>CM076575.1:308857346-309445804 GCA_034641835.2 Pinus albicaulis
TGGCATTCCACGTGTCATTGTTTCATCCTTTAGCTCTGAAATTGATACACATAAAACTACAGTCCATGTACTTTTGGTTTCTTTTTACAAACTTCCAATCTGATGCTTAGAGAGAGATTTATGACGATTTTCCCAATCTCACATCTTTGAGATGAAATTTGGGAACCTGCAAAAACCCTAACTTCCACAGATCATATCTCCGAAAATATTGTGAACCAAGATCTGAAATTTTTACATGAACTTCCTTGGGATTTATTCACAAATTGGTTTTTTTTTTAGCATATGAACCTTCGAGAAAAAAAGTTATAGCGAAAATACCACGATGACCTATTTGAAGCAGCAAAACCCTAGAATCCAAAGTTCTGATACCAAATGTTACGAAACCAGCTCCCAAAATAGAAGAAAAGAGAGATCAACGCCTTATAAATCAACCACTTTGAGGGGGGAACCTCCTTTACATTACATAAATGAAGAATTCTTCGATGATACAAATGACAAAACCTCCTTTATATATATAAGAGTCCATGGGGTCACAACATAATCCTAGCCAACCTAACAATAATAATGTAAGGGCACAACAATAATAATAGTGTATTTTTATGGGGCACAATAATAACAATATGGGGGCTACATGGGTACAACAATAACAATGAGGTGGCTACACTAACAAAAATAAGGGACTACACTAGTAATAGGGATCTAACAAGTTGTCACTCCATTTGGAACCTCAAGGTGGTATGAGTCGCTCCTACTCCACAGTGCATGCCCGCACAACTTGACACTCCACCATACACCTCTATGCTCCTCTCCAGAACACTGAACTCCATGGTACGACTCTATGCACCATTGAACACATATGCCAACTGCTACACCACCCTGCATCATAGGCCATCCCACCAGTGCCAATACATCCATGACTCTCCTAGTGACCCCACCATGATGTGGGTTACCCCTCCTCATTTTCCCTGGTAAACCTGAGTGTTCTATCTCCTCACATGCTAATGGGAATGACACTATTTTTCCTAGCCTCCATGGCACATGTTTCCAATGTGCCCATGAGAGAGAATTATCTCCATATAATGCATCGTTTGGTGGCCTATTGATGCCACATCCTTTGGCCAACCCCTGTCAGAGTATGCTACTCTCCCTGTGAACCCATGTGCATCCAACATGCCCAAACAACCCATGGGTTTGGCTCCCCAACCACCTAACTACTAGTGTCGATTGGAACTCCCCCAAGGAATGAGTGCACTCAATCACTGAGTTCATTATCCCATCAAATCCATAGTCATCGTGCATCCCAGATATATGATTGGAATCCCCACCTGGATCCCAATTCCAAATTGGACCTCTAGTATCTCCAATGTCTAAGAGCTCATGTTGAGCTTCACTCCGGACTATGATCATCTCTACAAGTCTATCCCACTCCATTGGGTACCAACTCAGAATATCTGGCCATCCAACCCCAAGGGAAGGAGTAAATGTATGAACACTCGTACACAGAACAAACCCTCCATCCTGTGAATGTTTCACCCTTCGCAGCTCATCTCTCCTCATCTCGCTAGTCTGGTTAGCACATATAATATGACTAGGTAAATCTGCCTCTATCCTGCCAATGTGCACAAATAACCTACTAGTGCTACAAGCCCCATATACATGTGCTCGAAGAGGGCAACTATGATGCTCCAAGGTGTACTCCTCTAGCTGCATTGCTAGGGAGTCCAACCTTTCCCCAACGTGATTTAGTTTGGCCATTGACTCGGCACAAACCACTCGCATGCCTTCTAGCTCCTCATTCTATTGTAGAATGGTCTCTCGAATTGTCATGGCCTTCTTTTTAAATGCTAGAAGGTCGGCCTCGAGCTGTCGAAACTATTTTTGATGACTATCATGTGTAAACTCAATCAAAATTCTGGATACCTCTATGTTGCATGGCCCCTCATCAACCTATTGTAGGTGGTCATCATCTGGAAACTCTATCACAACCCTAAGTGCCTCATCAACGGATGGCCCAATGGGTGTATGCTCAGCAGTCTCCACCAAGGTGTTAGTCGAAGCTATCAAAGGGATATCCAACAAGGGTGATACCTATGTCACACTAGGTATGTATACCTAATCCTCACACTCATGTGTGCCCTCAGCCTCCTGCTCAATCTCCTCCTCAGGCTCCTGAAATCTGAGGTCCAGTCTCCACCAACAGTAATACCTCCCAGCTCCATCCTCTAATTGTCCTCCTCTATTCTCCTCAAATGATAAATCCCTCTTGATCCTAGGGTCTGACGCCTCATACTCATCAATCATATCCACGAAGGACCTCCTCAAATCTACAAAGATATTGAGTTCCCTCCCTTTCTCTGGTTCATCTAGAAAATGAGGCATCGTAGGTTGGCCATGGGTATTGTTCTACTGGAGCATGTGGTGAGCCCTAGTATTGCACCAAGAGTGCTGCAACACCCAGGGGTTGCCCTAGTTTACTTTATCAACCCAAGGTTCGTACAAACTTGGAGGTGACAGTGATATATACACAGAATATGCATTTTTCTCATGTCATCCTCTTCTTCTTTACGAAAGGGTGCTATTTCTTAAACTATGATAAGAACTGGAAAGTAAATAGCTAGAAGGAAATGACAAAAAGGAAACTAACTTAAATTTCATAAAGGAAATGACAGAAATGAAACTAATTTAATTTGTAGAAAGGAAATGAAGAAAATGAAACTAATTTTATTTGCAGAAAGGAAATGGCAGAAGGTAAACTAATTTAAATTGCACTTAACTTGGTCATTCAACTAAACACACCCTGCTCTATCTATCATGCTCCTATCTATGCAGTTATTCATGACCTAATTCTAATTTGAAGAGGTGTTTCTTGCAATTTGGAGAAGAAAGGGGTAAAGGTGCTAATGGAGGGCTTAACCACACGAAACAAGTCTTAGGGGAGTGAAAAAGGGGTTTAAAACTTTATTAAAACTTTTAATATTGCAAAAAAAATTTGGAGAGAGAGGCTTTTAAAAGTGTGATGGCGGAGTTGTAAGAGGGGGGTGGCAATGCGATATGTGATATCGCAATATCGCAATATCACAATGCTAGTGCAGAAGTGGAAGTGCAATCGAGAGGAAAGTGTGAAGTCTGAGGCACGACGAGTGACAGAAGTGCGATATGTGAGATGCGATATCGCAATCGTAAGACCGCAAAGTTGGAAGAGTAGCGGAAGTGATGTTCGAGAGTGGGAAGAAAATGCGATATGTGATGGGGATAGAAACTACGAAATGTGATTTGCGATAGGGATGACGTGGCGAAGTGTAATGTCACAATCATCAGTTGGGAGCGGTGAGTGTTAATGAAGTGGCAGCGAAATGCGAAATACGATTCGGATAGAAACTGCGAAATGCAATTTGCGATAGGGATGACGTGGCGAAGTTCTACAGTAATGTCGCAATGTCAGTTGGGAGTAGTAAGTGTTAACGAAGATCAAGTGGAACAAGAGATTTGCGATTTGCGGTAAGTCTTTTAAAGGAAAAATTGAAAAGGCTAGTTTCTAAAGGTTTTCGAATATTTGTGTGATAATCGGCAAAGGTAAGGCGGAAGTTTTATTTGAACTATCGCAATCGGAGCTCAGAAGTGGAAATTATTAACAAAGGCTAGGAGGATTTGCGATAGAGCGAAGTACGGTAGCGGGAGTTTCGAGGAGCAAGGGCGGAGGTCGAATTCTAATGCATTTGTAAGCATTTTTGGGAATGAGAAGGGTGGCAGTTGCAAAGAAGAGGAAAAGGAGGGAATGGAGGGTGTAACAGTAGTGCTCGGGTTGTGAAGAAATAGATGGAAAATGAAGCAGGAAGGCACCAGGGAGCTGCTCTAGGGTTTTAACACTAATTCCTGCAATCAACCCTGCTAACTTATGCACAAAGAATAGACAAATGTGTGAAAATATAGTACAAAATGAAGGCTGAAAATGGTAATGCAACTCTACTCTAATCTCAAAAACAGTGAACATAAATCAATTTTTGGGTATGTGGGAATAGAGGTCTTGATCCACATCTTTTAGAGTTTTCTCCTCTATTTTATTATTCATAAGAAAATGAAACCTACAGAAGCACATTGAGAGAAAAAACTAAAAAGAAATGAAACTATTAGAAGAAAATCTAACTGAATGACAGCAAGCAAAGAACAAGTAAAGCAAAGAGGCTGAGGCACATGGATTGGGCCCTAACCCACAGCCTAGCTCTCTAGAACCTAAATCAGTAAAATGAAATCAGTCTGTTCATTCCATGAAAGAATAGTCTCGTACATTTCTAAAAGTTTGAATCACTATGTACAATAATAAAAAAATCTCAATAGCTTGCAGCAATTTTTCCATAGAATCAAATCCTTTCTAGCTCTAGCTCTTCTCTATTTATTCTAAAGGGTAGCTACCAAAAATTCCCTAGAAAATAGTGATTAAGTCCACTTTGACTCCAAGTAAACCATAGATCAAGTGCACTTGGCTGCCTTTGGAATTCGAATTTTTGTAGGGGATCTCATGAAGATCCTTTGGCTGCCTTTGAGAGTTAAGGAGGGTGGACAACCCTCCTATAATTTATCCTTGTTGTCTCCTTCAATTCTTTATGATAAAATCTTCAGGAATAATGCCAATTACTCATGATTTTTTGCACTCAACCTCATATTAGGCACTCAGAGTATGTTAGCCTTAATCACCACCTATACTAGAATCATAAAACCAAATAACAATAAAAATGCAAGAAAAAGAGTTTTAAGAAGGCAAAAAGGTGACCATTAACCCCTCCAAATATGTCTAATGATGGAGCTCATTAGCGTGCGTGTATGCACATGGCTTCTCTATTGGGTATGACTCAACGTCCCCATCATTTTTTTCATCCTCTCTAAGACCTGTTGGTTTTTCGTCCTCAATTGTTGGTTCTTCCTCATCATCTCTTCCATGATCCATCTGTACTCTTCCCTTTCTGTGTCACTGGAGTGCCCATAAATTCACCAGTCACTATGCATGCATGGCCAAAACCTCCATGATCTTGGTAGCTCCTCCATAGTTGGAAAATATCTTGCTCTGATACCACTGTAATGTTCCAAATAGAATTTGCAGTGATAACCAAATACATGCAATAATTTCAACACATAAAATTATTCGGTGAACACACACATAAACAGAAATTGTGCCTAGAACACCAAATTGGCCACTTTTATTATATATAATGACTGGAGTACAATGGGAAATGGAAGTAATGCACCTGGGCTTAAAAAAGGAAAGATACAAGCCTCAAGTGATTAATACTAAAATGCCCAACTGATGTAGAATTTTTGTCCTCCAGAAAACTGCGTTGGCCCAAAAATTATGTACAACTCATTGACTTGAGACCCTAATTTCCCCCTAAAAAATACCCAGAAAATTTTGTAAAATTAAGGATGAACTCCATGCCAAAAACCCAAAAATGGTTTTCCCTAGTTTTCACCCTCTAAATTTGGCCTCTCATAGCTTGGCCCTCCTCCACAACCAAAAATCTATGCATGTAGCTGAGACCTGAATTTTATGCTCCCAAAATGCTAGAAATCCCCTCACAATAGTCTTCCAACCAAAATCCCAACAACCCAACTCCTCAAAGCTCAAACCAAGACTCCTCCCAACTAGCCCACACAAATGGCTACACAGTCTTGTGGGTGATGACGGTGTCTCTAAGCCCATAAATTTGTACTAGAGGATGTACTCTCTATCCTGCTAAAAATCCACCTCCTCAAGTCTGGAAATTGGCCAAGAAACGCCCCAACAACATTTTTCACGCAATTCCCTACACCGCTTCTCCTCAAATATTGTGTGGCCTCTCCTTTTGCGTCCCTACTGAACCAAAATAGTGTAATTATTTTAGGATTATTCTCTCTCAGTCTCCAAACAAAGATGGAAGCCTTCCTAGGGTGGCACTAGAGGTCCACCGAAGAAAGGATGAGATTCACTCCTTGGGAAGATCTTGTGCTAAGCAGCACTTTGTAGGTTAGTTGAACATCCAAAGCAAAAATCAGATATCAAAATTTCAAAAAACCCCAAATGATGCTTCTTTCCTCTTATTTATGCTTGCTCGTCTTGGGTCTCATGTGGGTCCATCCTATGATTTCGATCACACTTAGGAAAATTTATTTTTTTACCAAGTGGTGTGTATTATTTTGTGGGTGAGTGGCCCCCACATTCCACTAAAAGCTCTTCGACCCACTTTTCCTAAGTTTCTCCTCCAAAAAATTTCCCAACACCCAAGTTGCAAAAATGGAAATTCTTCTTAGCAAATTAATTTAATTGGGGACATTACATCCAATTGATTTCTCCTACAAATAGGTTAAAAAAATACCCACTTGTATATCTTCTATAATCCAATCTCCATCTCAGTTTGGATCAACAAATCCATGTATGTCCAACACTTTTTCCAACCCTAGTCTTCCTTGATAGTACAATCCATAACTAGTAATACCATGAAAATACCTAAAACCCATATTTACTATTGTCCAATGCTCCTTCATGGGTTTTTACATATACCTACTCAACGCTCCCATTGCATGTGTAATTTCCATCTAATACAGGCCACTACATATGTTTAACTTTGAACTACAGTCATATTGGAACATGTGACGTGTCCTCTTCGTCATGTGTTTGTGGACATTGATTTATAGATAAATTTACACCTACAAGAATAGGCACCTTCACCGATTTACATTCCTACATATTAAATCTCTACAATATTATCTTGATACACTTCATATGATTTAACGAGAGTTTCTTATTTACCATATATCTTTTACTTTCCATGCCCATAATAAAATTTTCAGCACCCATATCCTTCAATTCAAATTTAGAGGAAATTTGTTTTTTCACTTCCTCGACAATTTCCATATCATTCCCAATCAGTAACATATCATCCACATAAAAAACCAAATAAATAACAGGTTCACCAACTAATTTTAAATACACACGATGATCTACTTCGTTCCTTGAGAATCAAAGTATTGATATGTAGTATCAATTTTTTTATACAGCATCCTTGGTGTTTTCTTTAAGCCATACAAGGACTTTTTAAGCCTGCATACCAACTTTTTCTTTCCTTTCACAGCAAAGCCTTCTGGTAGATTCATGTATATTTCTTCTTCCAGATCCCCATGTAGGAATGTTGTCTTCATTTCCATATATTCTACTTCAAAATCAAAAGTATCAAAAATAGATATAGGAAATTTTTTATAAGTAAACTTGTTAACAGTAGAGAAAATATCACCAAAGTCAATTCTCTCTCCCTGGGAATAACATGTTTCTACTAATTGAGTTATGTATCTCTCCCCTCTACCTTTTGCATCGAGTTTCTTCTTAAATACCCATTTTTTACCAACGATATTTCTTCTATTTGGAAAGTCCACTAGATCTTGGGTCTCATTCTTGTCCAAGGTTGTCATTTCTTCAACTATGGCATTTTTCCAAAGTTTTCCATCCTGTAAATCCATTACTTTCCTAACAATTCTAGGATCATCATCAGTAATAAACATAGAAAAATTTGAATGAAAATTAGGTGGAGTATACCTTTTTGACTTCCCTCTTTCCTAAAATTATTTCCTTAGTGCCAAAGTTTGTGGTTCTTCTCCTTCTTATTCTTGTTCTTGTGTAGATTATGATCATCATACTTCAAACTCTATATTTTCCAAGTCTTTATCCCTTAGTATGACTTCCTATTTTATAGCATATTTTACTTATCTAAATACCACATCTCTATTATCCATTACGTTCTTAGTTTTTAGTCACTAAGCTTATAACCCTTTAGACCATATTTATCTCCAATAAAGATATACTTTTGATATGTCTTATCTAGATTATTCCTATTCTCCTTTGGAACATGTACATAAGCATATATTGGCTTGCCAACAGACCCCTACATTTTGAGCTAAATGAAGGGTCCCCCACTTAAAATTTTGGAAAATTCCCCCTTTTATTTACACTTGGGTGGTTCATGGTTCTTCCTATCATCATTATTTGTTTTTTAAACTTATTGCTTCGTTAGGATTGGATCATTTCTTTTGGGTTGTCACTTTGTTTGTTTAGTTTCAGGTGATTTTCTTTACCCCATTTTTCCCCTCCCCACTTTTCTGATAAGTTTCCAATGAATGAAAATTCCAAAGTTTGATTGCTTAGGTGTCTTGCTTCAATGGATTATGACTTATGTGTCAAAATATTTGAGGCTTTCATTACTGTAGTTTTCTGTCCTTTAATATATCACATTAAGAATAATCGATATTATAAATTATAATTGCACTTATAATTTAGATTTAGTATTTAGTTTGCATCTTAAATGTTTAGCATTGCATGAGGAGAACATCATCATTAATCATTATTATTGTCAATTTAAAGTATTATAATAAGATTCCACTTGATAGTGTTGTTAATCACTTAATGAATGTTCCTTTTGAGAAAAACCCCTCACACTGAAAACAACTTCCCATATCCACCTATTGTTAGTCACTAATGACCCTTGACTAACTATCCTTCCACATTGTTTGTTATTTTCAATGCATCATAGTCACTACTTGATCTTTGTCAAATAGCCTTCGCCATTTTTTCTCTTTCTCATCCTTCCTTTAATTATAAAATTGCACATAGTTGTAATCATTGATGGTTCTTATTGGTGATATGACAATGTCCACAATGATCATCTACTAATAAATGGTGAAGTTGTTTATTTTCAACAATTTTACCAACATTTTTGTTGCTCATTAATCAATCCTTTTGAAACCACTACTATAACCATATAGTTTTATGTTGACTACTTTTTTGTTATTTCTACTTTGACTATTGAAAATGATTTGTTATTTTTCACTCATGTTTGTATTTTGAACTACTCTACTAACAATGATTTCATTATCCAAGTGTCCAAAATAATATCATCAAATCATTAGAATTGCTAGATTCAATTTAATGCATGCTTGATTGCTAATATTATATTATATGGCTTTAGTATATCATTCAAAGTTATTGTGCATACACTAAAACATTGTTTTCTATCCTTTGTTGCTTATATATAATGGAAAATTTATTCCAACTAAGGCAAAAGCATCATGCCTCAAACTGATTATCTTCTAGGGAAAATAATAGTAAGTGATTTTTTTTCTTCATGTGCATCCCTTCTATGTAATAAATCATGTATTTTTGTTGTCATAATAAATGTATCATATGTGATGAATTTATTATTCTTTGTATATGTGTTGAGTCCTATTTATACCTACCAAGTGTAGAGAAAAATTTATCAAATATCAATGATATTATCTAGGTTTATTGTAACAATTTCCTTTTGAAAAAGGTTTCATATTTACCGTCGTGATTAAAGTTTAGTTAGTAGTTATGGTCATGTTCCATCCAATACATGAAGATGGAAATACTCAATGTGTTTATGTGCTTGAGTTCCTTTTGGCCTACACCATTCCTATAAATCATTTACTGTGTGATGGAATCTACCTTGATGTATTTGAGGCCATCTGAGTTGGCCTACTATTTATATTGACCTTTGTGTAATCAAAGATGTTTGGAACAATATGAAACTTGCTCGTTTCCTTTACCACTTTTTCTCTTTAGTGTCAAGCCACACATTTTTCAAAGTAAGTCATCACATTTTTTGAGCATAATAAGTGTTGTGCATGTGTTATATTTTTTACATGACTATCCCCATGCATTATGTGTTGCTCCAGGAATAGTAAGGGGTCACAAGGGGGGCACAGGGAGGTTGTAAGGGGGCGAAATCCCCTTGTGTAAGGGGTTAAGGGCAGTGCACACCCAAAAAAGGGGAATTTTGTTACGTCTTTTTTTGTGGGTTTTTAGTACATGTTTTTTACTTTTAGCGATTTTGCGACACATGGTGGTTTAGCCCATGGTTTTGTAGTTTTTATTGAGGAACTATAGTTTTATTCTAATCCAAGGCAAATGGATTAGCGATTTAGGGATGATTTTGGATATATATATATATATATATATATATATATATATATATATATATATATATATGTATGTGGGTGTGTGTGTGTGTTTTCTTTTTGTATTGTAATATTATAAAGTCAAACATAACGAAAATTATTTCTAGTTTCACGGTTTGGGTTTACAGGGTAAAATCTCTATGTTAATGTGTTTTGGTGCCATCGCATCTATTCTATATAATTGAGAATATAGTTTCATCAATTAATTATACATTTTTAAAACCTACATTTGGTATCAGAGTAGATTTGGCTTCAAAGGGATGTCTTTGGGACTAAGGGTTTTGGCTCAAGCTATGGTAGACCGTATTATAGTGGGAGATCTATAGAATCAATTATTGTAGTGAACGAAATGGAAATTAGTTCAAAAATAGAGATGGAGAAATTCAATGGGTAGGGTTTTGAGCTATGGAAACTAAAAATGGAATATCTGTTGGTGGACAAGTATCAATGGATCACCATGGATCCATGTAATATACCGACGGGGATGTTAAAAGAAGACTAGACCAAGTTGGATCAAAAGGAAAAAATCATAATACAAGTATGACTCTTAGGTTTAGTATTATTAAATATTTCAGGAGAAGCTAAAACAAAGGCATCGTGGAACAAGTTAGGGACATTTTATTGGTCTAATTCCTTGTTGAAAAATTTTTCCTATGGAAAAGGTTGTATAACCTAAGGATGATGGATGGAGACGCAGTGAGATAGAATCTAAACACATTCAATGTTGTGGTAAGTTAGCTACTATATGTTAATATCAATATTTCAAATTAATATAAGTGTATAAGCTTGTTGTGTTCTTTACTAGACTCGTGGGATAGTTTGGTTGTTTTCATAGGTAGTAATGTAACTACTTTAAGGTTCGATGATATAGTCTCATCCTTGTTATAAAATGAGATGAAATGAGAAAACATGGAAAGTAAAAAAATATATATCTTGTTTGTAAGAGTACACTCCTATAGTAGAAACAAAAATAAATCCTCAAGTGGGAGGTCTAAATCTCTAGGAAAATTCATAAAAGTACATTGAAGATGTGGAAAATAAGTGAATTACAAGAAAGACTATAGATCCAAATTTGTAGAGAAAGGGAAGGGATCTAATGATGTTCCTTCTACAAAACAAAAAACCTCCTTAGATGATGGAGATCATGTGTACTTGGATTATCCAAGTACACATATAGATCATGAGGCATGGTTGGTAGACTCAGGGATATCCTTTCATATGACTCCTCACAAGGAGTGGTTTTAAGAGTACGAAAGATATGTTGTTGTTAATTTTTTCCTAGGAGATGAATCGACAAATAGAATCATAGGATGGGGAAAATTCAAGTTGGAGCTCATGAGTGGAAGGACTAGAACACTCGGTGTTCAATACATCCCATGAGTGGCCAGAAATTTGATTTCTGCAAGAAAGATGAGTGATGTAGGTGTAAAAATAGTAATTGAAAAGGATACTTGTAGGATAGTTTGAGGAGAAATAGTATTCTTAAGGGAAGTATGGATTGTAATTTTGTATAAGCTATTGTGAAGAACATTATTTTTGGGTGAAATAGTTCCAATTTCCTAAGAGTGGAACTAAAAAAGAAAAAAAATCCTACCATATCTGGAGAAAACACTATTGTGTGGCATAAAATACTAGGACATATCAAAGAGAATGGAATTCAATTAATGCATGGTAATGGTATGGTAGAAGGTACATCTAATTGTTCTCTATATTTTGATTTATATGAACACTCTTTATATGGGAAGCAAAATCAGGTAATATTCCCCTCTGATGCTACAAGGGTGGAGGGAATATTACAATATGTGCACATTGATGTGTTTGTACTTGTGTTGGTTCCATTATGGGGTAAATATGTGTACTATGTCTCACTTATATATTACTTACCAAGGAATACATGGATTTAATTCCTTGAGATAAAATATGAAGTTTTTGAAAAATTCAAAGAGTTTAAGACACTTGTCGAGAATCAGACAGAGAATAAAATTAAGGTGTTAAGGACAGATAATGGTGGAGAATTATGCAATAATGAATTTGAATAATTATATAAGAAGTTTGGTATAGCACAAGAAAAATACTACTCGATACACACCTCAGCAAAATGGAGTTGTGCAAAGGATGAACAGTACATTGATAGATAAGGTAAGGTGAATGCTCAGTGTTGTGCATTATGGCAAGAATTCTAGGTAGAGGTAGTGGATACTGTGTGTAACTTGGTAAATAGATCACCCTCATAAATGTTGGATGAAAATACTCCACATGAGGCATGAACTTGTAATAAACCCTCTCTTAAACATTTAAGGGTATTTGGTTGTGATGTTTATGTTCACGTTCCAAAGGAGAATAGGAGTAAGCTAGATCAAAAAGTTGAAAAGATGGTTTGGAAGGTTACAAATTTTGGAACCCGAAAAATAAATAAATAAATAAATAATAAAATAAAATTGTGCATAGTCAAGGTGTGATATTTAGAAAAATCAAAGATGGAATCCCTACCAGGGAGAAAGGACTAGAGAAGATAGAGGTTGAATTGAAGGATTATGAATCAAACTTTATAGAAGAATAAGAATAAAAAAAAAGGATAACCACATACTTTGGTATTAAGGTGATCCATTCAAGAAATAAGGTAGCCAAAAAGGTATACTTCCATGATTTACATTCAAACTTCCCTTCTTTTATTATTGATGGTGATCATAGAATTGTTAGAGTGGTAGAGAATTCAAAGAATGGAAAACCCTAAAAAAAGGCCATGGTTGAAGAAATGGTAGCCTCGGCAAGAATGAGGCTTAGGATCTAGTGGAGTTGATGGCTAGAATAAATACCATTGGAAACAAATGGGTGGTTAAGAAGAAGATGAATGCAAAAGGTAAGGTGGAGAAATAAAAACCTTGGTTAGTAGCGAAAGGTTATTCATAGGTAAAGGGATTTTACTTTAGTGAAATATTTCCTTATCTTTCCAATTTAACTTCTATTATATTTGTGTTTATGTTTTGTTACTACATTTGATTTTAAATTAGAATAGATGGACGTGAAGATAGTATTCCTTCATGAAGATCTGGAAGAAGGATCTACATGAAGTAGCTAGAGGGATATGTAGTGAAGGGAAAGAAATCATCAGTATGTAGGCTAAAAAAGTCCCATATGGGTTAAAGCAATCACTAAAGATGTGGTATCAAAAAATTTATACTTATATATTGTGACATGGCTTCATAAGGAGCAAATAGGATCACTAAGTATTTAAAATTAGTTGGTGATCATCTTATTTATTTGGTGTCATATGTGGATGATATGCTACTAATTAGAAATGACAAGGAAATCATCTAGAAAGTGAAAAATCAAGTGTCCTCTAAATTTGACATGAACATTTTTAGTGCAGAAAATTTCATTTTGAGCGTGAAAATTAAAAGAGATCGAAAAAACAAAAATATTTGATTAAATCAAAGGAAATATGTCGAGACAATATTACATAGATTTAATATGCATGAACGTAAATTGGTAAAGGTCCCTATTCCTGTAGGTGTAAAGTTATCTGCAAAACAGTGTCCCAATGCATAGGAATATATAGGAAGAGGACATGTCTCGTCTTCAATATATCAATGTGGTTGGAAGTTTGATGTATGCAATGGTTTGTACTAGACCAGACATTGCACATGCAGTGAGCAGGTATATGTCAAAACTAGGGAAGGAGAATTGGACAATAGTAAAGAGGGTTTTCAAGTATTTATGCGGTGCTGCTAGTTATGGATTGTGCTACCAAGGAAGACCATGATTGGATAGAGTGTTAGACATACATGGCTTTTTTTATGCAAATTGGGCTAGGGATCTAGATTGTAGAATATCTATAAGTGGGTATGTGTTTACCCTGTTTGAAGAAGAAATCAATTGGATGAGAAAGAGACTGTCTACAGTCGAAATATCCACTACATAAGTTGAATAAATGAAATCCAATCATGTAAGCAAGGAAGAGATATGGTTAAAAATATTTTGTTAAATATTGATTTGATATGACAAGCTATGAGTATGGTTTGTGACACTCAAAATGCAAACTTCCTAGCTAAGGACCCCACATATCATTCTAAGGAAAAGCATATTTATGTTTGATATCACTTTGTGGGGGATATGATTGAAGAAAAGAAGGTGTTGTTGGTGAAGGTGGACTCTTTGAAAAATGTTGTAAATTCATTAAAAAAAAAGAGCATTTAGAAGTTATCTTGGTGTAGAGAAACAATGGCTATGTTAGGTCCCTATTATACTAGTGTATCCCCTTATTGTTTTTGTTAATATAGCCCCCTTATTGTTATTATTTTTTCCATGTAGTCCCCATATTGTTATTATTGTGCCCCATAAAAGCCCACTATTTTTTGTTGTGCCCTTACATTATTATTGTTAGGTTGGCTAGGATTATATTGTGACCCAATGGACTCCTATATATAGTAAGGAGGTTTTTTCATTTGAATAATCCAAGAATTGTTCATTTATGTAATGTAAAGGAGGTTTCCCCCTCGAAGTGGCTGATTTCTAAGGCGTTGATCTCCCTTTTATTCTATTTTGGGAGTTGGTTTCATAACATTTGGTATCGGAGCTTTGGATTCTATGGTTCCGCTACTTCAAATAGGTCATCGTGGAATTTTTGCTATAACTTTTTTCTACGAAGGTTCAGACGCTAAAAAAAACCCAATTACGAAGAAATCCTAAGGAATTTTGTGTAAAAATTTCAAATCTTGGTTCGCAATATTTTCGGAGATATTATCTGTGGAATTTAGTGTTTTTGTAGGCTCCCAAATTTCATCTCAAAGAGGTGACCTTGGGAAAATCGCCATAACTCTCTCTCTGAGCTTCAGATTGGAATTCTGTAAAAAGTGGTCGAAATCACATAGACTGTAGTTTCATGTTTATCAATTTCAGAGCTGAAGGAGGAAACAGTGACATGTGGCACGTCGTACAAATTCATTCTATTGAACTAGTCCATAATTAGGTCATTGTGGAAGATTGGGCATAACTTTGCCTTGAAGAATCCAAATCAAGTTTGACATGTGGCATTGGAAAGAGGACTCAAAGGGATAATAGAGGATATAGATTCATATCTTAAAGATCTGAAATAACAGAGATAAATCAAGTTCAATATAGACCTCCTAAAAAGTAAGAAACAGGTGTGTATTTTTTAAACAAGTTTGCATAAATTTTGTTTGAAAAAACAGTTTGAAGTGATTCCAAGGGCCTATTGAAGCATAGATATCAATATTGAGTTATATAATGCCTCCCAAAAAGATTTCCACGCCAATTAAGCCCTCATAAAGATCTACTATGACACATGAAGAGGAAGAATTGTGGTATGATATATCAAAATTACGGTACCAAGTGCAACAAATTTCGATCTTACAAAGAGCAACCAAACATGACATACATGGTTTAAAAGAAGACATGGAGGCTAAGTTGGATGGTTTTCAGGATCAAATGAAAGCTAATATGGATGATAAAGCAGTGGAACATCACATTGAGCATCAAAAACGAGTTCCCCAACTCTCAAAGGATAACCTAACTTTCATGCATAATCGAATGAAACAACAGGAAGATCAACATCACAGCAAAAAAAAAGTTCTGAAGCAGTCACGGAAAAGAGAACTCGACAACTATGAAATAGATCAATTTCAGAGTATCGCAGCAAGTGGAAGAACTTACCCGCTGAAGATTCCACATGGGAGGATGAGAATTTTATACAAAAGCATTGAGAAATAATCAAGCGTTGAGGACAACACTTTTTTGAAGGAGAGGGGCATGTTAGGTCCCTATAATACTAGTGTATCCCCTTATTGTTATTGTTAGTATAGCCCCCTTATTGTTATTGTTTTTCCCATGTAGTCCCCATATTGTTATTATTGTGCCCCATAGAAGCCCACTATTGTTATTTTTGTGCCCTTACATTATTATTGTTAGGTCGGCTAGGATTGTATTGTGATCCCATGGGCTCCTATATATAGAAAGGTGGTTTTTTCATTTGAATCATCCAAAAATTGTTCATTTATGTAATGTAAAGGAGGTTTCCCCCTCGAAGTGGTTGATTTCTAAGGCGTTGATCTCTCTTTTATTCTATTTTGGGAGTTGGTTTCATAACAGGGTATTATTTCCATAGATTGTTGATCATGAACTCATGTTCCCCCTATACGCAAAGAAAACATGTGGGATAATGTTGTGCTTGTGTTATATTATTTGCAATACTACCCCCACATATTGTAGATTGCATCAGGCATAGTGGGGGGATCATTGGGGGGTGACATCCCCCTTATTCAGGGAAGTCGTAAAGGGGTAGAGGCAATGCTTTACATCCATTTTTTTTAATTTTCACCACATGGTTTTCACTTTTAGCGGGTTTGTGGCATGTGGTGGTTTAACCCATGGTATTGTAGTTTTGGTTACAGAACTATAGTTGTATTCTAATGCGGAGTAAATGAATTTGCAATTTATGGATGCCACAAGATATATATATATATATATATATATATATATATATATATATATATATATATATATATATTGTTGGTTTTCCCAATTTCGATTTCAAAGGAAAAATATTTGTGTTTATGTGTGTGTGTGTGTGTGATTGCATCTTTTCTATATAATTAAGAATCTATTTGAAGCAATTAATTATACAAGGTTAAAATCCACAATACTAAGCTATCTTAAGACAAGTCTTCATGTTTCTCCATATCTCAACTTAATCATTGTGCCTCAAAAAAGGTGATGATCTAGTCGTAGTTTTAATCTCGATTGAAGAAACAATATCAAATATAACCAACTAACCTAATTTTCTGGCATTTTATATCCCAAATGTTCCCTAATGCTCAAGGAATTACATGCATGATTGAAGCACTTGCCTTGTTCTACTCAAAATAATTTTAGTTATTATGTGGGCATGCTTGCTTAATGTGTATAAAAATGTGGTTTTATAGGTTTCACCAACTATTCCAATTTCGTAGCATTTTATATCCCAAATATTCACTAATACTCAAAGCATAACAAACATTTACCTCATTCTACTCAAAATAATTTTAGTTATCATGTGGTCTTGTTTGCTTAGTATATATATGAATGTGGTTTATAAGCTTCACCAACTATGCTAAATTTCTTGGCATTTTATATGCCAAACGTTCCATGGCATAACAAACATGATTGAGGCACTTGTTTTGGTCTACTCAAAATAATTTCAGCTATTATGCGGCCATATTTGCTTAATGTATATATGAATGTAATTTTATAAATTAATTCATCATATTTATAAAACATGATGATTTAGTGGAATTTCAAGAAATAAGAACAGTTTACTATATTGGACAATGTTCTTCCAATTTAAGTTAAAACAAGACCACGTCGTCACCTTCTATGAAGCATGAACATGAAGTTGAGGTGTGAAGACAGGAAAAGACATGGCTTAGCATAGTATTGTAATTAATAAGGTGTATAAAATATCTAATTTTTCCCAACACGTTTTCCGTTACCTAATTCTTTTGAAACCCCAAGCAAAGGAAAAGGTAATATATAACTACTCTACAATTGTACACCATGTTTATAATTTGCAATTATAAAATAGGTTCATACATTCGCGTTGTGTTTGGGTACACCTTAAATTGAGAACAAGTACTTTAATGATGCAATTTGAAAAGAATAATGACGTAGGCTTCATAGTTCCCAACACTTATGTATCTAGGCACAAAATCAGCTAATAAAAAAGTAAACTAAAGATTGGTTTTGTCCGTCCACCTATAAAATAAACAAAGCAATTATAAACCCACAGTTAAAAGACAATAAAAAGATGTTGCAAATTATATTCTCTGGCCATCAAAATATATGCCTATATAATGAAATGTTGTTCAACTTGGAACAGCTATAAACTATAATAAAATAAATATCCTACTTCGACTAAACTCTAATAATATTATTTTGATAAATAAAAAACGCATCCCGTGAAATAAGACAAGGTTATTGCAAATTGAAAGTATTAAATACTCTTATATTTAATTTAATGGTCTGGTCAAATCTATTTATCAAAAGAATCAAGAAGTAATAGTTTGTAAAATCTACTTATCAATTAAAGGAATCAAGAAGTACATATTTCAATAATGAAGACAAGGAAATCAACTCCCTAGAACATAGTGTCATCTTTGTGTTTCAAAAAGAGATCATAAACATATATTATACACAAGACAAGGAAATCAACTCCCTAAAACATAGTGTCATCTTTGTGTTTCAAAAAGAGATCATAAACATATATTATACACCCCATAACCATTTACTCAATTGGATATATAATGATATTTCATTTTTATGATAATGAAGACAAGAAAATCAACTCTCTAAAACATAAAACATAGTGTCATTTCTGTGTTTCAAAGGAAGATTATGAGCATATATTATATATCTCATAATTATTTATTCAACTCGATATATAATCATATCTCATTTTTATTAAAAATAAATAAATTTACTAAATAAAAATATATTCTCAATTATATCTAGAATCCAATATACAACCAAACTAAAAAATTACTTCTTCCAAATGGCATAAAAATATTGAATGATTAAATAATCATTCAATTCATGAAATTTTACTTCTACATCCTCAAAATCATCAAATAAATTTTATTTCAACGCATTTAAGATAATCTAAGAATACACATTAGAATATACTCCTTTATGACTTTAGGATTTGTTAATATTCATTATTTTGGCAATCTATCCCACCATATTTGGAATGACTTTTCGTGAAAAATGATATATAAGGTAAACTTCATTTAAAAAAGCACACCAGTTATTCATTGATAATATCATATTGTGACAATGTAAGTACTTTATTTTGAGCTTAGTTATGTGACTCAACCTTATTTAGGATTTCCTCATTTAATGATACAACAAACATTATAATCTAGTATTAGAATGGGAGAGAGTCTAGGAGTCTAATGCAAAATGAAGATGTTGGAGCTAGTGGTAGTTTCAAAATGTCTTTTGCATAGGTTTTATGTCTTAGCATGTGGAAGATGATAAATTGCCTCTTTAGGTGCTTGCTTGGTGGAGTAAGTGATTTTTGTCTTCTTTCCTATGTCTACCTTAGGAAAAGCACATGAATTAAAGTCAATTAATTATTGTGGACTATTAAGTCATTTTCTAAGGATAAATTATTTATTTATTCAAGTGAATTAGAAATCATCTCAACCATTGATCTCCAAGATGATCTATAAGGGAGATTAGGTTTAGGGATTTCGCTTAAAGAAAATTATAGAGGAAGCCTACGAAGAGGTGAAGACACACATAACTCAAATGAGTGAATCATCACGAAGAGAGTGTGATTTTCTCTAAGTGTGAGTGGCTCAGTGGACTGAAGCATAGACAAAGGGAAGTGTGAGTGGATTGAGGGTGAATCTAGGAGGTCGAGTGGTGGAGATTGCAGTGTCAAGTTTCTAGAGGGAGATCGATTTGATCTAGAGGAGGTTGAGCTGCTAGAGGGCCGAGTTTTCCTAGTGCGTAATATTGGCACGCAACGAGGGCGCAGGTCAAAGTTGTTGGCTAAGTATTTGGGCCAATTTCTTTAGATCAATTTATTCCGAAGGTTGATCTCGTAGAGGTTGAATTCCTTGGGTTGAATTATTTATGTGGGAGTCGAGTTACAGGTTCCAAATATTGTATTTCTCCTTATATCTTTTTGGGTTGAAAAACCCAAATTTTCTTGAATAATAGATGATGGAGATTTTTTGTGGGTGAATTATTTTGAAATGTGTGATTTATGTCTCTTATTTAAATTTTGATGCATATATTTATTTCTAGAATTTAAAAATAAAATGATTTTATTTTTTAGTAATTCAGTCTTTATTTGAGTAAATAAATAAATTGTCGTGAGAAAATAAATCTATATGGTATTCAAAAATATAACATGGTATCAGAGCATTCTAGAAGACTCTAATAGAGAGATATAATATCACAAGGGTTTGCAGCGAGTTTCCTTTTTATGGCAACAGAATTATTTTATTAAAATTTTGTAGCTTGGTTTTGTGGTTGTGGTCCATTTGTGAAGATGGCACCATTGAGCAGTTTGTGATATAAAGACAGGTTGGATGGGGCTACAAATTTCAATCCCTTGAATGAGGGAATTACCATGATTCTGAAGATGGATGGCTTGTAAGATATTGTAAGCCAAGACATTCAGGTTCCTTCAGATCCAAACCTTGCAGCGGAGCATCAATTCAAAGATATGAAAGTAAGTTTCATAAAATTGGATTGTGTGAGGGACCATATAATTCCTCACATATGAGGGAAGGATATCGGACAACATATATTGGTAGCTCTAACCAGTGTTTATCATAGCTCAAATGAAAATATAAAAATGGTGTTTTGGGAGAAATTAAATAGCATCAAAATGAACAGATCGATGGCCATGACATATTACATTACGAGGATCCAACAGGATCATGATGACATTGCAATTGTTAGGGAGAATTTGAATGATGAACATATGGTGATTTTTTTTTTTTGAAGGGTTGCATTAAGTACTAGACCACATTTGTAAATGGGATCCTTTCTAGGAAATAGATTCCTGACTGGAGTCGATTGTGGGGTGACTTCATCCAGAAGGAGATATAGGAGAACTCATTGACTAGAGGACAATGAAAGGCTGACAAGGAGAAAGATGAGCTTTCTCTTGCTACATGAGTGAAAAAAGGCAAAGGAAAGGCCAAGAAAAACCAAGTGGAGGAGGATCTTCAAAAACAAGAAGGAAAAGGACATGAGAAAAGTTAAATGTTATTCTTGTCACAAGTTTGGGAATTTTTCCAGTCAGTGTCCAAACAAGAAGAAAGGAAAGGGAAATACTGCTACAACATTGATAAAGCATATGGCAGAGATGGCAGAGAAGTTTGAGAAAAAATTCACCTTGGTATCTTTCCTTATTGGAACCATCACGAGCAGTGTTTGTTTCATGGACAGTGGAGCATCTTGTCACGTGGAAGGATCTCGAGAGGTATACACCAACATGACCAGAAGGCCTATGGATGTACATGTGGATCTTTGTGATAAGGCCAAGTATGCAATAGAAGGAACTAGCAGTATTGAGTTTCAAATGGACTCAGGTGGCATCAACAAAGTGTTATATGTACCAAGGTTGGAGAAAAATCTCCTTTCAATTTCAACCATAGACGAAAGAGGAATATAAGCCATTTTTACAAGAGATGAAGTGGTTGTTGAGTCGAAAGGGAGTGATCTCAGCAAGAAGCGGGTGATTGGAAGAAGAGAGGGCTATTTATATATTGAGAGGAAAGTCGATGAAGACTCTCATATATGAAAGTGACATCCAGATCTAGATTTGGCATAGGAGGATGGGACATCTATGTTGAATTTCCATGCCACATGAGAATCTAGGTTTGGGTCTTACAATATTTGACCCAACCAACTCAAATGTCATAAAAATACTACTTTTCACAGTGGAATAAACACACATCAGTGAATCAACTAGCACACATGACAATTTTTTACTTTTTCAAACCCACTACATGTTATATTAACAATCTATAATACAACAGTCTTAGGGCTCCCCTACCAGGGATCATGGCTTGTTACAATTAACCTAATACAAGGATACAACTAGGGAATGGTTCCATTCCTTTGAAAACCAATCTACCATGAACAAGACAACACTTGACCTACTTGCCAATGGTTTTCACACACTGCCCTTTTGGTCCACACGTCCTAAACACATCTATTGGTCCTTACGCTTCCTAATTTGCAACTCCTCATTCTTCCTCTATTAGTGAACTTTTCTCCTTTAGGTCATTAAAATTGGCTCAACCAATTCTTCCCTCTAGTTGGTCTTTAGTCCATCAAATAATTCAACACATAAGGACTTTGATCAGTTGTTCACAACTTCGTTTGTGAACAACTCTTTGGTCTTCCCATTTTTGCTACTATAATGAAGGAATGTCTAGGGCTACACACTTTCCACTAAATAAGTCCTCTACATAATGAACTAGGGTTCTACAATAAGCCCTCTTGGTTGGTTTTTTTTGTCCCTTCAAATATCAATCTTGAGCTTTAATCAAACTTCCTCTTCTAGCAGACTTGTTTCCCTTCACAATTCCTGCACTTAGGGCTCGACAAACACCTACTAACTTCCCTCCACACAGTACTTAAGGTACCACCAAATCTGTCCCAATTTCTGGCACTTACACTTCCAGCACCTTCCACCTGAAGTTATTTTGGCTACTCCAAAACGTTGCATCTAGGGACATAAAGCCTACCCTAACCCTGTGACAATCAACTTCTCTTGTAACTATGTTCAGGGCTCTCAAATTTTCCCATCTTCATTCATTGAAAGTCTGAACTAATCTAGGGCTCCAAAAGTCCTACCCTCTCACTTGTGATTTGACCCTCAAATCTAGCACAGCTCTAGGGCACCAACTTGTTGTTGATCCAAACCTTCAGATAGACCTTCAATAATTGTTCCTTTTGGCACCTTCTTATAGCATAAAACTATGGATTTTCATCCCCTTTGTTAGGGCACATGTACCTCTTGCAACCATCCCTAACTCAACCTCAATCTATACACTTTTCCCTACGCATATCTCACTTCCTTGACTCTGCTGCTACAATGTGTCACCTTGATTGCATGTGGCCCTCTCTCCTGCTCCTTACAGCCCTCCATGGCACATAACTTATGGGTCTCGGTTCTCCTCAAGAATATTGTAACCAACATCAAGAATCACAAATATATGTGCCAACTTATACGCAGAAATATCCTTCCATACTATGCTAAACTATGGCTTAATCTCTAGTTTCCTACATACTTTAGGAATATCTCTTTTGTACTCGCAACTTCACCATCATGAAGAATACAAATATTCCTTCTTATATCCCTCATCACAGCTCTAAGAATCACTATATCTAAGCACAAACTTTGATAAAATACTAGGCCTAACACTCAGATATTTGCGGCCTCCATCTGTTAGGGTTACTTCAGCCAACCTTGAGCCATGGTCACATCATTCGTTGCCTCTAAATTACATTTCGGTTCCCTTAGGAGTTGTGGTCTCCTTTTTGCAATAGATTAGGCCTTGCAACCCTCTAGAACTAGGCCTTACATCCCTCTAATCAATCTATAGCAAAGTCTCGACCCTATTTTTCTAGATCAAAATTGGCCTTTCACGAACAGACCTTCTAACTTGGCCAATCCAATACTTAAGGCAATAACCACAAATTGTCCCCTTCTTCTAGTTAAGTTGGCTCCTCTATATCCTTGTTTCCTTATTTTAATATCTCCTTATTATGATTAAGTCCTCCTTAGCAGCCCATCTCAACCTTCGAGCTTGGCCTCCACTTGGACTACATCTCAAGCTCCCTTCTTAACCAAATGAGCTCCCTCTCATTCATTGTTTATAGCCTTACCTTAGGCCTTCTTAAATAACTTCTCCTAGGCCTATTAGAAACCCTCTAGAACTTAGGGGTTTTGATCCTCTAGACCTTAGGAACTATTAATTTTCCTTTTTAATTTTCTTTTAGATTTTAAACCCCAACATGGGTCTAAAACCCCTTCACTTGGGTTATTTTCCCACAAACCCTTTTACGACCAAACTCACACAAACCCATCCCACTAGGCTTGTGGAGCACCTCCAAAGCTACACAATTCAACAACCTACACTACAGATCTCTCCCTATGTTACAAAGGATGGTTACTAGTTTTTCAGAGATTAGGATGGAGCAGGATGCAATGTGGAAAAGGTGTGCACTTGGAAAGCAAGCCAAAGGTGTGTATCCTCATAGTGAGATTAGGTCGAAGGGAGTGATAAACTTGGTGGACTCATATATTTTTTGTCATGTGTCTTTAAAATCGATCATAGGGTCCTTATACTTTGCGACATTCATAAAATATTATTTCAGGAAAACTTGGATCTACTTCCTGAAGACCAAAGATGAGGTCTTCGGTCATTTTCAGGAGTTCAAAACTCTTGTCGAGAACTAGGCTGGGAAGAAGATTAAACTATGGAGATCAGATAATGAGGGCAAGTATACCTCCAATGAGTTCAATATTTTTTGCAAGGAAGCAGGTATTAAGAAGGAGCTAATGGTACCTTACAACCCTTGGCAGAATGGGGTTGTCGAGAGGAATAATAAGACCATAATGTAGGTAGCAAGGACAATGAATATGAATATAAATTACCTATGTTTTTTTGGGTGGAGGCCTGTAATACAACTGTGTACATGTTGAATAGGAGTCCTCACAGGATATTGGAGGACGTGACTCCTCAGAAATTTTTTGTAGGAGTGAAATTGGATGTAAGCCATTTGTGCATAGTTAATAGTCCATTTTTTTTCCATTTTCCCATAGAGAAGAGGACTAAGTTGGAGCCCTTTTCATAAAGGAGTGTATTTGTGGGTTATATAGTAAGGTATTAAAGGCATATCGAGTCTACATTCCAAAACAAAGGAAGGTGATCTTGAGTCAGGATGTCAGATTTGATGAGGTCATAACCCTTAGGAGATCTCATGGGAAGGAGCCAACACTGGTAGAGGAACGGAAGCGAGACAATCCTAAGGCTAAATAGGGACTAGCAGCGGGCACAAAATTAGAAAATCTAGAGGATGAGTTGGATATTCCTTCGAGCTCTACTAGGAGGAGGCTGAGATGGGCTAAGTAGAAACTTGAGAGATGCCGAGGAGCGTGTGGTGTCTCCTAATAACACTTCAAGCAAAGTAGACAACCTACCATATTTTCTAGTTATTTGGAACTATTAAGCAACGTTAGTGAGTCTGAGCCTAACGTCACGAAGAAAATCTCGTGTTGTTCTGTGAAAATATACCTTTGCAACCAAGCTTCAGTGGACAATGGTGTCTTTTTTCTTTCTTGAACTGTGAATTCTCATTATTTCATATCGATGGATGACACATCCACATATCCCTCAAACAGATCCCATTCCCAGCAATGGAACCATTTGTTGGCTCAGTTGGGCTTGACCTGGGTTCGAAGTTAACTGTGCACCAACAAAGCCCTCTATTACCGCCCCTTTTGGCAACGACCTACTGTGCAGATTGTAGTCTCACCCAAGGAAATAATTGGGAATGCCATAGCCATGTTTCTTCATCCAAAGGGACAATGGAGTGTGGATCTATTGCTAAATTTATTCCTTATTCTTATTCTAAACCGCACAAATGCATCTATCTACTTTAACAGTTTATACTCCATTAATCAATCAATACTTGTGTGCATTGCGCCTTTATTATTAAAACACAACATAAAGAATATAAACAAATTCGCAATGCAGATAATAAGAAAATACACACATAAACATAGAAATGCCTTCGAAATTATTTTTCTTTATTATGATAAGTCTCTTCAATACATTCACTTCTCCAACCTGCACACATAGCTGCAGGTGGTCTGCACACAAAGCTGCAAACTCTTTAAGGCCTCCGCGCACACAACTGTGGAGCCTTCCTAAGACCCAAAACAGACTAAAATAGATATATCAAGTGTTTGTGCTCATCAATTATTACATCGATCTATCCTCTTATGACTTCGACAAAGCCTTACATTTCTTTATATAGTATTTACATCATACAAAACCATGGTCCACATACCATCGGAAGACAAAACAATAGACTAAAACCCGATACACATTACAAAATGAGGGGCTTCGACCGACCCCAAAGCCCTTAACATCGCATGGTAGATTTATCTTCGCGGTGCCGCGCACTCCAATCCTTGAGTTGTGGAGTATTTTACCCAAAAATAGACCAAGTTGGGTTGCGCCTAATAGGCCCCCAACACTCACATGTGACTTGTTCCGAGTCACTCAACTGGTACACCCTAAATATTCATTGTTATGTTGTTATATGCCTTATTTCGAGGTTGAAGCATCTCTGCGATCTTATTTTCTTCCTGGCACGCTTCCTCGAGTAGCTTCTCTATGGTTGACCTGGTTGTCTTCTACAGGATGTATTTATGTCGCTTGTGCATCTCCTTAAGCTTTCCATCAACTATCTGTGAGAGCTGAATGGCCTCATCTTGCCACGATTGAGTCCTCGCGGTGATCAGCTACTCTTTCCTCCGTAGATCCTTGATCTAGCTCTGACTTTCATGATTCCTATTAATCCCTTCTTGATAAATTATCTGGCAATTTCTTCAAAGCTCTTCTGATACATACAGTCAGATACTCTATTCTCAATTAGGTGGAAATTTTCGATTTGAATTCTTAGGAAGAAAAGTATCAAAATGTGGAGCGGGAGCCAACTTTTATAACATATTTGAATTTCGAATCCCATGAATGTCTTAGATTTGGTTCATTTAATGTATATATGGTGGCATATTCAACCAGTTGTTATTCATAAATGCATTTCCCACACTCCTTTTAACGGAAACTTTCCTATCACGTCAACTTTTTCCTTCCAGCGATCATATTTCTGGAAAAATTTGACAAACCTTCCCTTTTTTTGCAGCAATTCATCCCTCGTCGCAGATAGTTTGGACTTCAACACACTCATGCCTATCACGCAAAAATTCTTCCTTTGGCGCGGTTCTTTCTGACTTCAACATACTCTTGAATATCGCGTAGTGATCTTCCTTTGGCTTGGTTCTTTTAGACTTCGCCATACTCTTGAATATTGTGCAGTGATATTCCTTTAGCGAAGCCTCCTTCTGCATAGTATATTATAGTTCAGTGCCCACTTTTAACTGCAAATGGCACTAATACTTTCCCCTTTCATTTTTTAGTGTGAACTTCCAAGGACAAAGTCGTCCCTATATATCTTCAATCAGCTACCATTCACTCATCCTGGCATCAATTTACCATCTAAATTCGCGAGATGAACTGCGCCTCCATCACAGATGTGCTTGATGATGTGCGGTCCTAACCAATGATACAATAGTACAAGGTATCATTCCTTGAATGTCTTCTGCTTGATGTGACTGTCATGCCAAGCTTTCTCCCTTGTTTTATGTACATGTTGATGAAAACCTACGATAAACATGTCTTCCTCCAAAGAAATAAATCACCCCATCCTTTCTTTCATTGTATTGTGGTATGCCATGTTTGTGAAGGTTACAATTCTTAAACTTGGAACAATGTACTCCATAAGCATGATTGCTTTTTTTCCATAGAACAACCTAAAAGGTGTTTGTCCTGTCAGATTCTTTTATGTTGTCTTGTATTCCCATAACATCGTTGGAATCCTTAAATCCTAGTCATTTATGTTCACATTGCACACTTTTGTGAGTGCATTCTCCAAGATCTTATTGAAAGCTTCAACTGTCCCATTTTCCTGAGGACGATATGGTGTACTCTTTTTATGATATACTTGATATTATTCAGTTAGTGCCTCAATAGTCGTATGAAAGAAATGTGAACCCCTGTCACTCATCGAGATATTTGGACACCCAAATCTGGACAGAATATACTCAAATATGAACTTCACGACGCTATATGCATTGCAATCCTTCACTGGTTGTGCTTCGGGCCAACTTGTCAAATACTCTGTTGTAGTGATTATATACCTCGCACCAGACTTCTTCCCTGGTGGGTTAATGGGTCTGACAAATTCAATAGCCCACTTATCAAATACCTGCAACGTTACCTGTGGATTCAATGGCATTTCATCTCTTCTAGATGGTCTTCATGTTCTTTGACATGCATCACAATTTCGACAAAACTCCTTGAAATCCTTATGCATTGCGGGCCACCATAAACCAGCTCGCAAAATCTTCTGCGCAGTGGAATTTCTAGCATAATGTCCTCCTACAAATCCTCCATGAGATTCTTACAAAATAGTTTGTCTTTCATGCTCTGAGACGTATCTGCGCAATATTTCATCGAGCCCCATATTGTACAAATTTCCAGCGTTCAACGAGAAATTAGCTGCATTGACTACCAACTTCTTTCTCTGCGTAATGTACTTTGTGGGTGCCATTCTGTAGCCAAAAATGGAATAATTTCTACGAAGTGATCATTTGTGACCTTGATTGCGAATAATCGCACATCTGGCAAGTTATCCTCGACACTTGTGGGTTATTCTCTTATTTCTATTCTTGACATCTGATCAGGCCCGGAGTTCAATCTTCCTGGTTTTACTACAACTTTGAAATCATACTCCTGGAACAACAACAACCATCAACATATGTTTCCTCCTAAAACAGGCTTATTCACCAAATACTTCAGCGCGAAGTGATCAATGAATATCTTTAAGTGTGCTCCCAAAAAATAATGCCTGAACTTTTGTAATGCATAGACCATAGCCAACCCTTCTCTTTCTATCGTAGAATAGTTCTTCTCTGCCTTGGATAGTTTTATGCTTGCAAAAATTATGGGGTGATCAATTTCTCCTTCTTGTGGCTATGCCAAGATTGTTCCCAGTGCTAGGCAATATTCATCGACATGTACATGAAATTCCTTATTCTAGTCCGGGAAAAAAAGAATAGGCGCAGTTACCATCTTCTCCTTCAATATGTCGAGGCTCATTTGGCATTCTTCATCCCAGTGAAAAGTAACATCTTTCTTCAGTAGCTTCTCCATCAGCGCAGTTATCAGCACATGCACCTTTATAAACTTTCTATAGTAACCAGTATGTCCAAGTGTCTGTGCAGTTTCTTCACTGTCTTAGGTGGTTCCAGGTTCACAATAGCAGCAATCTTCACAGGATCGACCATCAATACTTGCCTACAAACAACATTCCCAAATAGTATACCAAAAGGTACAAAAAATATGCATTTCTTCACATTCAATTATATTTGATATTGCCTTACATCGATTTATCCTCTTATGACTTCGACAAAGGCTTACATCACTTTATATAGCATTTACATCATACAAAACCATGGTCCGCATACCATGGGCGGACAAAACAATAGACTTAGACCCGATACCCGTTACAAAATGAGGGGGTTCAACCCGCTCCGAAGCCCCTAACACCGTGTGGTAGATTTATATCTGCGATACTACACACTCCACTCTTTGAGTTGCGGAGTATTTTACCCAAAAATATACCAAGTTGGGTTGCGCCCAACAGAATGCAGGACTATGGGTTACACTTTTGGACCAAATGTGAAAAAGAAATTTCAAAATTTCTCACTTTTATTGAATTGAAGCCCTCAAAATACATATAAGCATTGTGAATTTTAATTCAGATTAAAAAGACAATTTGTGAATTATGTTTTTATCCTAATCATATTTTTTGCAAAAAAAACTAGTCATATAATCTGTCAATTTTATAATAAATAAAATGCTTGTCCTCACAAATATCCGCACATCTTAAGAGGTATGTGTGTGTTTGTATAGCATAACTTATTCTAAAATGTGTAATTTTTAAAATATGTATATATGAGCATGAGCTACATGGAGAGAAATAAGTTTTTCATATTAAATAATTATTTATTTATGCAAAATTTAGTTTTTATTATTTTTCGAAGTTGGTGAAGTAATATTTCAATTGAATTTTGTAGACACCTATTTGCGTAAGATTTTTTTTAACTATTTAAATAAATTGAAAAAAACAAGAGTAACCTTTTGAAAAGGACACATAAACGAAGATAGTGGTAATTCTTGAAATTTTTTCATTGTGTATATTTTATGTTATCATTTTTTTTATTTAACCCCATTGAAACTGTCCAAAACAATTTGAACAATATGTTTGAAAGAAATTATGAAAAACATCATATGAATTCAAAAGTGTCAAATTCATATGTCATTGGATAGAGTATTATTTCATGAATCCAACATGATCAACTTTGACTTAAGGACAAATTATGCCCTAAGTCCGCGAGGCTACAAAATTGTGTTGCGGATAAATATGCAAAAGAGGAGCTAAAACTCTATTTTTTTTTACTCTCGTCAGCTTGATCAAACACTTAAAATGCTCGATCGAGTGTGTATGGTAAAAATTCAAATAGCTCGATCAAGGGTTTAAGAAACCCTCGATTGAGCCCTTAACGTGATTAAACAATGCCTCGATCGAGCCACTTTTTTTATTTTCATGCCGAGGATGTATTGGTGGGAAATTTCAAAAAAATGGCTCGATCAAGCCTCTAACCTCGAGTTACACAAGAGCCCGATCGAGTGTTTTTTCAATGCTTGATCGAGCAATTTTTAAGTCCTCAAATAGCTCAATCGAGGGCTTATAGATTTCTTGATCAAGCATCTTTTTTCCACCCACAGCATGCCCTCATTTTCCAAAAAGTGTAACCCAGCTCCATGCATAGACCCAAATCCAAGTAGTGTTGAGTGTGGAGCCTGATTATCATCCTAATTTAGAGGTCTTTGTTTCATCTGGATGTATACCCCAAGAAGACTGTACACCCCTCCACGTGGGGGAGACTTGCCCCCCCCCCCCTCCCCTTGCGGGGGTTAGGGGGGCTGATCCCCCTCGACTGGGTGGTCTAGGGGCTAGTGGTCACCCAGCAGGAGTTCGGGGGCAGCACCCCTGAAGCTAAAAATAGATGTAAAATTGTCTTGTAAAATATTTTAATTTCGTAGTCAATCTAGGTCGTTCATTAGGCGGAAGATCTGACCATAAAAGTTATGTTTAATTTAGGGTTTTTTGCCCTAGAAGGCAACCCCTCGATTCATATGAGGGAATAGTATTGTGATTGTGTGTGGTGTGTGTATTATGAGCGAGAAAGAGAAGGGGAGATTGTATGAGAGAGTAGAGGATATTACAACGGATTTGTTGTAGGTTGTGTCTCTTCATTTTGCTAGATAATATAAAGGAAGGATTGGTTGTTTCTTTGTGGACGTAGCCCAAGTTGGGTGAACCACATATCTGTGTCTCTCTTAGTTTATATGTTTTATGTGTTTGTATTTCCGCATGTTTTTATGTGTTACATTGCTCTGTAATATATAATTTTCTAACAAGAAGAAGAAAGGGAAGTTTGGAAAAACCAAAGGAAAACCAGAGATGTCCAAAGTAGAATGCTTTGGATGCAATGAGTATGGACATTTTAAGAGGGATTTTCCAAACAAGAAAAACTACAAAAGGAAGGAAAGGAATGGAGCTCACATAGCTAAAGAAAAAGAAGAATCTGAGAAGTCACTAAAAGGTGAAGATCCCAAAGAAGCTCCATCTATATCAGGTTCATTTGTAGTTTATCATTCTTACATTAGGTAGCAATTAGAGTAGCATGCATCATTGCATTCTCTAGAAGAGTCTTGGTTTTTGTAAAGCATGGCATCATAGAAGGAAGCATATGATAGTAGAAGATTTAGAGTCTACATAATCAAATTACTTTGGAAGAAGTCATCTAGTTAGAAAGAATGAGAAGATCGGGACCTTCTTGCACATCATAGTTCATCTAAGTATTATCTAACATAATGTTAGAAGTAGTCATCTTGCAGAAAGGATCATCAAGATCTTCCAATAAGAACCATCATTTATGGAAGGTTATTTAATATTTGGAAGAAGTATTATGACTTGACTATATTCCATTTAGTGTGGAATCAATGATCTTGAAGGATGAAGGGATGACGATGGTCAAATTGCAAAATTGAAGTTTTTCTCCTCTTATGAAAGGGAAGCTTATCTTCGATAAGGATTGAAGCAAACTCATTTAAAGAAAGGATGGTTAGATGGTAGTATGCATGTTTTTAAGTAACTCTTTTCTAGAAGGTAGAATTCATGTCTACAAAAACCTTGCAAAAATAGTTGGTCGTAAAAATGTGCTCGGGCATGAGAGGACTTCCATGTGGTTACTTGATGCTTGGAAGGAGGATTTTGGTATGCTTGGGAATGGCTAACTATCAAGACTCTTCCATAAAATAACATGACTTAGACATGATGATATTGATCAACATCAAATATGGTCTCCTGAAGAAAGTAAGAGAGTTGACTATGAAAACTCCAAGGAAGAAGATATTGTAGCTCGTTGATTAGTTCGTTCCATGGGAACTTTGATTAAAAGGTGTAATGCATGGAGAAGGATTTTTGTACAATATGAAGATGGACCATGTAGAAGGATGTTGATCTCAAAGGGAACAAGTAGAATCTTATAGCTTAAGGCCATCATGATGAGGTAGTTATGATATTAATGCTTTGGTATTGGTTATTTGGTTGATATATAGTTTTGCTACATGGAAGAGTTTTGGAGAAATGAATAATGGCAGTTGAGGATAGTAACTCAATTCAATAAATACATAGATTGAGTGGTTGCCTTTGGTAATCGTTAGAGGATTATATGGTCAAGATGATGTAATTGAAAGGTAGCAATACAAGAAGATAACCTAAGGTTTATGTTTCAGTGATAATGAAGATCAATTTCATGTTTAGAAGAAGCTATGTCTAGCTCTACTTTGATTGGCTTAATGAAATTCTTTTGTTGATGATGACTAGAGTAAAGTGATATGAAAGGCTGATGGCATGAACCCTATAAGTTTGGCTCCATTACAAAAGCTCAATATGATGAGATGAAAAGGAGGGGTAGCCATGCAGCTACCACTTTAAGATATCCATGAAGAAATAGTAGTTTATGTATTAATAAAGGCACAGTTATGACTTCCCAATTGAAAGGAAGGAATCTCATCTATGCTTGAGAGAAGGAAGAAGTCTCCTTAAATGTTTAACGAGCAAGGATATATTCCCTAATCAATAGGGAATGCAAATCTCCTCTCTGGTTGAGAAGGAGTGATGTTAGACATCATATTCTCCATGTGTCATGCACTAGACCAGGACTAACAATCATAAGTCATAGTGAAGGCACTAGGAAGGAGAATGGAGAATTGGATAAGCATCTAAGATTGATACTCCTTGAGGGTAAAAAATCCAAGATAGGAAGTAAACCGACACTCTTTGAGGATTGGACAGGGTATCCAAGATAATAGTGGTCGAAGAGGATTGTTATTCTTTGAGGATGGGTAATCCAAGATAAGAATAGTCCTAAAAGAGGATACTTAGTGAACATTTGGATGGGGTATGTGCCTTAAGAGGTAGTGTGGTGTCTCACGTAAAGCCTCCCAGCATTATGCTATGATATAAATAGTGCTTGTTAGTTAAAGGCCTTACTATGTTGACAATGTTGGTTATGATGTTGATGTTTAAAGATGGCTTATCAATCTGACTCTTCTTATGAGAATATTTCTATTTGAGAGAATCCTTGTACCAGTTGTACAATTATGAATATCTCCCTAGTTAAGAGGCACTGTTGAAAAATGTAACTAGTTTTGGCCTTCATAATTGTCATTACTCATGTAATTATGTATATCTTATGTATCAAGCAAAAGAAGCAAGAAAAAATATATTTTCTAGCATGGGTTTCATGCTCAAGTTGATTTGTCACTAGGTCAAGCACGTTCTTCATGATTTCAGGATTTGTCTAGTCAATAAGAGTATTTGTCGTAAGTCTTGAAGTCAAGTCTCAATTGGACTTTGAAAAAAAAAACTTTATTTTAAGTCAAAATGTCATTTTTGTCCTTACAAGACCAAGTCGGCCATGCCTCGTGAAGTCGGGCCAATTTGGGGTAATTCGACCTCCACAAATGGGTATATATAAGAGCAGTTTGACTTCATTTGAGACACACAAACAAGTTCGATCTCTCGAAGAAGAAGCAAAATCAGCAAGAAGGACAAGGAAAGAAGTCAAAGTCAAAGGAAGAAGAAAACAAAGTCTAAAGAGAGAAATCTAGCCCAGATAAGCTCACATGTGCAAAATTTCAGAGTTGCAGGAGGATCGAAGTTGCAGGTTTGTTGCAGGGGAGCGAAAGTCTATTGCAAGAGGCCAAGATTCTATTGCAGGGGGCCGAAATCTGAAGTTTGATCAACTTTTGGAAGGGTTTGACTTTGTTGACTTAAGAAAACTTTGACTTGTTGAAAAGACTTGGAAGGAGGGTTGACTTAAGGATTGTGAGTAGACTTGTTCTTGACATTTGGGTTTTAGATTTCTCATTTGGGTTGATTCTATAAAAAGAGAAGATATTTTTGGGTTTTGCCCTTGGAGGGGTTTTGCCCGGGTTTGGAGCCTATATTTTGTGACTCTTGTCTTTTATGATCTTCATGATTTTTTCTCTTGATAATCGTTTGATGAAAAGAATCTAATAAAGAACAATAAGAAGTTAACTAAAGTTCACGAGCAATTCTTAAGGATAGTAAAATTGTGTTAATAGCTGTCCTACTTGATTCTCCAACATACAATGCATTGTAAGAGGAGATCATTTGAAGTGCAAATATGAAGGTACGAATAGCAAGCATCAATCCTCAGCAACAAATATAAAATTCCAAAATAAAGGCAACTTTATCCCCTATACATTTTGAATTTTTTGACATGAAGAGCCTAAATGCAAGATCTCAGAAAATGTGAATCAATTATCAAGTCATTGATTGCCATTGTCTTTTGATTCAACTGATTCGTGATTAATTTGTGCCTACCCAACTCACGATGGCCTCTAAGAAGGTTTATACCAGGTCAAATTTATTAAATTGTGCCTACCCAACTCACGATGGCCTGTTAGAAGGTTTATACTAGGTCAAATTTATTAAGAACCAACATTTTCTGATAATTAACAAGCTCCTTTAACTCGTAAACTTTTCCTAAGAAGGCACTAAACTATAATATGGTTGGTCTCTACATAAAAATAAAAATAAAATAGTAACAATGTGAACATTGTTTTTAATAAAGTGCAAAATCTTGCCAACTAATTGCTTTGTTTGTATAGCTGAAAACTTGTCAAAAAGCTCCTGCTAATCAGGATCTATGAATCACCACTGAAGATATTGGTGTTTGTTCTTTAAACTTTAGTCATCATCGGAGAAGATTGCATTCAGCATTATGAAAACTCGTCAAAAAGCTCCTGCAAATGAGGATTTATGAATGACCACTGAAGATACTGATGTTTGTTCTTTACACTTTTAATCATCATCTTACAATAATATTGTATGGAAAAAATTGCATTCAGCATTATATTGTAAATGTCAAGTAATCTGTTGCTTATGTAGATTGCCAGCATGTGTTTGTTCTTTAAACTTTAGTCATCATCTTACAATATTATTGAATGGAGAAAATTGCATTCAGCATTATATTGTAAATGTAAAGTAACCTGTTGCTTATGTAGATTGCCAGCATGTTCGATAGACTTTTAATATCTCTCCATTTTTGTAAATTGTTTACTTACATCTATAAAAAAAAATATTTCTGAACTATTGCGCATGAACGGTGGTTCACCCATCTGTTCTGCCATCTCTCTTTGGTGTTATCATTTTTCTGTTTTACTCAAGAAACACCTTTGATTAAGTTATTTTATGTAAATTGGTTGCATATAAAATAGTAATACAATATCAAAGATGAAACTTAACCAATCAAATATCAACTGAAATAACGATGGCTTGCTGGACCGGTGAAATCACTTTAGCTAATATTGCCCCCATCAGGGTTTGTCTCACCAAGTAATATGCTAGCACTTGTGCCCGCACTTATAGATGCGCACCAGCACACCAACAGCGGCAGCATCCAGTCATGAATCCTAGGCAACTTCGTTGCAAGAAATTCCCCCCACTTGCTACTGCTTAGCCCTAGGCAACCAAATTGAATGGTGCTAACAATTCCGTGGTAATGCAATATACAGATGCAATGTCCTCACTAAGGGGCAGCCAGTTCAAAAAATGTATACTGATGCAGTTCAATTGAGCAATCATAGATGTCAGTCATATGCCCATTAGTCTATAACTAAAGAAAGCTAACGTCTAAATGAATTACGTAATTTGTCATATGACTTCAGATATTCAAATTCAAAATTAGAAATAAACCAGGTTAAATGATCAGTAAGATAGCAACCATCTACAAGCGAACATAGCCAACAGATCTAAAATAGAATCAAACAAACTAAAAAAACGGGTATCTAACCATCTAGTCTGCAAGTCATTCACAGAACTACCAAATACATCTTTGGAACACAAACTCAAGCCTTTTCAATCGAATAGATTTCTGTAGTTCCAAATCATCTTCAAAATAATCCATAAACATACCAAATATATGCATGAATCATCAAGCAAGACTGCAATAAGCCATTATTTCCAAAAGAAATTTACAAAAATTTCCAAAAATGTTCCATTTCAAGAATTGATTTTTGTCTTAGCTGGTCATCAGACTCGGGGTTCAAACATGACAATGCACTTATTCAAGCACAATAAGATATGCCTTTGAAAATATCACTTTGTCTTCTTCCCTTGTTTTTTCTTGATGACTTCATCAAGATACAGTATTCCCTTTCCTTTGTACACTTCTGGAGGTTTACAAGCTCTTACAGTAGCAGTAAATTGAGTTACTTGATGCAAATCTAATCCTGTGCAGCAAATTATGTTAGGCTTGAAGCAAAAGGCACGAACAGCAGGTGGCACTTTGAGTTCAACCTCGTGACTGAATCCTAATTTTAGAAACAAAACACGTCCTTCTTCCTCTGTGCGTGCTTTGAAACCAACTCCGACAATTTTCAGAAAGCGGAAAATTTTTGACTCCATGAACTTAATGTTACAAAATGACCTTTGCAAATATTAATTTACAGCTAAACTGAATTTCTGAGGCTTACACTGGAAGTTATTCCATTAACCTTCCCATGTTAGCTGTAGCAATCAAAGTAGGAATAGATTAGAATTACCCCTTAAAAACCCAAGTCTTTGAGCTTTGTACTGTCAACATAGAAATCAGTGTTTAAGACTGAAAAATACAAAAATGACAACAATAAACGACTGACAATAATGACACCCACTTATATTGAGTCAAACAATGCTGCCCTTTATATATGACATATGTTAATTTGCATAATTGCACAGAAAAGTAAAAGTTCATTTTTCGGCAATTCTACCATTTTTACCATTCTTCCACTGCCGCATTCTGACAGCAGAACACCACCAATATCTAAAGAAAAGCAAAGAACAGATCAAAGATGAAACGTATTGACAGAATAAAAGTTGAAAATGGACTAGTATACATTCACAGAAATTGTATATTTAGTATTTAGGGCTTACAAAACAGGGACGTGCCAAGCCCACTGCAGGGATGAACTTGTGGCTACACAAAAGGAGTTATGCAATCTGGCATCATTAAAAACTGTAGAAGTATTTATTGTATTTATAGGTTCTGTAAAAATATAACTTAGGATTGGATTGGAGGAGCGATGGGGGAGTCTGGGAGCGCTCTGAAGGCTTATGCAGCCACGCGATCTATACGGCGGCCTTCTATGACTGCATACGGTAAGGGCAGATCTTATCGTATCTGCTGCAGTTGTGCCTCATCCCATTCCATTGCACTACGGTCATCGCGCCGTAACCACACCTTGTCTGGATGCCATCACAATTTCTCTATTACCTCTGCTGCCTTCTACCCTAACCGCTGATATGGAAGAAGATCTCGTTGATTACACGTTGGATCCTTTGAAGGGGGTGTCGATCTGGACCACATCCTCGCCGCACATTTCTCCATCTACTGTTTCACTGGCACAGAACTCCCTATCTCCCCCAACAGGTGAAGCTAGGGTTTCCACATGGCCACACCTCACGTTTGTCGGTTCTCCAAGTCTGGAATACCCTCTACCCTCAAAATACCCTCCTTCTGCATGGTTTGAGCACATTCCGCCCTTCTCCGAGACCTCTCTGGCTCCCCAGCACCCTCTATCTCCGGCATCCATCCATTTCGTCACCTGTCTTCAGTCGTCTGCATCCTCCCCCCCGGGTGAAGGTACCTCCAACCCTGCTCCCCCAGTGACACTTCCCACGGGAATCGCAGACATCCCTTCAAAGAGTTTCTTTCCCCATGATCTGTCACAGTCGGCCTCGTGCCCACCCTCATCGGGGTTTTTTGTCGGAACTTGTTCCGCGACTCCACCATTGTATGAAGCAGGGCCTTCTGAGGATCCAGTTACTGAGCCTGAAACTAACCCTCCCTCACAAGGTGCACACTCGAGGGGCATCAAGCGGAACAAGTGCATCAAAGTCGGCAATAAGGGCATCGATCTATCTTTTGGAGACAATCTCAGAATGGGTGAGGTACTGGATACCAATATCTAAAGAAAAGCAAAGAACAGATCCGTCAATATATTGTCTTCATATCTCTTAGCTTCCAGCACCTGGAGCACCTTCATTGGGTACTCTCTCGATACTAGCATATTGAACAGGCCCCGGTGCTTCTGAAGCGATGGAGTCTGTTATTTGATCCGAAACGGGAACACTTGGGAGCTAGCCCCATCAGGGTTCGCCTTCCTGGACTCCCACTACATTTATGGTCGGAGGACACTTCCGTGCACATAGGGAACACACTTGGCACCTTCCTGGATTATGATAAATCTTTCACTACTACTGGGGTCATGACAATGACATGCATATTGGTTCACTTGGACACGAGGGAGGGCCTGGAAGAATCCATCGTCCTCAGATGGAAGCAGTTCTCTAGGACGCAGCCACTGGATTATGAGGGCGTACCATTTCGATGCCGCAGATGTCATGCAGTGGGACATCTTTACAAGGGATGCCCACCACTTCAGAAGCTGGATGCACCTATTATTTCATCTGAACCTAACTCCGAGGCGATCCACTCTGCTCCGCCTTCTTCTCGGAAGAGCAGGCTACTGGTCCTACTACACGCACTCCTCGGCCACCATCTCCGCGCATTACCCGATCAAAGGCAATTGCGGCACTTCACTCATCGGGTATTTCTCTATCTCTTCCCTTTGCATCATCATTTCCTTTGGCATCATCTGTTGTGATTTCCACTCTGCACATATCCTCTATTGATATAATTATTCCCTCTTTTATCTGCGCTCCCCCCCTCCCCTTATCTGAGACCCATTCAACCCTCCCAACCCTGTCCATCCCCTCCTCTATTGTGGAGTCATCATTTGAATACAGGAGTTGTCACTCCTATTTCCTCAAGTCCTTATCCAGGATATCGACTTCATCAGTCGGAGGTCTGGCCATCATCCAATCCCCCAGACCCTCGAAATCATCTCGGGGACGCCACTCATACATCTCAAAAGCCATCATTCAGGTTGGACAAGAAGTGGCGGATGGGCACCAACTTACTCTTGATCGGGTTCATAGAGCACAGAAAACCCTCCCTGAGGTTTCTCTATGAAGCTCCTGTCCTTCAATTGTCGTGGCATGGCAAGCTCTACCAAAAAACTTGCCCTTAGGAGATTATTTGATACTACCCCGGTCAATGTGATTTATTTGCAAGAGACACTTGGCTCAGCGGAGATGGTTATTCAGGCACTCCATGCTATTCGGCCCAATTGGATTTTACATGTCATGGATGCACAGGGACGATCTGGAGGCATAGCGATGGATCTCAACCCCAGATCGATCACGCTCCGCAATCTCTGGGGAGGTGAGGGATTTATCGGTGCAGATATCATATCGACTGATTTTGGTAGTGAATTTCGCATCATTAACATATACAGCCCCTGTACAAACCGTATCAGATTTTGGGAACACCAGCTCAGTCTCTCCCTCCTGGATGCAAAGAACCTCATACTGGAAGGTGATTTGAACTTCTCACTCGGACAGGCAAAATCCTGGGGACACTATGCTCACGTTGACCCTCTATCCGATCCCATTCAGGCTCTCATTGAAGATCATCCCCTAGTTGATATCCCTACTCCTCGGATTCAACCAACATGGCATAATCGAAGAGTCAGATTGGCCTCATTAGCTAGACGACTAGATCGGTTCCTGATTCATGAGGCTATTGCAGAACACGCCCCTATTTATAGACAATGGGTCAGATCAGGTGGGCTTTTTGATCATTCCCCCATTTATTTGGAACTTGTTGGTGCTTCTCACAAGCCCCGTGCTCCCTTCAAATTCAATGCGACATGGCTCAGTAATTCTTCATATACTGAACTTATCACTCACTACTGGACATCCCATTCGGATCCTCATGATCTTGACCCCTCCGCTGCTTTTGCATTCAAGATGAAGGAAGTTAAGAGGCTCACTACTGCATGGGCAAAGGAAAAACGCACTAGGGATGAAATATTGACAGCGATTGAATCTAAGTTGGCATCCATTAATGATACAGTTGATCAAGAGTACACATTTGAAGAGTCCAAACCCTGCATCATTCATTTAGAGTCCGAGCGTACCAAGATTCTAAAAGAACGTGCAGAGACATGGAGGCTACGGAGTAGGGCTATTTGGTTGCAAGCTGGTGATGAGAATACCAAGATTTTCCACCAATTTGAAAATGGAAAAAGGGCGATCAATACGATTTGGCAGTTGGAAGATGATGTTGGGAATCAAGCCTAGACCTTTCAACAAAAGGCTAATATGGGGGTCTCACACTTCAGGAATCTCTATAGGGCTCCCCAGATTGCTACACTCTCAGAGATAATCAAGGTGGCAGGTCTGTTTCCTAGGTTTGTGGGGCAAGATGAGGAAGCATCCCTGACTGACCCTGTCACGATGACAAGACTTCAGTACACCCTCAAATGGTTTCAGAAGGATAACAGCCCAGGGCCTGATGGGTGGCCCATTGTATTCTACTTATCATTTTTCGATACTCTGGGTCAAGACATTATCAAGGTGGTGGAGCACTGTAGACAGACAAGCAGATTATATGATGCTTTCAACTCCACCTTCATTGCTCTCATTCCAAAATCTGACTCCCCCCACACTTTTGTTGACTATCACCCCATACCATTATGTAATTGCATATATAAGATCATTGTTAAGATCATAACCAAACGACTCGAGCCTATACTCTCTGCCAATATTTCTCCGAAACAGTTTGCCGTCCTTCACCACCGTCAAATTCATGAAGCCATTGGCACAGCCCAAGAAGCCCTACACTCCATTAGGATTAAGCACCTCAAAGGCATCATCCTCAAGATTGACTTGGCAAAGGCATTCGACCACTCCAACTGGCTTTATATCCGAATGTTCCTAACTCATCTAGGTTTCCCCATACTATTTATCAACTAGATTATGTGTTGCATCACTAACGTATCCTTCAGTGTACTTATCAACGGGTCTGCATCGCCCTTTTTTCACTCTGAGAGAGGGCTTAGACAAGGGTGCCCACTCTAACCTCTCCTTTTTCTGATCATTATGGAAGCACTGAGTAGGTTGATCTACCATGAGCGTCAGTCTATCAGACTTATGGCTATCCGCATTGCAGAGGCATGCTCTCTCAATCACCTCCTCTTTGTTGATGATGTGCTTATTTTTCTCAATGGATAGGTGAGGGATATCACTACTTTCTCTTCAATTTTAATATCCTTCAGCCTTGCTACAGGCATGGCATGCAATAATCAAAAATCAACTCTGTCCATCATTGGCTGCACCCAACAGGAATAGGTACTTGCCTCTCATCGTTTTCCTTTCACTATCCTGGATATATCAGAAGGTCTCAAGTACTTGGGTTTTCGATTAAAGCCACTTGCCTATCATAATGCCGATTGGTCTTGGCTCATATACAAGCTAGAAAAGAGGATATCCATATGGCACCACCGTTGGCTCTCTCGGGCCGGCAAACTGACTCTCATCAATTCGGCCTTGGTTGCCACTCCTGTGTACTGGATGTCTTTAGCTTGGATTCTGAAAGGCATTCTCAATAAGATCCAGCAGATCTGTCGTAGATTCCTATGGATGGGGAAGAAAGAGGACCACACATTTGCATGGATCAAATGGGACAGCATTGCACTGCCCAAGAAATAGGGAGGATGGAGCATCAAAGACTTGGATACATTTGCAAAAGCCCTCACAGCTAAGATGGGTTGGCAGATCATGACATCTAATAACTTATGGATAGAGGTGGTCACCCATAAATATATCAGACCACAATCAACCATGGATTGGATTCATAGACCCACATGGAACACTCGACACATCTCCATGGTCTGGAAGGCAATCATCAACACTCTTTCCTATATCAAGGATGGCCTCACATGGTATATCAACTCGGGAACTTCAGGCCGCATTGGACTGGATCCATGGGTTGGTTGTGGCGGAGCTCATCAACTTCCACCAGAGCTCATTGATCACATCTCACGTTCTGGGATCACCTCCATAGATCAGATTGCAGACCCAGCATCCACTTCACTATTTTTCCACAGTTGGAAGACTGTTATACAGCTTGGGTTACCTAAGCAATGGCATGAGGACTGGCATAATTATACTCTGGCTCTTTCTGAATCACATGTCCGCATTACACAGGGGGAGGATGAACTGATTTGGCAACATGCATCTCATGGAAAATACACCCCCAAGGAGGGATACCTACATATCTATTCAAACTCCCGGCCCAGGACACCATTTGGTGGTGCAATATCTATGGAAATTAAAAGCACCACCCTGATTCATTCTGATGATGTGATGTCTCCTCTGCAACATAGCTCCCACTGGGGACAACATGCAGAAGTGTACATATCACGGCCCCTCATGGTGTATCCTGTGCAAGGCAGCATCTGAATCCATCGATCATCTTTTTTTGCACTGCCCTGCTGCTCGAGCTCTATGGAACTAGACTACGGCTGCCCTCCACATTTCGACTCAATGGCTCGGGACCGATATTGCAGAGGCATGGCAGCGATGGTGGAATAATGCCCCTTTCCACAAGGACCGTAACATCCCCCTTCTTATCTATTGGAGTCTCTGCATTTCCCGTAACAAATTCATTTTCCACAATGTTGTGCCCAACGGGACATGTGCATCTGCCAATGTTATATCCATTTATCATTGCCTCCCTCCGGACAAGCCACCCGACCCTCCCTATAATCTGGTACCAGAAGTCATTAATCGTGATCAACCCTGGCATACTTTGACGGATCTGCCCAACATCATGGATGTGATGGGGGAGTTGTTTAATATATGAATGATCATCTACATTACAAGATCAAAATGGGGCTGGGGCTCGACACCAACAACTTTGCAGAACTCATCACTTTGAGACACCTTTTACAATTTGCTATTGAACATGGATGTCACCACTTACAAATTTTTGGAGATTCGAAAATTGTTATCAGTGGGTTCAATCAATCTTCTGCATGTCACGTTCACACACTTAGTCACATTTTGGAGGACTCATGGCATTTAAAATCACATTTTGATTCTATCAACTGTTGCCATATTTTCAGGGAGCACAACCATCTTTCCGACTCTTTATCCAAGGAGGTCGCACTCCAGCCTAGGGAGACATGGTTGATCGAAGAACACAATGGACAGGAACTTCAGCTATTATCACAGACCGTATATAGATCTAAATCAAGTGGGGGGCAACTAGCCCAATTATCTTGATTTTTTGCAGACATATATAAATGTACATATTTATCTTGTATTTATCGTTCTATATCAGTAGACTATTTATAATTGTATTATCATGTACAACCCAACACGGGAAATTTCGAAACTCATATTTTGTCAGTGACTAAGTCACAATTTTGATGAAAATGACATAGGCATCTACAACATGTAATTTTCCTCTATTAATCAAAATTACGATTTTTCTACAGGGAAAAATATTTATATACATACATATATATATATATATATATATATATATATATATATATATATATATATATATATATATATATATATATATGTATATATTTTATTAATAAAATATTTATTCTATTTTATATTGTATTTATTAATAAAATAAAATAAAAATTATGATAGTTAAGGAATAGTGTAACGGTAAAAATTAAATTATAGATTTAGTTTATTTGTATTGTAAATTATATTAATGCACATTGCTAAATACACATGGAACGTGGATAAATATGAATGAATAAGCATTAATTGCATTTACTATTTACAATATATACATTTATAATACATTATAATGACCCTCGAATTCCATATTCCAAGGTCTTTTGGACTCCTTTTGAATGTTCACATTCCACACCAACCCTTAGCGGATTAGGTGTCCAACATTCCCCCCCTTAACCTGAAGGGGTATATATGAGTCCAAGAAGAGAGTTCTAATATAAAAATTACAACAATGCATGACAAAAATAAGTTGAATGTGCTCTCTGAGATGATTTCATAAGGTGGGTGAACTCAAGGTCTTAACCAACGGTGGTTTAAGGATGATCACCAACACTGGAACACTTAGTGAAGTTCCCGGAACTCTTTCAAATCTCAAAAGAAGTTGAATTATTCTGCTAGAGAAAGTGCTCCTTAATTCTTTGAAGAGGGATACCTTCAACCTGGAAAAGGGAGGTCTACAACCTGTGGTGGTTTAAGGAAGGCCATCAACCAAAGGAATGTTTAGTGTGATTCCCAAAACTCTTCAAAATATGGCAAGAAGTTGAAGTCTTCTGCTAGAGGAAGTGCTCCTTAATTCTTTGGAGAGGGAGACCTTCAACCTAGAAAAATGCAGGTTAGCAACCTGTGGTGGTTTAAGGAAGGCCACCAACCAAAGGCATGCTTAGGGGCTTGTGTGTCTCTGGATACAACTCTGAATCTGGGTATGGTCGTCACTAGCTGTAGGCACAATGGCCCCTCTCAAAAGAGGCCATTGCAAGAAAACTCAATTGCAAGAATTTTTAGTACTCGTGAACAACTTGTGTGATATGAGCGAAATATATTCTTAATTGTTGAAGCCCATTTCCAAGAAGCGATCCATCCAAGTTGAATCTATGTTCTTGCAGGAGGCTTATTTTTTAAGCATGTGTTTGAAGAATGAGTGTGTTTACCACAATTATTGCACAGGTTAAGATCAAAACAATGATCTTTCACAAGGCCAACTTTGTCACAATGTTGGCATTTCACAATTTGTTGTTGTGAAGGAAGAGTGGGAACAAGTGAAGATGAATTGTCATGCAAAAACCAAACACTATGAAACTGGATGGGCTTGGAGTAGTTTGGAGTGTGTATAGAAACCTCCTTATCATATCCAAGATCGATTATGTGTTTTTTGCTGATAAACTCTTCCCAAGGTTTGATGATGGACTTGGGAAGTGCAGGTTGAATTTATACTTCTACATTTAAATCTACTCTTGCACTGGCCCCAGTGATCTGAGAAATTTTTGGCTTCTGATTACAACCAATTTTGGACTCAAAAATTGGATTATTCTAAACAAAAACAATTTTAGAATCATGAATACATTGTTATTGCTCTTATTGTTGTAGAAGGTGTTAGCCACCTATAATATTTGATTATACCAAAAGGTGGCTAAGACTGTTCGAGCCTTCAAGGAACAAATTTCATTACTAAAATTTGTTGGCTCTTGAAGACTCTTGAAGGCCTCATGCCTCTGTCCAGACCCTATACTGCTGTTTACATTCTAAAAACCTCTGAAATCCTTGCTAAAATCCAAAGCCCAAATGCTGCTGTAAACCCCATTTTCCCCTTGCCTCTTCTTCCAAAACTAACCTCATTTTCTATTTCCCCCATTTCCCATTAAAATCCCTCATTTTCATGTTTTTCCTCTTTTTACTTCATGAAAATCTGCAATAAGGTTCTAAGACCCCTTCTTAGCCTTATCAGAATCCTCGAATTCCTTGGAAAATCCTTGAAAAACCGTTAAAATGCATATTCTCCATGCATTAGACTTAAGCCCCCTTGGGCTAAATCCCTAGCCTTTCCGCCCATACACCCTGGCGCCGTGACCGCGCGCTGAGCCAATCAAGCGCTTATCCGGTTTAAATAAATATTTCTTCGCAAACCATTAAAAAACCTTTGATATTTATTTCAACCGTCGAAATTCATTTTATTTAATTTTTCTGCCCGTGAAAATTATGGAGCGATCTTGACCGTCGATTCAATCCATAGGATCCGACGGTGCGGACCGCGCCTCCCTGTGGACCCCCCAGCCGTGCACCGTTTTCCCAAAACCACGTGGTTTTTATCGCACCACTCTTCGGCGGAGGGCGGTTTTTGCCCGATGGCCAGCAATTCCATACATCACTTGACACGCGTCCCTTGTACTATTTGTAAAACCGTCGTCCATCGCGCGTTAATGTTCAGACCGGGACACCCAGCGATATCGCTGTGGACCGTCCGATCTGGGCCCACTGATCCAACAGTGATTGCTTGCCAAAGTTGTTCGATGGTTAACAAAGGTGCACACACGATAGCCGGACCATCGTTCAGCGGCAAATCAATCTCCGCCGTCGATCTAATATGCAGATCGACGGCCCACAATTCATCGCCCGATCTCTCCGTTTGACTTTCCAATGACCAATCCCGACCGTCGATCTCTGCGCGATCGACGGCTCAGATTCATCCTTCTCATCTGACCACCTCGTTCAATCTCGACCGTCGATCTCTACACGATCGACGGCTCGGATTTAATTTTTCTTCCGCCCATTCTATGATCTCCTCGATTAATCCCGACCGTTGGATGATGCCATCCAACGGCCCCGCTCCTTCCACACGTCCTCTGAAGCAGTCAAACTATATACGCAGGATTTCATAACTTTTGTTTATATTTTGTAGGGTTTTATGTTTTTTCCTCCATACTGAAGAAAATTCGCAGGCTGAGGGTGACGATCCTCTTGCCTTCGTTTCATCAGGGAAATCATTCGCAGGGATTTGCAATCTCACGTATCATCGATGTTTTATGAGGCATCGATGTCGTTTTATCTCTGCGCAGCCCTGCATACCAACAAGACAACCTTGGATTTAACACTGTCAAAGGGTATCAGTGCCGAAGAACTAAATGTATCAGAACAGAGGATTAGAGACAGTTTCACGGGGATTACGTCTAAAAAGCTTATCAAAAGCCTAATCCCCAAATAAAACACAGTTTACAAAAAACCTAAAGTGTTCTATCAAGCAGGAATGCCTCCACCGCCATAATCTGGGGCAAATTGATTCCTCAGCTACCATAGTGCCACCTGTTCCTCAAAGTGCTCCATCAGAGGCCAAAGTTATTGAAGAAGATCAGATTTTGCCTCAGCGCAGCCAGGGAGTTACTTCTGCAAGGAAATCAATGCAGAAATATCTGCAGAGTTACTCTAAACATTACACAGAGCCTCAAAGGTCAACAAGCTCCCACCGAGCTTAATTCATAAGTGTAAATCAATTAATACAGTAAACACCTGTACAGTTTCTTCATTTGATCCCCCCAAGGGCCAAGAAGACATTAACTCTGTATTAATTGTAATTGAGATCTTTTATCAGATCTCGCCTCTTCATTCTTCTATATATACTATAGCAGAAGATGAGTGAGGGGTTGTTGGTTGTTGGTTGTTGTTGATCACAAGCTGTAATATTGAAACTCTCTGAAATCAATACATAGTCCTTTGAAGTTGAAGAACAAATTGAAGTCTCGGAGATCTTGATGATGTTATTGCATTTTTGTTCCTGAGAAGGCTCTATCATTGGATTCATGAGCTTGGCTGTTGGTGAAGTATTCTGAACTATTTCATGTTTTTCCCCTATTTTCATTATGTTCCATAATTTCTTACTATAGTAGGATAGAAAGTATTAGGCTAAGAAATGACTCCTGGAAGCACCTTAGACCTGTTCATCCTTCACTGCTTTATGTTTTCTTTTGCTGAAGTATTTTAGAGGCTTTAATCTCTCTCTTTGGTCTTCATGCTTGTTTATTTCCTTAATAGTTTGAACAATTGGTTTCAGCATGATTTATGGTTCTCCCTGCTTGTCTGTTGCCACTTAAAAACTGTTATTGAAGTCTCCCTTTGAAGTTCTTTTCTTATAGTGAATCAGAGAGGTCTGTTTTGATCTTTCCCTTTGTTCTCACTTAAACAGTTGGCTTAAAGGTCGTTATAATTATGATCATAGATGTTTTTAGGTGTTCCCTCTTCTATGACTGTGATTATCAGTAAATCTTATATGTTTTCTAAAGTCCTTTAGAATAAAATCTTTGAGGAAACAGGGTGTTCCCCGAATCTTAGATTTTACTTTGAAAGTTGTTTTGAAATCATTGTTTGCTTAAAGGTGTGATTTGTAGAATTTATGGTTAGCCCTATCTATCAAAGAACTCTTTATTGTTTCAAATTATGCTTTCAAATTCCCTTTGTTGAGAATTAAAACTCTCTTTCCAAATCATTAATGTTCATTCCATTCCAAAAACAAAAGGATCCTGTGGCCAAGTTAGATTTTCCCTTTGATATCCCATATCCTTTGATAAGTGTGTTATGACCTCTTTTTGACTCCATTACCCAATGAAACAGATATTTTACTGTCCTATATATCTTTCCTAGACCTTTTATGTTCTGTTGTATCAATGCAATCCAACCAAAAAAACAAACACCTGCACTTAATAACTAGTCTAAAACCAATACTCTAAGCACACAAGATAAACTTTTGCAAACAAACATTTGAGAGATCCCTCTGTGAGAACTGGAGGACTAGATCTTGTAACTCTAAAGATTGGTTCTGATGTTGCCTTGTCTTTTGATTTGCCAAACTATCAATACACGTGACACCAACATAATGGCGATCACGGTGGGACCTTGAGTAAAATCTGCTAAGTAAAACGCTCACTGTCCAGCATAACATAAGTACCCTTCTTCAAGAAATACCAAGCAATGGTAATCATGATAGGACCTTTTGAATCAGTGACAAACTAAGTAACTCTTAGGATTCTCATAAGGCCTTGTCAAACCCTGAATATTTCAGTTACCAAGCCATAAGAGTAAACTTTGTACGTTTTGACACCCTAGCTAAGTGTTAAATCAGACTTAGAACACTCTCTTAACCTATAAAACCAAAATAACTCAGAAAAACCCAAAACATTTCAGTTTGGCTTCATAATAAACTTGGTGGTGGACCATGAAACCTTTTACCTCCAAAAGAGCTAAAAATTCCCAGCTGGCGACTCCACAATCCTAAATTCAGACCTTAAGACTCCACTGGGAAGACCCCAAGTCTTAATAGCATCTTACAAACTCAACTAGAAGGTTTTAAGATTATTATTATTATTATTATTATTTTTCTTCTTAAAAGATCAGTTAACCTCTTAAAGATTTTCATACTTGGTTAACTCTTTTTCTAACCAGGTCTAAAAAACATAACATAGTGGCTCCTAGAAAGATTCACACTAGAGCCTACCCTGACCCAAACCCACCGGGAATAGTTGACAACCCTGAAAGCATCCTTTGGAAGTCTCCTAGGATTAAAATATCAACTGTTTTCAGATCACCCTTGAGAGCCAATTCAGTTCCCGAAAATCTTACAGCTCTACAACAATCACAACCTGACTTAGTAAATCCATTTAGAACTAGGTCATTTGATGATATAACTCAGCTAGACTCTGAATTTTCACTTTCATCCCCTGAAGCAAGTGAGCATCCTGGTAATAGAGAAACAACACCTCCTGACTTACATTTCCTTCACAACTTAGGTGTCTCTCATCCAAGATCAGCTCAACAATATATTCCTGGTCCATCCACTTCTACTCACCCTTCATCCACTGTTCAAACCACTACACCTCAACCCACTATTCCTGTTATAAATCTGCCCCCACCACCTATCATGGCAGCATGGTATGCTCCCCTAGTCCTTCATGTACCATTAGTTAATCTTCCACAGGACTATCAGTCCAAAATTCCATTGTATGATGCCAACAATGCCACAACCGCATCACAACATGTAGATAAAATGAATGACTACTTTGACAGAAATGAAATCGATGATGATTCTGTCAAGCTTAGGTTATTTGCTCAGAGTTTAGGGGGAGAAGTAAGAAAATGGTTCAAAGTTTAGCCCCCCGTAATATTAACGATCTCCAAGCCTTCCATCAAACGTTCCTAAACAAATGGGAAGTAAAGAAAAACCCTCTCCAAGTCCTTTCTGACTACAAGAACCTCCATAGAAATACTGGAGAAAGTGTGCAAGCTTACTGCACTAGATTCAATAGTGTGTATAATGCACTTTCCCCAGAACTAAAAACTCCACAGGGCTCAGCTTTAAATAAATTTCCTGAAGGGTTTAACTCTGACATGACCTATCAGCTGAGAGAAAGAAATTTTGCAACTCTGGAAGATATGCAACAGGGTGCTCTTTCTGTGGAAGTCAACTTGATGGAGAAGAGAGCAAGAATGAAAACCGAGAAGAGAGTATCTTTTAGAGAAGAGTCCACTCCTTCTACTTCAAGCTCAAAATGGAGAGGATGTTAGAAGAAATGATGAAAGAGATGAGTATAATTAAGAAAGCACAAGCAAATCAAAACCAAGCTGCTCCTCGAAATAGAAATCAAAATTATAGAAGAGAAAACAATCAAGACAAACAGAACGAAAACGACCAATAGATTAGACCTCCCTTCCAACAAAACTATGTAGATCAATATGAGGAAGATAGGGAGTTGGAAAGGTTGGAAGAATCCCACGTAAACTTGATTGGATCAAATAGTGGAGATGATATTTTCCTCACTGAGGAAGAACAAGATTTTTTCTCTTCTGATCAAAATACAAACACCTATGAAGATTCTGATGACTATAGATTAGGTTTTGAAAATGCAATCATGGAGATACACAAACAGTATGATCTTAGGAGCAAGGGAAACATAGATAAATCAAAAGATAAGAACACTAGCACTGCTGTCAAGAAAAACGCAGAAAATCAGCCCAAAAAGACAGCAGAGAAAACCAACATTTCGACTAAAAAACCAGATTCAAACAAAGACAAAGGTGTCCAGCCAAATGTTGAACAAAGTACCCCTAGCACTTTAGCTAGTGGTCCTAATAAAATTATCCCAATTACCATTCCAAACAAGGTTCAGCAAATCAAAGTTGCTGAAAAGAATTCAATTGAAAAAACAGATGTAAATACAAACAAGTCAATTATTCCTTTCAGCCTTGAGGGAGAGATTGCCAAAATAAAAGTCACCATCCCCCTGGTTGAACTAGTAACCCAAGAAGTGTACAAAAACCAAGTTTTGAAAGCTTTGAACTTAAGAAGTGATACAGACACTTTAAACTTGACAGATGACAAACTTGAGCTATTGTTTGGTCCAGAAGTTGAAGGAAAATATCAAGAAGGGGCTGTCCCTCCCTTCTATGTTAGCTTGAACATACATGAGAAAATTTTACACAATGCCATGTCAGATTCGGGAGCCTCACATAATCTGATGCCCAAGGTGATAATGGAGAGCTTAGGCTTAGAGATTACTAAACCATACAAAGATTTGTATTCTTTTGACTCGAGCCGAGTCAAATGTTTGGGTTTAATCAAGGATTTATGTGTTACTTTAGCTCAGATACCTGCTAAGAGTCTGGTTATGGATATAGTTGTAGCTGACATTCCCCCTAAGTATGGCATGCTCTTATCATGATCGTGGGGAGCCAAACTTCAGGGAAGCCTTCAAATGGACATGTCTTATGCCACCATCCCTGTTTTCAACCAAAACAGAAGACTATATAGGGAATCTCACATGCAGTACATGGTGAGCAACATGGATAGACCAAACAATTCTCCAATCTATTCTATTCAATCAAGTTTAGATTCCTTTATCTTATATAACGAAGATGACATTACCCAACAAGATAAAGAAAACATACACCCAATCAGTTCACCACAACAATCCAATCTTCCCTTTGATCAAATTCAAAACATTGACAATCAACAACAACAAGAAAATGGAGATAAGGATGGCATACTTTGGCAAATAAGTTTTGATGGATCTTGTAATAAAACAAGTGCAGGAGCAGGTGTGTGGATTCAAAATACAAAACAGAGCTTTTCATATAAATTGGATTTCCCATGCACGAACAATATTGTTGAGTATGAAGCACTTCTCTAAGGCTTACAACTGCTTAAACAGTTAAAAGCCCAGAGGATATCAATCTTAGGAGATTCTGAACTTATCATAAAACAAATCAAAGGAGAATACTCAGCTTAAAATCCGAGACTTAGGAAATATCGAAACGCTGCCCTCGATCTATTGAAAACCTTTGAGAAGTATGAACTTATTTTCATTCCAAGAGAATTGAATCATCTAGCGAATGAACTTGCTTTCAATGCCAGGAATTGTCAAACACCTGAAATTAATCAACAACTCAGTGTAAAAGTAAAACACAGACCTGTTGTGCCTGATAACGAAGATCACTAGCAGTTTTTTGACTCTGACAAACACATAGATGATTTCTTAAAATCAGAAAGTGATTTCACCATACCAACATCAGAATCTAGCCGTAATCAGAACTGCCCATATATTGAAGAAATCCCAGAAGCTGAAATAACATATACTGCTGATATAAATCATTACGAAAATCCTTTTGAAGCAGAGGTAACTGACAACACAGACCAAGAAGACTTGGAAGTCTTACAATGCAAAAATGATAAAATTCCAAGGGGTCTAACACCTTTAGAACATCTTTTTGATTTTAATGATGTAGCCAAAGAACCAAGAATGGAGCCTATGGAAACAGATGTAGAAGAACATAACATAGGTAGCCTAGTAGAACCCAAGATGATTAAACTGTCCAACACTCTCCCAGCTCACATAAAATTGCAGTATATAGAGCTCTTCAAAGAGTTTAAAGATGTTTTTGCTTGGGGATACAAAGACCTAAAATCATATGATGCCAACATCATTCAGCACAAGATTCCCTTGAAGGAAAATCAAAAGCCCTTCAAACAAAAACTGAGGAGGATAAACCCACTTTTATTACCTTTAGTTAGAGCTGAAATTGAAAAGATGCATGATGCTGGCATTATAGTACCTGTTAGATTTTCAGAATGGGTATCAAACTTAGTTTCTGTTAGGAAAAAGACAGGGGAGATCAGACTCTGTATTGATTTCAGAAACCTAAACAGAGAATCCCTAAAAGAAAACTACCCATTGCCCAAAATGGATCATATACTTCAGAGGGTAGTTGGCTCAAAAAGGATATCACTCTTAGATGGGTTCTCGGGTTACAATCAGGTGCTAGTGCTCCCAAGTGATCAAATAAAAATTGCTTTTACCACACCTTGGGGCACCTTTATGTATGTAAAAATGCCTTTTGGGTTAATGAATGCAGGGGCCACCTTCCAAAGGGCCATGGATATAGCCTTTTCTGAAGACATTGGCTATTTCATAATCATTTACCTTGATGACATAATTGTTTTCTCAAAAAATGATGAAGAACATTTGATTCACCTCATAAAAGTTTTTGAGAAGTGTAGGAAATTTGGCTTGTCATTGAATCCCAAGAAAACACTCTTTGGTCTCCAAGAAGGTAAACTTCTTGGCCACATAATTTTGGAAGAGGGAATCAAAATAGACCCTACAAGGATAGATGGCATATTGCAGATCAGCCATCCAAGGAGCCTCAAAGAATTGCAATCTTTCATCGGAAAGATTAATTTTCTAAGGAGGTTTATTCCTAATCTTGCTGAGCTATTAAAAAACATTACAAACATGCTTAAGAAAGATGTAGGTGTAAAATGGACTTTACCAGCTAAACAATCATTCGAACTGGTCAAACAAGCTCTTACTCAAGCACCAATCCTGATTAGTCCAGATTTTACCAAAGATTTCTATATCTTTTCCTTTGCATCTGAACATACAATAGCTGCAGTGTTACTTCAAAAGAATGATTTGGGGCAAGAAAAACCAATATCTTTCTTTAGTAGGGCCTTGAGAGATGCTCCTCTCAAATATAACATCATGGAGAAGCAAGCCTTAGCATTAGTGAAAGCATTAAAAGACTTTAGGGTCTATATTTTACACTCTCACATAATTGCTTTTGTTCCACATACTGTTTTCAAGGACATTCTAAGTCAAGACCCCGATGGTAAAAGGGGAAAATGGATTGCAACTATTCTTGAATATGACTTAGAAATCAGGCCCACCAAACTAGTCAAGGGGCAGGGATTGGCAAAACTTATGGCTGAGTCTAACTTTCAAACACTGGACATGAATATGGTAGATGTGTTGGAATAAATAAAAGAATATGATGCTCCTTTCATTAATGAAACATTTATAAATTCTCCTTGGTGTGCTGACATTATTTATGTGCTTTTATATCTAAATACCCCTCCTTCTTTGTCTAAAACTAAAGCTAGATTCTTGAAACAAAAGGCTTTGAGTTTTTGCATATTAGATGGAGTGTTATATTGGAAAAACGCTGTTGGAATTTTACTTAAATGTTTACTTGAAGATGATGCAGGAAGAATCACGCATGAAATGCATGACGGAGAATGTGGAGGACAACTCTACTGGAAGGCCACCGCAAACAAAATTCTTAGATCTGGTTACTATTGGCCTACCCTTTTCCCAGACACTCAAAAGTTGGTCATGTCTTGCCATAAGTGTCAAATCTTTGATGGCAAAAGGAAACTCCTTCCCTTACCTTTACATCCTATCAGAGTTGAGGCACCTTTTCAACAATGGGGGCTGGACTTCATTGGTGAAATTCACCCATCCTTCTCAGCTCAACATAAGTGGATCCTCACAGCCACTGATTTGTTTACCAAGTGGATAGAAGCTATACCTTCCAGAAATGCCAATGACTCTGTCATTATCAAGTTCCTTGAAACGAATATCCTATCCATATTTGGTTGTCCCAGAAAAATCATAACAGACAATGCTGTTGCTTTTAAATCTAAGAAGATGGTTGATTTCTGCTACAAATACCACATAACCTTGGGCCATTCCACTGCTTACTATCCCCAAGGGAATGGATTAGCTGAATCTTCCAACAAAATCCTCATCAATATCATTAAAAAGCCGTTGGAACAAAATCAGAAATCATGGCACAGTAAACTGGTTCATGCTTTATGGGCTGATAGGCTAACTACAAAGAAATCAATAAACATGTCCCCCTATCATCTAGTCTATGGCATGGATGCAGTCTTTCCCACCTCGTTGGGAGTGCCAGTCATGAAGCTCCTTCAAGAAGTGCAGAGTGAAGAAAATGATATGCAGAGAAGGATCAACCAAACAATCCATTTACAACAGACCAGAGAGGAAGTCTATGAAAGAACACAGCTAGTCCAAGAAAAAATGAAGAAGCTATTTGATAAGAGAACTAAGGAAAACAATTTCCTAGTTGGGAATTTTGTTCTTAAGTGGGATTCAAGAAAATAAGAGAAGGGAAAACATGGAAAATTTGAAAACTTGTGGAAAGGGCCCTATATTATTCATGTTGAGAGGGGTCACAATGCATTTTTCTTGAAAGAACTGAATGGAGAAGATCTATATGGAGGTCCTGTCAATGGCAGGATGCTCAAGCATTACTTCTGCCAAGAATCTTAAGTTTCAAAGCATTTTATTTTTTCATTATAAATACCATAGTCTAACCATTGCATTCAAAGTTAGAAAAATCAAAAATACAAAAACAAAGAAAGGAATAAAAGAGGGCAGATTGTCAAAACAAGAAAGGTATAACCCCATACCAAAAAGAGAAACAAATCTAAAAGTGTGCAAGCTTAAATGCCACTCTTAAAGAACACACTTCTAGTTAGTCAAACTGTTTAATCTTGACTAATTAGCTTTAAATTTTCTGCTGATAGGATAGTGAATTCGATTTGCCAAACTATTTAATCTTGGCTTATCAGTAGATAGATTAGGATAGAAATGAAAGGTTCAAACATGTTCAAAACCCGAACCTCAGTTTCCAAAGAGAGATGGCTCAAATATGTTTTATTTTCTGAGTAAAAAAGATGTAAAAATCTAGTTCTAATCAGCTCAAAATCTGAACCAGAGAAAAAGGAAAGACAGCTCAATAAGAGTCAAATCAGAGCTGTAGAAAAGAGGAAGGAAATGTTTTCAAATTTCAGGTCTTAAGCCTTCCATTTTTGATTTATTTGTTATGCAAAATAAATCTCTATGTGCAGCTTGTCTTTATGCCATAGATCACAACAAGTCAAACAGCTTAATCTTGACTTGACTGTTTTTAAATTTATGTTTTAGAAATGTAGAGAATGAAAATCTGTTGGACAGTTTAATCCAAACAGATGGTAGATTAGGTAGAGAATCATTTGAACTCAATTGTTAAATCTGAGTTCTGGGAGAAATAAGGAGTAGAATTAGATTATAATTACTGCTTTCAAAAGAATAAAATGTTGTAAAAGAGTTTGCCAATCCAAGTGAACTCTAAATGAAGGAAAAAATGTTAGATCAGTAGGATTGGGTAGGTAGAAAGTTGTATTGATGAAGACCCATTGCTTTTATGGTTGCTAATATGTTTTCAGAAGATTATCTACAGAAAGAAAGGCAACCCAATGGATTAGACAACTGATCAGCCTCCCAGAGAACATCAAAGGACAGGGCATATGGTCAGCCTCCTAGAGAATCCAAGTCTGAATTCTTGATGCCTTCAAGAAGGCACCATCCCCAAGTGGAGCCAGTGTTAGCCACCTATAATATTTGATTATACCAAAAGGTGGCTAAGACTGTTCGAGCCTTCAAGGAACAAATTTCATTACTAAAATTTGTTGGCTCTTGAAGACTCTTGAAGGCCTCATGCCTCTATCCAGACCCTATACTGTTGTTTACATCCTAAAAACCTCTGAAATTCTTGCTAAAATCCAAAGCCCAAATGCTGCTGCAAACCCCATTTTTCCCCTGCCTCTTCTTCCAAAACTAACCTCATTTTCTATTTCCCCCATTTCCCATGAAAATCCCTCATTTTCATGTTTCTCCTCTTTTTACTTCATGAAAATCTGCAATAAGGTTCTAAGACCCCTTCTTAGCCTTATCGGAATCCTCAAATTCCTTGGAAAATCCTTGAAAAACCGTTAAAATGCATATTCTCCATGCATTGGACTTAAGCCCCCTTGGGCTAAATCCCTAGCCTTTCCACCCATACACCCTGGCGCCGTGACCGCGCGTTGAGCCAGTCAAGCGCGTATCCGGTTTAAATAAATATTTCTTCGCAAACCATTAAAAAACCTTTTATATTTATTTCAACCATCGAAATTCATTTTATTTAATTTTTCCGCCCGTGCAAATTATGGAGCGATCTTGACCATCGATTCAATCCATAGGATCCGATGGTGCGGATCGCGCCTCCCTGTGGACCCCCCCAGCAGTGCGCCGTTTTCCCAAAACCGCGTGGTTTTTATCGCACCACTCTTCGGCGGAGGGCGGTTTTTGCTCGATGGCCAGCGATTCCATACATCGCTTGACACGCGTCCCTTGTACTATTTGTAAAACCGTCGTCCATCCATCATCCATCGCGCGTTAATGTTCAGACCGGGATGCCCAGCGATATCGCTGTGGACCGTCCGATCTGGGCCCACTGATCCAATGGTGATCGCTCGCCAAAGTTGTTTGATGGTTAACAAAGGTGCGCGCACGATAGCCGGACCATCGTTCAACGGCAAATCAATCTCCGTCGTCGATTTGATCTGCAGATCGACGACCCACAATTCATCGCCCGATCTCTCCGTTTAACTTTCCATTGACCAATCCCGACCGTCGATCTTTGCGTGATCGACGGCTCAGATTTATCCTTCTCCTCTGACTGCCTCGTTCAATCTCGACCGTCGATCTCTGCACGATCGATGGCTCAGATTTAATTTTTCTTCCACACATTCTATGATCTCCTCGATTAATCCCGACCGTTGGATGATGCCATCCAACGGCCCCGCTCCTTCCACACGTCCTCTGAAGCAGTCAAACTATATATGCAAGATTTCATAACTTTTGTTTGTATTTTGTAGGGTTTTATGTTTTTCCGCCATACTGAAGAAAATTTGCAGGCTGAGGGTGACGATCCTCTTGCCTTCGTTTCATCAGGGAAATCATTCGCAGGGGTTTGCAATCTCACATATCATCGATGTTTTATGAGGCATCGATGCCGTTTTATCTCTGCGCAACCCTGCATACCAGCAAGACAACCATGGATTTAACACTGTCAAAGGGTATCAGTGCCGAAGACCTAAATGTATCAGAACAGAGGATTAGAGACAGTTTCATGGGGATTACGTCTAAAAAGCTTATCGAAAGCCTAATCCCCAAATAAAACATAGTTTACAGAAAACCTAAAGTGTTCTATCAAGCAGGAATGCCTCCACCGCCATAATCTGGGCAAATTGGTTCCTCAGCTACCATAGTGCCACCTGTTCCTCAAAGTGCTCCATCAGAGGCCGAAGTTATTGAAGAAGATCAGATTTTTCCTCAGTGCAGCCAGGGAGTTACTTCTGCAAGGAAATCAATGCAGAAATATCTGCAGAGTTACTCTAAACATTACACAGAGCCTCAAAGGTTAACAAGCTCCCACCGAGCTTAATTCATAAGTGTAAATCAATTAATACAGTAAACACCTGTACAGTTTCTTCATTTGATCCCCCCAAGGGCCAAGAAGACATTAACTCTGTATTAATTGTAATTGAGATCTTTTATCAGATCTCGCCTCCTCATTCTTCTATATATACTACATCAGAAGATGAGTGAGGGGTTGTTGGTTGTTGGTTGTTGTTGAACACAAGCTGTAATATTGAAACTCTCTGAAATCAATACATAGTCCTTTGAAGTTGAAGAACAAATTGAAGTCTCGGAGATCTTGATGATGTTGTTGCATTTTTGTTCCTGAGAAGGCTCTATCATTGGATTCATGAGCTTGGCTGTTGGTGAAGTATTCTGAACTATTTCATGTTTTTCCCCTGTTTTCATTATGTTCCATAATTTCTTACTACAGTAGGATAGAAAGTATTAGGCTAAGAAATGACTCCTGGAAGCACCTTAGACCTGTTCATCCTTCACTGTTTTATGTTTTCTTCTGCTGAAGTATTTTAGAGGCTTTAATCTTTCTCTTTAGTCTTCATGCTTGTTTATTTCCTTAATAGTTTGAACAATTGGTTTCAGCATGATTTATGGTTCTCCCTGCTTGTCTGTTGCCACTTAAAAACTGTTATTGAAGTCTCCCTTTGAAGTTCTTTGCTTACAGTGAATCAGAGAGGTCTGTTTTGATCTTGCCCTTTGTCCTCACTTAAACAATTGGCTTAAAGGTCGTTATAATTATGATCATAGATGTTTTTAGGTGTTCCCTCTTCTATGACTGTGATTATCAGTAAATCTTTTATGTTTTTAAGTCCTTTAAACTAAAATATTTGATGAAATAGGGTGTTCCCCGAATCTTAGATTTTACTTTGAAAGTTGTTTTTGAAATCATTGTTTGCTTAAAGGTGTGATTTGTAGAATTTATGGTTAGCCCTGTCTATCAAAGAACTCTTTATTGTTTCAAATTATGCTTTCAAATTCCCTTTGTTGAGAATTAAAACTCTCTTTCCAAATCATTAATGTTCATTCCATTCCAAAAACAAAAGGATCTTGTGGCCAAGTTAGATTTGCCCTTTGATATCCCATATCCTTCGATAAGTGTGTTATGACCTCTTTTTGACTCCATTGCCTAATGAAACAGATATTTTACTGTCCTATATATCTTTCCTAGACCTTTTATGTTCTGTTGTATCAATTCAATCCAACCAAACAAACAAACACCTGCACTTAATAACTAGTCTAAAACCAATACTCTAAGCACACAAGATAAACCTTTGCAAACAAACTTTGAGAGATCCCTCTCTGAGAACAGGAGGACTAGATCCTGTAACTCTAAAGATTGGTTCTGATGTTGCCTTGTCTTTTGATTTTCCAAACTATCAAAACACGGGACACCAACAGCAGGGATTCAAGCTGCAAAAAAACAAATTTCTCATGTGCATTTTGCAGACAAATGTTAATGTTAGAAAGCGTATCTTTGCTAATTTTTACTATCCCATCAACAATGGAATGAATTAGTATATTCAACAACTTTAATGTATCATTAATTCTATTCATTGTCTCAACAATTAAATAAAGGCTCAACAATCCTAGTGGAGACTGTAGCAAGGTTAGACAAACCCCAGTTATTGAATATTTCAAAAATGATGAATATCAGTTGTGTGTCAAACCATCATTGAATATATAATGTAGGCATAAATGTCTCTTGAATCATTTAGTGATGCCACTGAGAAAATGTACTTCTTCATTCCTATGCATGAAATAGTGCAGATCTCTCGAGCAGTGTGCGATTCACTATTTCAGTCGATAACTTCAGTTCATTGCATGGAGCAAAAATTACAATAAAGAAATGCAACACAGCTCCTTGTGTAGGCAAGCCTATTGTTCTATGTTCATCCCCATGAAGTAATTCATGGCCCCTCTCAAAAGCCTTCGACTGAGCCTTCTCAACAGGTGTAGAGATTAAATTATATGTTTTGATTTGGGTCAACAAAAAGTCTAATTCAGAAGAGTGAAAGTAGCTTGACTCAACTTGCAAAAAACTTTGAAAATGATTTGGAAAAGCTTGTAAAAACCTTGTTGATACAGTCAATGACCCAAAATTACTCATTGGTTAAACCAAAGTTTGCAAGTCAAACTCGCCGGCAATTTGAACTAGCTCATTTTACCATCGATTAGTATTGACTATCAAGACTAGGCCCAAACTCACGTTCATAGTATGTGAACCTTGTTATTGGCCCACAAGAAAAAATTGTATGATATTCTAGGGAGCCTCCATGATCTCATAGCAAGGAACAACCATATATAACATATTTTGGATGGAGGGAATCACTAGGACACACACAAAAACCTTATGAAAGAAGAAAGGACACTTCAGTGCTAGAACAAATATGCCTTTGACTACAAGACCAAAGCCAAGATGAGGTATGTAAATTTTATAAATAATAAGGAAGGGTGAAACAAAAACTATAAGGGTAGTACAAGGTTTGTATTTGTGTAATATTTATGTCAATCCATAGAAATTATAGGGTTGGTATGGTGAAAATAAAATAATGAATAGGAATCTGGAGCTATAGATCTATGCAAACAGAGAGGAAGAGACCAATCCTTATCATATGCTCACCTTCCTGTCAGTGTGCCAGTTCTTGAAACAACACCTGGCCTGAAGACTTCTCTCGCTCTTCGACTTATTGCAAAAGCATTAATGATAGAGTACCTTCATTTCCTTGACAAAAATATTCAAGTAACACCTTCAAAATATTTGGGATTCGAACGCCAACCCTTAATCCAGCTATGTTGCCATGATTTTGTAGTTTTAAAAATTTCAAGCCCTATCCAAAGTCAACATATTTGCAAGAAAAATATCAATGAACAGTCACAACAACTCCACATCAATGGTAAATACTTGGTAATGCTTAGTGCTCTACCATTTATGACGCTAGAGTCAATCTAGAATAAGAAAATTGAGTTTGAGTTGACTACTCAACACACATAGTATTTATTGTTGGGAACTTTTTACTACTTCAAAGGGATGCCTTCCAACGCACATGTAAAGAGCACGCATCAGTATACACCTCCAATCAACGCAGGTTCCACCAAGTGTTATTCATTCCATGTTGGGTGTCACCATTTGGATTTCACAACCAGTGCAATTAATATAACTCTATTTAACTCGACAACAACTCTATTCTGATAGCATCGTACACACAAGACTGGAGCATTGAGTCGGGTGGTAAGGAGAGAGTTGAGTAGATTAGCAGGAGCATAGGAATCAAATGAAACATTGAGAGTGTGGCGTTACACATATTGTGCCAATGACAAGTTAGAGGTGTGTTCTGGCTAGGGCAGAGAGGCCAAGGTTTTTTTTTTTTTTTGAAAGGAAAGAGATGGAAGGTTTGAGTAAGAAGGATCATTTCTGCTCTCTTTTTTGTCGCAAAGAAAAATAGTGGAGGTTACCCAAATATTACCAAGCTCATGTCACTTTTGTAGGTCAGTTTTATGGAGAGAACCCATCTCAAATATAGCTAACAAAGGTTTTAGAATGGAAGATCTGAGTGGAAGAGGGCCAAGTCTGACCAACCAGCTCTGATACCATGTTAAACACACATGGAGTATGGACAGAATATGAATTAATAAGCATTAATTTCATTTACCATTCACATCATATACATTTATAATACATTCTAATGATCCTTGGATTCCATATTCCAAGGTCTCTTGGACTCCCTTTGACGGTTCACATTCCACACCAACCCTTAGTGGATTAGGTGTCCAACACCCACAATCCAATGCAATATGAGATTGTGGAGGCTTAAAATATTATAAGATTCAACATATATACTTTAATTAATCATTAATGATATTTTACGTATTATTTTTATATTAAAAAAAAATTATGATAATTTCATTTTTTGTGCAATGTCAAGTTTCAACAATGTATTCATGCATACATTTAATCTTATCCAGGTGGACATTGGTGGCCACCATCCTGTTCCACTTGGACCCCCAACATTGTTTCTTTCAGCTTCCTTAATTGTAGCATATTTTACTATTTTTTATCGTTTTTTGGATCATAAACTTCTGGAGCCGTTTAGAGGCCCTAAATTGACGTTTTTTGGGAAAATAAGAAAACCTATAGAATTTACTATGGGTTTTCAATAAAAAATTGTTGTACTCGGATAGATATTTCTAATGAGGTATCACACGCGCTAAACAAAGATCATATCCCAAAGTTACGACCCCCAGAATTTGATGTACCAATTAACCCCAATGGGGCCCACAAATTTTGACGCTTCATCTCCTAGGGTTAGGTTTTTGGATGTTTAGGGTTTTCTAATGTTTCTCAATAATAAAAAGGGCCTTCGAGCCTCATTTAAACACAATTCAGAGGCATGTAGTTGTCACATCTCTTCTCAGAGATAAGCTACCATCGCTCGAGCTAGTTTACTTCCATTATGCATGTAAATAGTTTTCAGTATTTGTTATTAATTAATGGAAGTTCAGTTTTCATTGTAGCTTTGTGTTTCTGTTTAAATTTGTATTTCATTTCATTATTGCATAAATTTGGATCAAAATCCATGATGAAAATTGCATTTAAAGTGAATAAAATCATTTTGACTCTTTTCTAATGTACCAAATTGTTTCATCATGTAGTGTATTGAACCAAAAACATTGTCTTCATGTGCTTGCACCTAGTACATGTCATGTGTCAAAGTCAAACATTATAAGAAATTTAACAAACCTGGGTTAAAATTTCATGCAATAAAAGTTAATAAATGCTAAAATAAGACCATGGTTAAGGGACACTTATTCCAAGTTGAATGTTGGGCAAATATATCCTAGTGGGCATCGTTGGATGTGTTTATGGCTAGGGGAAATTGGCAAAGGCAATGGCTAAGACATTAAAGAGGCAAAAAAGTATTTTTGGCACATATATTTATGAAAATAAAGGAAATTAGGAGGAAAGGAAGGTAAAAGGTCAAAGGTTGCATGTGAGGAGGAAATTGAAGGAAAATAATAGAAAATGAAGAAAATAGAGGCCTCATTAATAAAAAGGCTTTTGAGGATCGGCTTATATCTTTATTCGTCAGTTCATTTTTGGATCTCTCTCATTATTCTCTCTCACACACACTCTTGGATACTTAATTTTTTCTTGGAGAATTATAGTATTGGACCAAGAAAGTGGAAAGCAAATAAAGGAAAGGAAAGATCAAGCAAGGAAGAGCAGGATCAAGCAGCTTCAGCAGGGATGTGTGATTTCCTAGTTGGTTTGGACATGCATGACTTATGCATGTTTGTATTTGGTTCTCTTGTTGTAGGTGTCATGGTTTTGTCGGGTTTTGACAATGGTTTTTAACCTTGCCATGCCTTTTTCCAAATATCCATTGTGTGATGGAAATGATCTCAGTTTTGAGCTTTGGAATTTCTAGATGGTTTTCAAAATCCGGGGTGAAGGTGGTATCTAGAAATTCCTAAAGGCCTAGGAATCCCTTGACTGGTTTTGGAGGGATACATGGTAAATACTACAGGTGGTGTCTCAATTTAGGGCCTAGGGATCCAGTGTGGATTGAGGTAAAGACTAAGAGACAAGGAGACAAAAAATTCCTCAAGGATTGTGATGGATTCCATAGGCATTCCAAGCTCAATTCGGTTTTGTGATCTCGACACCGATTTAGGTGTGATCACGGTATGGTGAGGGTGGAGGTGGTTTAACCTCTGGATTCCCTTGGTTGATTTTGGATTGGTTTATCTATGAGATCCCACATTCATGCTTGGAATATGGCACAGGGGTGACTGGATGAAGAGATATTTGGCTCAGTCATGTTTATGGTTGGGTGGTACGTGGAAGTCTCGAACCTGGTCAGATATTGCCTATGTTTAATAAAAGCTAAGTTATCTTTTTTTTTTACTTATTAATGAGTGGCTTTAATGGTTGTTGTCTCACTGTTATTTACATGGTTTTATGATGGTTATAAGCATGGTTATATGATTGGTTCAAGTCATGGTTATTTCATGTATTTACTTGTAATTGCTAAAATAATGGACACAACACCTAATTCATGTCATAACAATTCAAGGAAGAGGGTGGTGATCCTTCTTTTCATGTCTCATAAGAGTTTTCAGTCATTCATACTTTGTATTGTATCTGACTTGTAGATTGCATTGATGCCAAGTGTTTGACAGAATGTCAGTCCCGATTGGGGATGGTCAGACCTAGTCCTGGATTCAGTTTTTGGTTCATTAGCGTTTTCATCATGTGTTTGATGGATTCTAGAAGCTACAATAAGTTCTGGGCAGTGCCTGGGATTCTGGGCTTAAAAAGTGCCATAAATATCGTAGACGTTGGCATAGGTCTGAGGGAAAAATTTCCTGGACGCATGCATGGCTATGTTGTGGGAGTATCCAGAGCCTCCCAGGCGCACCTTTGCCCATATCAAGGGAGAATCCAGAGGTTTTCTTTATTCAAATTCTGTGGGACCCAGGGACAGGTCAGGTGGATGACTAGGATAGCCTCTGGGGGTCTTGTAGTAGGTACAAGGGGTTTGTGTTATGGTTTTCCACGTCGATTCCACTTCCTTAGAGTCACCAAGGAGTTTGAGTACGCTCTTAACTTCCCTCATCTCATGTTTACCCCGACTGGTCGGTTACTTAGGTAGATGTGAGGGGAGGTGTATGTTACATGTGGTATCAGAGCGTGGTTGTGCTCTCTTTGGGTCATATCTAATACTACAGGTGGTATCAGAGTGTGGTTGCGTTCTCCTTGGGAGAAGTTTGATGTTGTCAAGATTATTTTTTTCATGCATTTATGTCGGTTTCTTATGTGTTTTTCATACTTATGTTCTATGTACTTGTTGCATACGCATGGTGTTGGTCATGGTGGCAATGATGTCGCCATGGAAGGGTTGCTGGTGTTGTTGTGGAATGCGTTGTCATGATAATATGGTTGGTTATACATGTCAGGTGCTACATGTTGTTAAGTGTGCATTGGTATGGTTCATGTTGGCATGCATTAGGTCATGGTGTGTAGTTGGTATTGTCATGCATTGATGATTGGACTCTAGCTAGAATGATGTTTATGTGTTGATATACCTATGCATTATAAGTCTATATGTTGTTAAGATTATGTCTATACATGTATTTGTTGAACCCTTAGTTAAAGTGAGAGGGGGGGGGGGGGTGAATCAGTTTAACACATTCATCGTCTTTTAAAGCTTTTCATTAAACCTTATTTACACCTTCATTTATGTCCAACTTAAGATGTGAGAAATCTTAGAATGTGAGCAGCAAGTGTTAATATAATATAACAATAGACTTAATATGAGAGCAGCAGGTATTAAGCAGATGATATAAATCAGAACAACACATACACATTATGCACAGAGACACCAGATATAAGTGGAAACCCATAAAGGGAGAAAACCACATCTTATTATTGTTGTGATGCAAAGGCAAGCTCCAACTCCTTCTCACCACTGTTTTTCTGCAGGCACCAACCTACAGGAGGATCCAACCTCAATTCTGCAAGCTACAACTTGCAAGGAAGCACCAACTCCCTTCAATTTTCGGCAGGCACCAAGCTACAGGAGGCTCCAACCTCAGTCAGCTACAACTGACATCTATCAAGCTGTAACTTGATAGGGAGGCTCCAACTTCCTCAATTTATCAAACTGAATGTTTGCTGATTTACCTCAGATATCAGCTCTGTTCTGTAGCATCTCTTTCTGCTCTTCTTTTCTTAATCTTCTCTTCCTCACTCTTCTATACTCTGCATTCTCTATATTTGCTCTCTCTAACCTCTTTATGCATATCCAGTTGATATTATTTATAGAGTTCCTCACATGACTGTTTTTATTTCACAAAGAATTTGGAGTGAACAGTCATGACTCTTTGGCTTCTGTCTTCTCATTCCTTTTATCTGTTTATTCAATAAATATAACTGTAGGTATCAATTTAACATTACAGTGGGATATTTGTTCTCTTCCGGAGTCTTGCCAATGCATCACAACAATATAAATCAATTAAAAAAACATTTACATTCAATTACAATGAAAATTCCAGCTCACTCATTCAGCCTCTTGGCTAGCTGCGCATTTGTCTTTTCTTTGACTGTGTTTGTCCCTTTCTTTCCTCTGTATGCCTTTCTGTTTATGGTTGCTACGTAACTCCTATATTTATGTAACTGATGACATTAAATCTGGGCAAATTCCAACCCTTTACACAGCAAGTGTCTTGTTGATGTGGGGAGTTCCGCAAGCGGAACATACATTCACCACGGCCTTTGTTTTATGGCCCGATACAATTGCACACATCGCAATTGTATCATATTAATAATCGCCCTCCACCTTAAGCCGAGGCCCATGGGTTCACAGACCACGCGGCACATTTTAATACAAACTGCTTTTTTTAATATGACTTTAATTAACTCTCGGTGTAGTAATAAAACCTGTTTAATCATATAAAATCCCTTTCGAGCCCACCTACCACGTTATCCGATGCTATATGCTACTCCTCGACTTCTTCCAATTGCGATTGATCGCAATTGCAACTTTTAGTTGCAAGTCCCGCTGCCCTGCTTTCACTCCGATGCGATTGACTTGATGCGATGCGATGAATAGCTTTACAAATACTTCCGATTGCGATTAATCGCAATCAAAAATTCCATTTGCATGTTCCGATACCCTTTTCCTGATGCGATTGACCACTGTTCACTGCATTCTGCCGATGCAATTGGAACTGGAACTCAAACAAATAAAATCATAATTTATAGACCCATCGGGTCCGGAACTCAATTGCAATCGCAATCCTTTATTGTCATGCTCCGATGTTTTGCTCTTGTCCAATGCGATTGACCATTGTTCACCGGAATGCAAAACATATATGAGTCATACTTTATATGGCCGTCGGGTCCGGATCTCAATCGCAATTGCAACTTTTTGTTGCGATGTTCCGATGCCCTTATAATCTCCGATGCGATTGGACTGATCCGATGCGATTATGTTGGACTTCAAATACGTTTGAATCATAATTCATACACCCATTGGGTCCGGAACTCAATAGGAACTCTTGTCGATATGTTCCGCTGCCAATCCTTTCTCCAATGCGATTGGAAAGGGTCCCACCTTATGCTACTTTGGTTCTTTCGTTTATTAAGCGCTTCATATTAATATATATGCTTTGAACCTTTGTGTATTAGGCACAATATATGTAATGTGTTGCATATATATATATATAAAAGCTTCTGGAATTCAAACATATATCAATTATGGTTCATTGATCCATCGGGTCCGGACTTATATCGCAATCGCAACTTTCTGTTGTTTACATATTCCGCTTCACAGTTTTTCTCCGATGCGATTGGGAAAGGGTCCCACCATATAAGGCTTTGATACCTTTGGCTCTTTTTCCATTAAAGCGCTCCATTACAAATATCTATGGTTTGGACCTTTGGGTCACGATTCTCGAAATTATATATATATCCTCCGGCTTGGGCGATTCTCGGAGTTAAGGTTCATATATATATCCGCCGGCTTGGGAAATTCTTGGAATTTTATATATATGCATACATTGCCACTTGGGTTATGATTCCCGGAATAAGATTTTACATTATATGTAACGCCCGGTTGGGTAATGATCCCCGGAATGAGATTTATATATATATTTACTTTGCTGCTCCAATCTTTAGTGTATCTTCCAGCGGGGGTAGCGATTCTCGGAATTTGTTTGTGTATCCTTCCGCCTAGGGTAATGATTCTTGGAATAAGGTTTGTATATATATATAATTGACACTTGGGGTAAGAGATTCCCGGAATTGGGTTTATGTATCCTCCAGCTGGGGTAGCGATTCTCGAAATTTTCTGCTCTGCCTCTGCTTGTGATAATGGCTCTGGCTCTGGCTCTGCCTCTGATAACATGCTGTGATAACGGCTTTGCCTCTGCCTCTGCCTTTGATATAATGAATCTACCTCTATATTCGCTGCCTCTGCCTCTGCCTTTGCCTTAGCTGCTACTGCTGCTCGACCTCTGCCTCTGCCTTTGCCTTAGCTGCTACTGCTGCTCGACCTCTGCCTCTGCCTTCGCTGTACATATTACCTGCTGCTGTTCTTTGCCTATCTTTGCATCTGCTGCCTTCTTTGTCTGTCTCTATCTTTTCTGCCTCCATTGCCATCAATAACAATATTTCCAATAGTCTCCCCCTTTGGCATTGATGGAAATACACTTTCTCTGTGGCAATACATTTTCTCTGTTTGCCTGCTCTTCCTCCTGTTGCTTGATCTTCCTCCCCCTTTGACCTCAATGGCAAGGGGTTCGAATTCTTAGTGTAGCTTCTATTCTTTGATCCTGTGATTTTATCCTTTTTCAATATTTCGTGCATTTTCTCTCTCTGGAATTTTCTGATTTTGTATGTTGCTGCTTCAACTGTTGGATTAGATTCACATCGGGTTCACTACTCTTCCGCTGCACCACTGACCCTTTTATGCTGAATGTATTCTTGTTGTAATCCTTTTGATCCTGAGGACCTGTTTTCATAGTTCCCTTGCTGGTTGATCTCCCCCTGAGAATGATATGTTCGTTTCTGTTCTCCCCCTGAAACTGTTCTTTCTCTTCATATTAGAGAGTAGCATCTACAGATACTACCCTTAGTCTGTCTCTCAAATATTAAAATGGTTCTCTGGCAAGCGGTTTATTAAATATATCTACTGTCTGTTCTTTTGTTGGTACATACTCCAGTTTTACTATCTTCTGAGCCACTTGTTCTCGGAGAAAATGATACTTAATTGGGATATGTTTAGTTTTTGAGTGAAGCACAAGATTTTTAGATATACTTATAGCACTTGTATTATCACATTTGATTGAGATAGGTTCATCAATGCTTACCTTCATGTCTTGGAGGGTTTGCTTCATCCACATGACTTGTGTGCAACATGCTGCTGCTGCTATATATTCTGCTTCTGCTGTAGACAGAGAGATAGATGTTTGTTTCTTGCTTAACCATGCCACGAGACTTTCTCCTAAATAGAATGCACCTCCACTTGTACTTTTCCTATCATCCACACAGCTGGCCCAATCTGCATCTGTGTATGCTGTCAAAGTGAAGCTTTTGCCTTTAGGATACCAAAGTCCATATTGTGCTGTTCCTTGTAGATATCTGAATATTCTTTTTACTACCAGAAGATGGTTTTGTTTAGGAGTTGCTTGATATCTAGCCACTAGTACTACTGCTAGCATGATGTCTGGTCTTGATGCAGTCAAATACAACAGACTTCCTATCATGGATCTGTAGAGTTTTTGATCTATATCAGCAAACCCATCATCAGCACACAACTTGCATCCCATGATCATGGGAGTTGACACAGGTTTGCAGTCCTCCATTTTGAACTTTTTAAACATTTCTTTCAATTATTTTTCCTGTGAGATGAATGTCCCTGTGTTCTTTTGCTGAATTTGAAGTCCTAAGTAGAAACTGAGCTCTCCAATCATAGACATCTCAAACTCTGTTTTCATCTCATCAGCAAACCCTTTTGCTAGTTCTTCTCTATTGCTTCCAAACATAATGTCATCAACATATACTACAACAATCAAGAGTTCATTTTCATGGGCTTTTATGTATAGATTGTTGTCTACTCCACCTCTCTTAAAGCCTTGTTTTTGCAAATATTTATCCAATCTTGAGTACCAAGCACGAGGAGCCTGTTTCAGTCCATATAGAGCCTTCTTCAGTCTGCACACATAGTCTTCTTTGTCTGTTAAAGAGAAACCTTCTGGTTGTTCCATGTAGACTTCTTCTTCTAGATCTCCATTCAGAAATGCAGATTTCACATCCATTTGATATACTTTGAAGTTTTGGTAGCAAGAAAAGGCCAGAAACATTCTGATGGCTTCCATTCTGGCTACAGGGGAAAATGTTTCATCGTAATAAATTCCTTCGATTTGTGAATATCCTTTGCAGACCAATCTGGCTTTATTCCTAATTACTTGTCCTTGCTCATTCATTTTGTTTTTGAATACCCATTTTGAGCCTATGAAATTTTTCTCAATGGGTCTAGGAACTAATTCCCAGGTATTGTTTTTCTCAATTTGGTCCAATTCTTCATTCATATCATTTACCCAAGACTTGTCCTTGCTGGCATCTTCAAATTTATTTGGCTCTATTTGTGACAACATGGCTATGTATACCTCTTCAATTTTTTCTGTTAGCTGCATTCTTGTTTGGACCCCTACTCTCTTGTCTCCAATGATCTGATCTTCAGGATGGTTCTTCTAATTATATCTTGAGGGAGCTTTAGAACTCAGCTCTGTATCTTCTGTTGTCTTGCTTGTTTCCTCATCATCTTGGTTTTCTTCTTCATGTTTGTCTGATGGACTGCAACAATCTGTATCTCTTGTATATTTAGGAAGTTCTTCATCAAATCTCACATCAATTCTTTATACTATTTTTCGAAGAGTCTTGTTGTAGCACCTGTACCCTTTACTTTTGGATGCATATCCTAGAAATATCCCTTCATCTGCTCTTGCATCAAATTTCCCAAGATTTTCATCATTATTCTTTATGTAACACTTGCTTCCAAAGATTCTAAAATGTTTGATTGAAGCTGGTTTCCCATGCCATAGTTCATAGGGAGTCTTGTCACTGCTTGGCCTTAAGTGAGCTTTATTAAGGATATGCACCGCTGTGTGTACTGCTTCTGCCCAGAAGGTTTGAGGAATATTATTTTCATGCATCATGGCTCTGGCTATTTGCTGTACAGACCTGTTTTGTCTCTCTGCTACTCCATTTTGCTGAGGTGTTCCTGCAATAGTAAATTGTTGCTTTATCCCATGTTCATTGCATAGGTCAGCAAAGTCATAATCTGTGAATTCACCTCCTCTGTCTGATCTGATGCATTTCAGCTTGCATCCTGTTTGATTTTCTGCTAATGCTTTGAAGATCTTAAATTTTTCCAGAGCTTTTGATTTATTCTTGAGAAAAGCAACCCATGTCATTCTGGAGAAATCATCTATTATCAGCATAAAGTAGGATTCACCACTTGGAGTTTTAGTTCTTGTAGGTCCACGCAGATCCATGTGCACAAGTTGTAGAGGTCTTCTTGTTGATAACTCATCTTTGGCCTTGAAGGATGTGCGAGTCTGTTTGCCTAACTGACATGATTTGCATATGGTATTAGAAGGCCTCTTTATTTATGGCATGTCTCTGACAGCTTTCTTCTTGCTTAGTCTAATTATGTGATCGAAGTTGAGATGTCCCAACCTTTTATGCCATAACCATGACTCTTCTAGTTTGCTAAGATGACATGCTTCATCTTCCTCTTTCACAATGTAAACATTACTCTCTGTTCGAACTCCTTTGAGCAGAGTCTTACCTGTGGTGCTTGATCTGACTTCACAGTCTTGTGCTCTAAAAAGAACTTCACAGCTTTTGTCACACATCTAACTGACACTTGGCAAATTTGCTTTCAGCCCATCTACAAATAGTACATCTTGGGCCTTTCCTCTGCCATTGTCTATGCTGACTGAGCCTTTTCCCTTGATTTTACCTGATTTATCATTGCCAAAAGTAACATTACCATATTTCTTTTCATCAAGAGTTATAAACTTGCTTTTGTCTCCTGTCATGTGTTTAGAGTAGCCACTGTCCAAATACCATTGAATTTTCAAATCTTGAGTAGTTAGAGCCAAGTCACATTTATTCACCTTCTTTATCCACTGGAGGCACCCTTTTGTTTGGTATCTTTTGTGAGGTGATGAATTACATCTTCTTAGAGGACATTTGGAAGGTATATGTCCAACTTGATTGCATACACAACATTTCATCATAATTTTTGTAGAATTATGAGTATGAACAGAATTTCTTTGATTCATAAACTTCCTTGAGGTGTTAAACATCAATCTTTGTCCATACTTTCTACACTCAATGATTTTATGACCAAATTCCTTACAATAAAAACAGTAACCATAGAAACTATTTTCATACCTGATATAAGGTTGTCTCTTCCATTTGTTTGCTTGAGGCAGTCTCTTCAATGTTTGCATCTTTTGCTAGTTTGAATTACTCCTCCTTGCATGGCAATATGCAGCAATGTGTCCCAGCTTGTGGCAGACATAACAGGTGGCATTCTTCATAGGAGGGAAGAATCTCCTTTGATGGCTTCCGAATTTGACATATTAAGAGACATATGTCCCTTTCTCTGTTGTCTTAGTATTTATTGGCTTCTTTTTTATTAGAGGTTTCTTCTGATCTCTGTTTTCCTCATTACAAGTTTCTTCTTTTGTAGGAATTGTTTGAGCTGCTTCATCATTCTTCTTTGCTTTTACTTGATTCTCCTTCATAGCCTATTCCAGTTTTTATCATAGGATATCTTTGAGCATCCAGAATTTCATTCAACTTACTAGAGCTTGTTGTTTGAGAGGAATTGGTAGATACTTTCTTCTGACCATTTTCTAATTTATTCCTCAGACATACAAATTTTTCTTCCAGCTTTTCTTGTTCTCGGGTTTTATCGTGGATTTGCTGAAGTAACATGTCTTCTATCTTCTTGGCTTCTTCAAGCTCTACCTTCAGCTGCATGAGGACTTCTGAGTTTTGTTCTTCTCTTACATACTTGAGAAGAATGTCCTTTTGTTTTCTGCACTTCAGTTTGATTCTGTCAATCTCCTCCAGAGCACTTCTTAGCTCCCCCTCAAGGTCGACTTCCCCTTCTTCTTCTTCATCTTCTAGCAGGAGTCCTTCAAGTTCTTCTATGGCCATCAATAAGAATTCAGAGGTTCCATCTTCACTCGAGAGTTCATCTGGGTCTTCATATGTACTGTTGTCTTGTTGAGCATAGAAGGATTTTCTGCTGAACTTCTTTCCTTTCTGCCAGTTCTTAGATGTATTTTTCTCTGACTCTTGAGCTTAATTCATTACTTTCTTGTGAGGACAGTTAGCATCATAGTGTCAAACTCTTCCACAGTTAAAGCATTTGAAAGGAAGTTTACCTTTGTATTTACCTGAACCTCTATCCAGTTTCTTGACAAATTTTGCTTCTTCTTCATCCGAACAAGAGCATATGTCTTCCTCTTCTTCTTTCTTCTTTTCTGTTTTAAAGGCAGCCTTCCTCGAACTTGGCTTCTTCTGTGGGAGTCTCATTTCAAATGCTGTTAGATTTCCAACTAGCTGGTTCATGGTCAAGGTCTCCCAATTAGCTGTTTCTTCTATAGCAAACACCTTGGGATTAAACCTGGGTGGAAGAGATCTCAGAATCTTTTGTACAATTACAACTTCTTTTATGTTTTCTCCTAGAGCCTTCATGTTATTTACTATTTCTGCAACCCTTAGAAATAATTTAGCTCCAACTCCCTCTCACCACTATTTTTCTGCAGGCACCAACCTACAGGAGGATCCAACCTCAATTCTGCAAGCTACAACTTGTAAGGAAGCACCAACTCCCTTCAATTTTCTGCAGGCACCAACCCACAGGAGGCTCCAACCTCAGTCAGCTACAACTGACATCTATCAAGTTGCAACTTGATAGGGAGGCTCCAACTTCCTCAATTTATCAAACTGAATGTTTGCTGATTTACCTCAAATATCAGCTTTGTTCTGTAGCATCTCTCTCTGCTCTTCTTTTCTTAATATTCTCTTCCTCACTCTTCTATACTCTGCATTCTCTATATTTGCTCTCTCTAACCTCTTTATGCATATCCAGTTGATATTATTTATAAAGTTCCTCACATGACTGTTTGTATTTCACAAAGAATTTGGAGTGAACAGTCATGACTCTTGGCTTATGTCTTCTCATTCCTTTTATCTGTTTATTCAATAAATATAACTGTAGGTATCAATTTAACATTACAGTGGGATATTTGTTCTCTTCCGGAGTCTTGCCAATGCATCACAACAATATAAATCAATTAAAAAAACATTTACATTCAATTACAATGAAAATTCTAGCTCACTCATTCAGCCTCTTGGCTAGCTGCGCAATTGTCTTTTCTTTGACTGTGTTTGTCCCTTTCTTTCCTCTGTATGCCTTTCTGTTTATGGCTGCTGCGTAACTCATGTATTTATGTAACTGCTGACATTAAATCTGGGCAAATTCCAACCCTTTACACAACAAGTGTCTTGTTGATGTGGTGAGTTCCGCAAGCGGAACATACATTCACCATGGCCTTTATTTTATGGCCCGATACAATTGAACACATCGCAATTGTATCATATTAATAATCGCCCTCCACCTTAAGCCGAGGCCCGTGGGTTCACAGACCACGCGACACATTTTAATACAAACTGCCTTTTTTAATATGACTTCAATTAACTCTCGGTGTAGTAATAAAACCTGTTTAATCATATAAAATCCCTTTCGAGCCCACCTACCACGTTATCCGATGCGATATGCTACTCCTCGACTTCTTCCGATTGCAATTGATCACAATCGCAACTTTTAGTTGCAAGTCCCGCTGCCCTGCTTTCACTCCGATGCGATTGACTTGATGCGATGTGATGAATAGCTTTACAAATACTTCTGATTGCGATTAATCGCAATTGCAAATTCCATTTGCATGTTCCGATGCGATTGACCACTGTTCACTGCATTCTGCCGATGCGATTGGAACTGGAACTCAAACAAATAAAATCATAATTTATAGACCCATCGGGTTCGGAACTCAATCGCAATCGCAATCCTTTATTGTCATGCTCCGATGTTTTGCTTTTGTCTGATGCGATTGAACACTGTTCACCAGAATGCAAAACATATATGAGTCATAATTTATATGGCCGATGGGTTCGGATCTCAATCGCAATTGCAACTTTCTGTTGCGATGTTTCGATGCCCTTATAATCTCCGATGCGATTGGACTGATCCGATGCGATTATGTCGGACTTCAAATACGTTTGAATCATAATTCATACACCCATCGGGTCCGGAACTCAATTGGAACTCTTTTCGATATGTTCCGCTGCCAATCCTTTCTCCGATGCGATTGGAAAGGGTCCCACCTTATGGTACTTTGGTTCTTTCGCTTATTAAGCGCTTCATATTAATATATATGCTTTGAACCTTTGTGTATTAGGCACAATATATGTAATGTGTTGCATATATATATAAGCTTCCGGAATTCAAACATATATCAATTATGGTTCATTGATCCATCGGGTCCGGACTTATATCGCAATCGCAACTTTCTGTTGTTTACATATTCCGCTTCATAGTTTTTCTCCGATGCGATTGGGAAAGGGTCCCACCATATAAGGCTTTGATACCTTTGGCTCTTTGTCCATTAAAGCGCTCCATTACAAATATCTATGGTTTGGACCTTTGGGTCACGATTCTCGAAATTATATATATATCCTCCAGCTTGGGCGATTCTCAGAGTTAAGGTTCATATATATATATATCCGTCGGCTTGGGCAATTCTCGGAATTTTATATATATTCATACATTGCCGCTTGGGTTATGATTCCCGGAATAAGATTTTATATTATATGTAACGCCCGGCTGGGTAATGATCCCCGGAATGAGATTTATATATATATTTATTTTGCTGCTCCAATATTTAGTGTATCTTCCAGCGGGGGTAGCGATTCTCGAAATTTGTTTGTGTATCCTTCCGCCTGGGGTAATGATTCTCAGAATAAGGTTTGTATATATATACTTGCTGCTTGGGGTAAGCGATTCCCGGAATTGGGTTTATGTATCCTCCAGCTGGGGTAGCGATTCTCGGAATTTTCTGCTCTGCCTCTACTTGTGATAATGGCTCTGCCTCTTCCTCTGCCTCTGATAACCTGGTGTGATAACGGCTCTGCCTCTGCCTCTGCCTCTGCCTCTGAATGAACGAATCTACCTCTATATTCGCTGCCTCTGCCTCTGGCTTAGATGCTACTGTTGCTCGACCTCTACCTCTGCCTTCGCTGTACATATTACCTGCTGTTGTTCTTTGCCTATCTTTGCATCTGCTGCCTTCTTTGTCTGTCTCTGTCTTTGCTGCCTCCATTGCCATCAATGACAATATTTCCAATAGTATTACATTAATGATTCATTGATCTTGCAGATGATATATCCTCCTTGAATTACGCTAAGATACATTGATTTATTGTGATTTGGTTTAAGCTGACATGAGATGCCTTGCAGGAAGAAATCAAAGATGGCTAGTGTTAAACTCCTATATTTCACAGTATCAAAAGGTGAGTGATTATTGATTAGATTTTTCATTACTGAAAATAACATTCTATGGCTATCATTTATTTTCAGAGAAATAAAGGAAACTCCTGATTGTAAAGAGCTTCAAAGGAATCAATCTGCCTCTCTGCCCAATAGAAGGAAGGAAGTGTTGCTGACAAGGTGTGATGGGGATCTTACTTCATTTCTACCCTCATTCCATTTCATTTCATCCACCCTCTTTGGCCCCTCTCATTTCCTCCATATTCTCCCATGCTCTATATCCCATTCAAACCCTCCCAAAAACCCACATATATAACCATTCGGGGCTTATTATTTTATAAACCGACTTATATAAAAGGCCTAAAGTGTTAAATGTTACAAGCTCCGCCACCCATTGAACAGTCATATGATATGAACCGTAAACCTTACTGTTATATATATCACATATCATATAGCCACTTAAACTAGTGGGGGGACCCCTTGTGTCTCATCGCATATTGCCATCGCAAAAGTTTTTGTTACAACAATCCAATGCCAAACTTATAATTCACCGAAGCAATGTGAAGTGGGACCCCATCCCCACCACGCTTTCTTTTCTGTTTCGTTTCCCTTTGAAAAACATAAAACCTTACTTTTTCATCTATTTTCCCTTGCTCCGCTTCCCATTTCCCGATCGCGATTGAAGTGGGGCACCTCATCGCATTTCACAGATTTTACTCGTTTCGCATTGGAAACTAAACTCAAAATGTCGCGATCGCTGATTTTCGATTGAAATATCACATCACGTTCAACTTACCATTGTGCGTGCCTGAAATTATATCCATTTAGTTTTGTGAGAAGTCGGCCCCACCTCCGCTGCTCTACTCCCACTTCATAAGTCGTTGCAATACATATGAATATCATATAAAGTCCATAAATATTTCTGCTTCAAACCTTCGTTGATTCATAAAAACCCCACCGCATAGCCAGTGGGTCCCTCTTCCCGGCATTTCGAAAAAGGTTTAAAAGTTAACCCTCATAGCTTAATACTAAACGCTATACGTTGCGATATGCACTGGAATCGTGGTCCCACTTATGCCATGCCACATCACTCATTCCCTCCTCTGCGCATCACCCTTCACACTTTTTAAAGCTGATACCATCTGCTCTTACCACTAAAAGTTAAAGGTTGCGATATGAGATGCAGATTGATCCCGCCGACTCTCCACGTCACTTACCTTCCACGTCATCTCCCCTTCGCACCGCCTATCATATTCTTATGACTTAAACTTTAAATATTGCAAAGAGCACGAATGCGATGCCACTTCATAACTGTCATATACAGAATTTCAGGTCCAGGTAAATGAGATTTCCACACTGTTTTGCATGTATAATAGGTTAATTCGGGCCTACACATTGTGGAGCTCATTTTATGAAGAAAGAAAAGTAAACACAGTTGAAGGGGCTCAGGTAGAAAAAAGACAGTAAAGGCCAAGTTGGGCATTTACACAGAGATCAAATAATAGAGACTAAAGGGGCAACCGAATGCACCAGCACCAACACCAATCAACGAGGAGTGGCCAGCATTGCACCAGATTAATTAGTAAATGCCAGCTTTCTATAGAACATAGCTAGATGTCAGAGCCTCCATTGGTTACCTCTTCAAAACCACCACAGCTGCTCCCCAATCCACTTTGTTGATTCACGAAGAGCCGCCTTAGTTTTGCATTCTTGAAGAGTTACCATAACAAATTCTACATGCGGTATTCGTCAAAGATTTTTTTTTATTCGGGCCTTGCACGACCAACTTTTCTAATGTCAGTTTGTTTGTAATAAATAAAGGTTGCCAGAGTAGATTAGGGCAACCAACTTAGTTGTTAGTTAAATACTGCTAGCATTCTCATTAGCGGAGGTTGGATATTTGAGCACCTGTATTGTAAGAACTACTATTGGAGCACTGTAATTTTTTAAGCTGGACATTGATAATCAAAGACTAGTTACAGGATTCTTGAGCTGTGTTAAAATGGTGATGTGTTTCTTCTTTGTTTAAATGTTTCCATCATTTTATCTGCAGTGTATCCGCTCATCTAATTGTGAATCAGAAATTTTAGATAAAGATTCGCTGTCGGATCGCCTTAATTCTGTCTGCATTTACAATCTGAATGTTTTTTGCTGAAGTCTGATTAAAGAATTCTTAATTTCTCTTTAGTCACTACTGAACCTTACTGTTTCCTTCACCTCATAATTCATACAACTATTAAGATCCATTTCACATAGTTAGCTTGCCCTGTGATTCGCTCTTGATGTTGATGGGACATCCCAGCCTTTGACTCCATCCCCCAATGTAATAGCCTCTGCAGCCCTATCTGTCCAACCACACAATCAATCATAAAACAACCCCATCACTGTAACTAGCCTAATATCAGTGCTTATAACCAGCAAGTTAAATCGATTTAAATCATAAAACAAAGACAACCCTCTCTGAGTCTAGGAAGGCTAGGTCCTGGAATCCAAGTCGTTTGATGTTGTGTTAATTTAGTTTTTCCAATCTTCTAAATTATAGGGTGCCAACATAATGGCGACCATACTGGGGAGCTATTGAGAAGCTTAAAATTTTATCCAGACTCAGAAACCCCAGTCGAAATACTGTGTGTTTTAAGTAATTACTACAGATTGGTTTTTGAAAAATATTCTGCCTATTTGTGCCCTGGGTTTGAATTCTGGCTTCTAGAAGAATATTCACCAGATCCCATCCTGACCCAAATCCCCCTGCAATAGTTGAAAATCTAGAGAAAATCCTAAAAAAAACTTCCAAATCTGAAAATCCAACTATTAGCGAGCCTATTCACAAAGTAATTTCCCTCCCTAAAAACCATGGAACCTTACAAGATATCCAGTTCGACCTACACTTTGAGCAAAGCTTGTTCAAAACCAAATCTCAGAATTGGATAGACCAAGTTGTTTTTGATCTAGCCATCTTACAACAAAGTTCATTTGGGGAAGCCTGTACCACCAATCAAACTGATCTCCGGCTTCTCCAACACTTTGACTCCCTTCAAAGTCTGGTAACAGAGCTCACCTCAACTATTGATGATGTTTATCTTTAGTAGTCTATAGAATTATTCGCTCTGACTGCAGTAGCTCCTTCTGTTGTTTCCAAGTTTGCTTATCCTCAACTGAATTAATCAAGTGTAGCTTCAACTCCTACCTTTCCCTCAAACCTTCCCCCCCAAGAGTGCCCAAACCTCCACTCATACACCCTGTTGTAACTCCTAGAGACAACCTTGAGTTGTTAGAGACCAGTGCCTAGGACATCTTAAAGACAAGAGGTTTCAAAGGTGTTTTTGCATGCTGATAGGGAGGAACCTCTTGTTATGGAATGATGGTTTGAGTTTTGATATTGGTCCAAGATATCAGAGATAGAATATTGACAAAAACGATATCTAGTTGTATAGATTGAGAGTCTATAAGAATGAATATGAAGCAGTCATTAAAGTGAATTGTTGTGAGCTGGGTCGAATGTGAAATCAATAAACAATTACATGGATAAGTGGGTATGGGACACAATGTAAGAGAATGAGAAAAATATCAGAGTAAGGTAGGCTTATAAGAACATAAGAATCCACCCTCCACCAACATTAGAAGAACAACGGCTAGTGAGTAGAATTTGAAACAAAAATCGCGCCTCGAGCCATATTTAAAATGCTATAGAAAAGAAGATATGAGTATCATTAAGATAAATTCACACCAATCAATTTGAACATTCACATTCCAAAAGCTACGATAGCAAGGGAATGATGAGAACACAATGAACATTAAATTTAAACACTGCTAAGAAAATATATATTGTTTTTGTATCTCATTAGGAATCCATCACAACAACAGATTAGCTTCATTTCCTTTCTCGAAAGGGATCTTCAGATACACAGCATGAGAGGATCTAAAAATTTACAAAAAGAGAGAAATCACAGTAAACAACTTCTTCTCTGGAAAATCTGGAACCCTTTCTTGGTTTTTGATTCCATCTTTTATAGCTTTACAGATGAGCTCTAAGAGAAGATATTTTCCAAAACAAAATACTCCTTTGAAGATATTTTCTATTTGAAGTATCAATAAAAAACCAAAAATGATGATGAGGAAAAACTGCCTCTCATCACCTACAACATGGCCTAACAAAGGCTCTAACTAAAAACATAACAGTAAATCGAAAATAAAGAGTGCATAGGGTGAAATAAATATTTCACCCAGTTTTAAAATTGAAGAGAAATAAAAGTAAATAGGCTGCGTGGGCCAAAACATGAGTTTCACTATTTGTGGCGAAGAGGGGTGCCTGATGACTGCTGAATTGGACGAGCTGAAAGGGTAGAATGGGTCGTGAATTCACGCATGGGCGTTGATAAGGGGTTTAGGTCCAGGGACAACCCTAACCTCGCAGGCTTATGGGGTTTCAGGCTTAGACTTTATGGACTTCGTTTTCCCCATGACCATTTGAACAGCAAAAATAGAAGGAAAATGGTGGGATGGAGAAATGACTAAATACCTACGAACAGTGAAGAAGCCCGAGGGGGAAAGCGATGCGGGGTTGAAAATGACCTAGTATTGGAGTTTTAACCTTCGCTGTGCGACATACTCATGGAAAAACAAATATTTTACCCAGTCTGGGAGTAAACCGAGATTAAATCAGACCAATTTTTACGGAATACGAGGCGAGGTTGACAACTTTAGGGCTGACATCATAAGGACGTTGATAGTGGGACATGTGGCGATAGGTTATTGGCTTTTGGGAGCTGGGTGGGTGAGAGCCACGTGCCGGGTTAAGGCATGTACCAGTTTCGTACTGCCCTCCCTAGACTTACCTTTCCTTTACTTACTTGTGCCAGATGTCCTTCTTGATGGGCCCACGTTAGAATTCTGATGGGGGTTCATAAGGGCCTTATGCTCCATTATACCACCCCACAGAACGCTTGCACTTAGTCTGCCACCAAGTTATGTCACCTTCTCCGAGGGTAAGCCTTCCTGTCCTTCCACCTTCTTTTGATGCCTCCGGAAAGCCCCGCCAATGCTTGACTACTTTATGTTTCTACTATGATAAATGCGGCTTTCATGTTATGCTATGTTGCACATCAAGTCTCCCATCAGCACTTGTACCTTTAAGAAAATTTCCTTTCAAAGTCTTTTTCAAATTACTCACCTTGCCATCCTCTTAAATCTCCTCGGTTTTATCTCAGCTACTCTTTTTATTTGTGTATGAGGTGGCTAAACAACATTGGCTCCACCTAGGGACGACATGCTCGTCCTCGAGGGTGTCAAGAACTTCGCAGACCCTCCGCGTGATATTCATCAAAAGCTGGAGACCCTTCAAAAATTTCATGCACTCCTATGATGAAACAAACAACAACAATAAATGTAAAATGCAAAGTGTAATACAATATGTACAGCAAGCCTCTGAGACCTTTGTTAGTATTGAAAGTATGGTTTCAAGAAATTCCTGTTTACGGGCGCTTCAATCAAGTTACCTTCCAAATCTTCCAATACAAAGGTATTGTTTCCTTCACTTCGGCAATTTTGAATGGCCCGAACCACAAGGGGTCAAACTTTCGATGTTTACCTTTATTTTCCCTCCTAATATCCCATCTCAGCACCAAGTCCCTTGCTTGCATTTATTTATCTTTCGCGTGCTGATCAAACAAACGTTTCATCTTCTCCTGATATTCTGATAACCTGCTATTCACTTGGTTCTGAGTCTCCTCCAACTCGACTAGCTGGTTCATTCTCCTGATGAGGTCGTTCGGTTATTCTTGGTTGTCTTGGAGAAACCTGGCGACAGGTAAGGCAAGCTGAATTGGAAAAACTGTTGCTTGGCCATAAACCAGTTCATAGGGGGACTTACCTGTGGATCTTTTACTGGTAATTCGGTTCGCCCAGAGTGCGAATTTTAGCTAGGAGTCCTAGTTCTTCTGACTTTTGCTTATAGCCTTATTTAATGCCCTTACCAAAATTTTATTGGAAGACTCGGCCAGCGTATTCCCCTGGGGATAATAGGCTGTAGAGTGCCCCAAGGTGATATTATATTGCTGGTTGAAATTGGTGAAATTGGTGGATTTGAAAGCTTGAGCGTTTTCTGTCACGATCTTGACCGAGCAACCAAACCTAGATATGATATTCTCCTCCATGAACTTGATTACGACCGCATTAGTAGCATTTCTTACAGGTGTTGCCTTTACCCATTTAGTGAAGTAGTCAGTGGCAGTCAGAATCCACTTGTGCTGACCACTTGATGCTGGGTGAATCTATCTAATAAAGTCAATGTCCCACTGCTGAAAAGGTTCTTCGATATGTATAGGTATCATTGGCATGGGAGCAAATTTCTATTTTTCTGCAAACCTTTGATATTTTTCACACGCCCGAACCCGAGTATGCACGTCTCCGAACAATTGAGGCTAGAAGAAACCAGCCTTCAGTGTCTTAGGAGCCTTGGACCGGCAGCTATAATGTCCCTCGCAAATGCCTTCATGGAATTCGGCCATGACTTCCTCCACCTCTGACTCTGTAAGACATAAGAGCAGGATTCCTGAAGGGTCCTTCCAATATAGTCGGTCGTTTGCTATAATGTATTTCTAAGATTTCAACCTCAGGGTTCGAAACTTTGTCTTATCGAAGTTTAAAGGACACCTGAGAGTTAAAATATATTCTACAATATCTTTGTACCAAGTACTGAGCAAGTACTTCATGTGAATTTTTTGTACTATGGTCTCTATTCCGTGCTGTTCCTCCACACCTTCGGGCACCTCTCCTCCTTCCATAGATATATTTACGCCCAATGCTTGGAAATTTGACTTGGAAAAGATTCTTGCTAGCCCCTATCCTTTAATGAGCTTCGTGGGGCAAATGTCCAGTTCATATTCTTGAATCTTAGCGATCCATTTACCTCTCTTGCCTTCACTATCTCCCTGAATCGGGATATCTTTCACCGCAGCTGTGGGGATGAAAGTGGTTATAGTTTAGTGTAGCACATACATTCAATAAGCTTTCAGGGACTTAACTAGGGCGTACGCCTACTTCTCCAAAATATTATATTTCAACTCTGCATCTCGAAGTACCTGACTAAAGAAGGCGATGTGATGCTCATACCCATCTACGTTTTTCTGCAATAACACTGCAGCTATTGTGTGTGGAGACGCAAATGATAATATCATGAACGACTTATCGTAGTCGGGACCTGCCAATACCGAGGCTTCTGCAAAAGAAATTTTGATTCTATTGAAGGCCTTCCTTGACTTTGTCGTCCATTTTACTTCGTTGTTTTTTCTGAGCATCTTAGTGATGTGTCGAACTATTTCAGCATAGTTCGGAATAAATCTCCTTCAAAAATTTATGCGTCCCAGGAACACGTGGACCTCCTTCTTATTTCGAGGTAGTGATATGCCATTTATTACCTCTACTCTTTTGGGGTCAATTTTCACCCCTTATTTTGTCCCAGTAATTTTCCTTCTTCTAAAGCAAACATGGAATTTTGAGGATTAAGTGATAAACCATACCTGCGGCACTTGTCAAAGATTCGGTGCAGGTGCTCAATATGTTCAGCATCGTTCCTCGAGAAGACAGTGATATCATCCAAATATATCACCACAAATTTGTCTTGTTCTCCAACAAAAGCAATATCCATCACCCGCTGGAAAGTAGCTCCAGCATTTATCAGGCTGAATGGCATTCGAGCATACATGAATGTTCCCCATGGTGTAGTGAATGTCATTTTCTTTTGATCTTCGGGGAGGAAAACCACCTGATTATACCCGGAGAAACCATTCATCATAGACATTCGGGAGGATCCCACCACCTTTTGCTGTATGTGGTCCATCTTGGGGAGAGGATAGTTATCTTTAAGGGATGCCTTGTTCAAATTCCAGAAATCTACACATAGCCTTATTTACCTGTTCTTATTTCTGACCGGGACTAGGTTGGCCACCCACTCAGAGTATATCAAGGGGACTATGATCTTGGCCTTCAACAACTTTTTATTTCTTTTTCAATGGAGGTAAGTAACAACGAATTTATTTGTCTTAGATTTTGCTTATAGGGCTTAGCATCCCCTCTAAGCGGGATCTTATGCTGTATGATTTCCACATCAAACATTTTCAGGTCTTGGTATGACCAAGCGAAAACATCTCTGTAAGATTGAAATAACTTGAAGTATTGATCTTTATACTCCTTTGGGACTCCTTTAGACAACTTTACTATCTTCGGATCCCCCTCTGTCCCAATATTTATGTCATCCACTTGGTCTTCCTCCGTCAATTTGTTGGGGCTAATCGGGACATCATTCTTGTTGAATAATATTTCCAAGGGCACAAGGCCTCTAGGTATAACATTCCCCTTTAATTGCAGCACCCAATGTCCTGCCACTGTGTCTTCCCATTTATTCTGAGGTTGTTCTTCAATTTCCTCTTCTACAACACCAATAACCAGGTTAGAGAATTCTTTGACAGTCTCTATAAAGCGCTTCACTTGCTCATCGTCCTCAAACACCTACCAGTGTTTTATGTTATCTGGGATAGAGGGACGATAACATACTTCAGCCTCATATCTGAGGAGTGGATTTTGTGGTGGACGAAAATTTCTTGCCGCAACAGCAAGGAAATCAACCATCCTATTCTGATCTCTCGGCATGAATTTTATGTTAAAAGCTAAGAATAAATTCTCCACTAGATCCCATACTTCATTCATGTAAGCTCTTAACCGAGGGTGCTTAGCTTGGAATTTATTCTTGATCTGCCTCACCACCAGCTCTGAATCTCTGAAGACTTTGAGGCTCTAAATATTCATGTTCTTAGCCGTCTGCAGCCCCAAGAGTAGTGCTTGATACTCTACCACATTATTTGTAGCCTCATATTCCAGCTTGAAAGAAAAGGGGACCAAATATCCCGTGGGTGAGATCATAAGGACTTCGGCTCCGTTTCCTTCCCTCGAATTTGCCCCATCAAAATGCAGAGTCCATATGCCCCTTTCTTCATTACTTTCAAACTATTCCAGCCTCAAAGGATTGAACATTGGTTCCTGTAAAAAAATCTTCATCCTCCTCAAGCATTAGACAGGAAAACTCTCCTTCCTTGTTGTACACAGGGGAATTGATTGAGCCATCGGCTCTAGTCACCATCTTCACAAATCTGGATTCCCGATATAGCCTGCTTTCTTGTCCACCAAATACCGGGATGGTAGCATAAGTGAGGTTGAGTTTTATCGACCCACCTATCTTAGTCCCCCATGACCTGGACAATAACATCCCAAATCTGGCTGGGATATCAACAACCACAATGTCCATGACAACACTTTTGGCTGGGATATCAACAACCACAATGTCCATGACAACACTTTTGGCTGGGATTTGAGCCGAGTTTACCACCAAGTCCTTAATCATTCCCAAACATTCGACTCTTTTGGAATCAAACGAATATAGATCTTTGTATGGGCGAGTAATTTGTAATCCTAGTTGCTCCATGACTGACAAAGGCAGCAGGTTGTGTGAGGCCCCTGAGTCCAACATACAATTGTGCAACAATAGATCATGAATGACCAGGGATACATAAAAAGGTGGGGTTGCTGAGTCTAACTCTTCCACATGTGGGCCAAATACTACCATCGGTCTTTCTTCCTGAAGGTTAAGGCTATTTGGAAGAGGGGCTACTCCATGGGTGAGCATAAATTGAGATACCAGAGCTTTGTAAGAAGGCTGCTTCAAAAGCTCGACTAAAGGGATAGGGATTTTCACTTTCTCCAATTCTTTTTGAAGATTAAAAACAACACACTAAAAGGAAAAGACCCTCTAGAAGATGAGGAACCCCATAAAAAAATTCCCCATACATCCATTTCTAGTGGAGTTTACTAGAGGAAGTTGGCGGGCGGAGGGTTTTGCGGATGTTTTCTGCTCGGTGCGCTTATCATTAAACATCGCACCGATGCTCTTAAAACTCGAAAGCATTGGTGCGCACAAAAACTTGGCACACCGGACACCGTGCACTTCGTACACACTCGCCCGGTGCGTCATATTATTGTAGAGCATTGGTGCTTCACAACTCTTCCGTGCCGGTGCATTATAAAACACCGCGCCAAAATCGAAATCGCCCGGTGCAGTAATAAGAAACCGCACCGGTGCATCATAAAACAACACGCCAAAACACAAACCGACCGGTGGATTCATAAGAAATAGAACCGGTGCGCCTATAAACCACGCGCACCGGAAAAGGGTAAAATAAAGAAAACAAATTATAGCAAAAAACCCATATTTTTTATTTTTTCAGTGTTCCTGAGCTCTCAATTATCTGTGCGCTCTACCATGGAAAGCCCCGACGCGCACAAAACATTGGCACACCGGACACCGTGCGTGACGTACACACCCGCCCGGGGCGTCCTATTACGGTAACGCATCGGTGCTTCACAACTCTTCCGTGCCGGTGCATCATAAAACACCACGCCAAAATAGAAACGTGCCGGTGTGTTCTTATCTAAGAGCACAGGTGCGCCTATAAAACACATGCACCAGAATAGCATTAAATAAAAAAAAAAATTACGGCAAAAAAACCGGTGCTTTACGAATATTCTACCCCGGTGTATCATCAAAACTTCGCGCCAAAAATGGAAACATCCCAGTGCAGTGTTAGGGAACTGCCCCTGTGCATCATAAACAACGCGCCAAATCTGACATCGCCCAGTGCGGTTGTAAGTAAGCGTATCGGTGCGCCTATAAAACCCCACGCATCGGAACAGGGTTAAAAAAAAAAAAAAAAAAAAATTACGCCCAAAAAACCGCATTTTTCACTTTCCTCCGTGCTCCAGAGCTCTCAAGCACCAGTGCCATTTCCCCTTCTTTGAGCCGCCCTGACATCGGTGCTCCCATTGCACGCACTGCTACTGTGCATTGGCCACCAATCTCCAACTTGCATTTTGAAAAATGGTGGGCAAATTTTGTTTTGCAAATTCTACAGCCAACATGCCTCCTCGACGGCGAAATGTACAGGTATTTTTCTAGTTTTTCCATAATTAAGCTTTTTAGCGGATTAGAATTTGAAATAACCATTAAGAAAAGAAAAAGAAAAAGAAATTGTCGCGCGGTGCGCCCGAGTTGTTCGGCTCGCACCAATTAGTAGTGCTGCCTGTTAAATTTACAGGTCACACCGCCACCGGTGCTAATGGTATCCACACCGTTTTCGGGGCAGTACCGAAAGGCGCCCCACATTATTTTAAATTAAAAAAAATAAAATGCGGTGCGCTCATTTAGCCAGGCACACCGTTGACCATGGGAATAGCAGTGCGGTGCGTTGACAGAATTATCCGCCCCAAGTTTGTCAGCGCACCGCATTCGGCATTCCAAAAGTGTCAACGGTGCGGCCGGTTAAAAGACCACACCGTCGACTATGTAATTGTCAGGAAGTCGGTGCGCTAACACGACTATATGCACCAGGGCGTATATTTCAGTCAGCGCATCGCTATTCTGACATCAGATATAGTCAACGGTGCTTGAAAAAAATTCAGCTGCACCGAGGCCGGTGCGTTGTATTTTTTTTGGGGCACCGCCACCGATGCGCTACAAACACAAGCCGCACTGGAACCGGTGTGTGACTATTTTTATGGCACACCAACTGGTCTGTTTTATTTTTTTTTCAAAATATATATATATATATATATATATATATATATATATATATATATATATATATATATATATATATATATATATATATATATATATATATTCCTAAATACATGTCTATTTTAATAAAGAAAAATGATTTAATATGTCAATGATTTAGAGAGAAGAGAAGGAACAACAACAACAATAGGCGGAACAATATGACATGATTCGCCAGTGGGAGGCGCAAGAGAGGGAGAGAGATGCATACCCTCACCCTATTACAGCAGATACCCAGGGGATCCTAAGGCAGGTAGGCCTCCTCAAGTTCTATGAGGAGGCTACTTCCCTAAAGGCCCATAGTGTGTTTTTGAGATATCTTATCCGCAGGTGGAATGCCCACCGACAGGCTTTCCAGGTTGGTCCTAACCAGTGGTAAACACCCACTGAGGAAGATATTTATTTTATTACACGACTATGGAGGAGAGGCGTGGATTTTCCCTCATTCCTAGAGGATCCAGCTGGTTCTATAGCAGGGAGTCAGTTAGTTTACTCCCAGAGATACATTGGAGCACATGTACTATCTCCTTCAAAGTTTCAGGTACCTGGAGGTCAGTTACATATAGGTGCATTTGGTAGATAGGATGTGCACTGCCTCTCACTTATCATTTCGACCATTTCGCACAACACCAGTGACGGACAACGCATTAGTTTCTCGCTTTTATATTATGTTGATTCTTTAGTACAAGAGCCATGACTTGTCCGATGGTCTGCCATTTTTTTGCGGCAGTTTTGTACGACCTTAGATAGATGTCGTGCTCATGCACAAGGGAGGGTCAACTTCCCTTTTGCTTCAGAGCTATTTTGTTTATTTTTTGAGAGGTTTCTAGAGATGAGGCCTAGTTTTGTTCGACAGCCTTGTACGCCGATGTTGGAGGCTCGGATGCACATGTGGGGGCAGATGATGCCCAAGAGGGGAGATACTATGTTTCCAGCCAGGATATCGCATGATGCACTAGACTTACTAGCTAGTGTTGATGATCAGCTGCATCCCTTAATTATCGTCCCATGTCCTTATGTTAGATTAGATTGGTGAGGGTGTGCCAACATCCTCTTCACAGATGATGAGCCGCCAGATGATAGAGGTAATATTACTGTTTTATTTATATTTATTCTAACATGTTCTTTAACTTTTTTTATTAAATTATGTAATGAAATTGTCTAATTATTGTTGTGTACTTGTATATATTTTGCAGACATTAGCTCTTTTGATGGCAAGGAGATGTCGGAACCACCATATGATCTAGGTGTGGATCCTGATGACGATCAGGAGATGGCCGATACTGAGGATCATGATCAGGATGAGGCTGGTGCAGAGAGACATCCTCCTGCTGGTGCACCGGTACCGCCTTTTTCTAGGCGTGGTCGACATGAAACTAGATATCAGATGGAATTGGGAAACCAACTCAGTGCATCGATTGTTGACGCAGGCATCAGGCCCGCTCATTACAGAGACATATAGGCTGATGATAGGCTATTACGGATGTGGATAGGCATGTCGTGTGACATGTACAACTTGATGCAGCATGTCGTAGGAGCTACGATAGATGTTACATGACTGAGGAGGACTGTTGAACGTTATAGGCGTAGTCGAGACGCGACACGTGATGGACAGTCTGTGAGCAAAGACTCATCATCTCATGATCGTTCACCTCGCGTCGCGCCTGATGAGCATGAGGCTCCACTAGTAGCATCTAGCAGTCATCATGGAGATGAGGCTGCTAGACCATCGGCCACGTCCACTAGTCAGTAGCTTGCAACATCCATCAGTACTAGTCATGATCATGAGCAGGCTGGACCATCGACCGTCGAGGCTGCACTATTGACTGAGTAGGCCTCCACTATTGCTGCTTATATTGATGTTGTACTACCACCAGTTGATGCATCCATCAGTACTAGTCATGATCATGAGCAAGCTCGACCATCGACCGTTGAGGCTGCACCATTTACTGAGCATGCCTCCACTTGTACTTCTATTGATGTTGTAGTACTACCACCGACTGATTCATGACATTTATATTACAGTTGTATATTTTTAACATTATTCAGTTATATATATATATATATATATATATATATATATATATATATATATATATATATATATATATATATATATATATATATATATATATGGTCCATGTATTTTATGTTTATGTTGCAGTTGTACTTAATTTACATGTTGGTGATCATTATGATGTGCATATTTTTAGGTCATGTTAGATACGTTCATTTAATGTTTAGCTTGCAGATAGATGTGTATATGTGATAGCATGAGTTATTTGACATGAGATGTATATTTGATGTTTATGTTGTGACGATGTTAATATATAATGTTAATTTGATGTTTGAATGTGTTTTTTATTCGAATATGATGTTTGTACGATGGTTATCATGATCGTGATGATGTTTATTAATTAATTTAATATTAAATGACCATGATATTTATTAAATATTATGTCGTTATTGTAATTGAAATTGAAATTTTAATTATATGTAAAATTGTAAAATTGTATTTGTATTTGTAATTGTAATTTTAACTGTAATTGTATGTAAAATATTTAATGGTAAATTTTAATTGTAATTGTACGTAATATTTAATTTATTGTGAAATGATTGTAATTGTAATTTTAATTGTAATTGTATGTATAAAAAATTGTAATTGTATTTGTAATTATAATTTTAATTATAATTGTATGTAAAATATTTGTAAAATTTTAATTGTAATTGTAAATGTAATTCTATGTGAAATTAAAATTGTAATTCTAATTCTAATTGTATGTAAAATATTTGTAAAATTTTAATTGTATTAATGTGAAAATTTTAATTGTATTAATGTGAAATGATTTTATTAAAATATTTAAATTTGTATATTTGCAAATAATTGTAAAATAACAAATCTAGAATAATATGAATTTTTGTAACATAATAAAGTTTAGAAAATAATGAAAATAAATTCATGTATTTTAGAATTATTATTATTTTATTATGATCTTACATACAAAAAAAAAAGAACTTTATACAGTCTAGTGTGCTTATCATCATAACACGCACCGGTGTGTTTTATTACTTGGACGCACCGGTGCTTCACAACTTTTCCGCACCGGTCACGAATAAACGCAAATAAAAAAACGCAACTCTATTTTCTTTAGGTGAAAAAAAGCGGCAATTTGAAAAATGGGCGACAAAATATTTTCGAAAATCTAATTTCATAAAATAATTCTTTAAATACTAAACACTTTTCATTATTTCACTATTTTTGCTAAAATTTTCAGTCAGATATTTGCAGGAGACAGACCTGGAGCAAGAGAGCACGAGGGCACTGTGGAGCAGCGAAATACGTTCAAACAGAAGTATTCAGACTATCAGAAACCAAATCTCTGGTGATTCAAACCCTATATCATAGAATTTCAAACCATCTCGTGATTAAATTTGATTTTTATTTTTATTTTTTATTCCTGCAGTTTTATCCACTTTTACCCTAAACCCTTCATTTTATTTATTTATTTTTTTCCCTTTCTTCTCCCTATTTCTGTGAATTCAGAATTAGGGTTTTTCATTTTAGATTGACTTCCAACCCACGAGATGAATTGCATAGTCGGATCCCAATCCATTCTGCCATTACGTGAATTTTTGGAAAAAATGGATTTTTTTTTTATCGGTGCGCCCTGCGTACCCTAGCGCACTGGTGCATTGTATTATACAGCGCATCGCACAAATACTGTGTAATAAAAAAATTGAAAACAATTTTTCTAAATCAATGCACCATATCTGAAATAGGGCAATGATGCTCCATTTTACGAGGATAGCACCGTTTTTAATACACACACGCACTGGCCGCAGTGCATGCCTCATTAAAGGCGCACCGGTCTTGAGATTTATTTTGTACCTGAAAAGTTGAGAATTTATTTATAAATATATTAATGAATGATATGGTACAGGTTTCAGATTGATAAAACAATGATTGACAAGAGATCAAGTAACAAAAATACTGATAACACATCAAGAAAAGCAAAAAAGACAAGTTCTTTGTAAATTATTTATAAAAAATATTATTTTTGAACTATATGTAAGTTTAGCTAATATGTATTGTTTATTGTGTATCATGCAGAGCCACAAAATGACGAAGCTCGATATGATTATTTCTGATCTAGGACCAGAAGAGCGTAAAAGCTTAATGGAAAAATTCCAAATTGATGAATCAGGTGAATGAAAAAATATTATCGATCCAATATGAGTTTCTTTTTTTAATTATCATTAATAATATACTTAAAATTATTAGATAACATGTGTCAAACAATCTAATAATTCACATCTGTTTAATGTTCTACAGGGACCAACAACTCAGAAAAGGAATGTTGTTCTAAGAAAAGAAAAAAAATAGAACATGCAAATGAAAATGAATTGCTCCTTAGCTCATCTGGAGTTGTGCAGGAAGTTAATGAAAGGGGGGAAAAGTTTTGTTCACGGCGTTGAAAATAACCCGTGTCATGGAAGTAGCTCTAGCAGTGACAACAGTTCAAGCGAAGAATGATGATCACTATGTTTGGATATCAAAGCAAGGCGTTTTATTTTTTGAAATATATATGTCTATGAAATCAGACATTTTTTTTTTAATGTAATGGACATAGTGTCCCAATTGAAAGACAAAGGGATACCAATAACTGTACCATTTTGTATGATAAAGACTGTCTTATATATATATATATATATAATCATAAAATATTTTTTAATTTATTCTATTGCGTTCTCCATTGTCGCTATTGCGCTCTCCATTGTCATTCTCAAATGCACTAATAAAAATTTAATTCATATGAATATTGTTATAAGATATATATGTGTCGACTTTTGATGAATAATGAATTTTAAAAAACCACAATAATCATGATATGATATAACAAATTAATCCAAACATCACATTCAAATGCATTAATAAAAATGTAATTAATATGAATATTGTTATAAGATGTGTCGACTTTTGATGAATAATGAATTTAAAACAATCACAATAATTGGACTGTCACAGGTCGATGTTTCTAAAAAATACAACATGAAAACCGGTGTGTGTCAGTAACTGTACATCGGTGTGTATATGTGTCTATACGCATCGGTGCCATTGATCTATGGGCACTGCACAAATACCGATACCAGTTAAAATATTGGTGAGTTTGTGTGATACGACGCACCGGGGTGTTTACGTATCTATAAGCACCGATGCATTTTTACGATCTATGGGCATCGCATGAATACCGATACCAATTATAAATCTTGGTGCCTTTCTGTGATACAACGCACCGGTGCGTTGATACGACCTATGGGAACCGCACAAATCCCAAGACCAATTAGAACTACCCCGTGCGTTGTATGACCAACATTACACTCGATGCATTTTTACACCTAAACGTCCCGGTGGTTGGGCTGAGACCGCTCCGGGGCGCCGTCTGCATGTACGCACCGGTGTGTTAAAGCCAGAGTAGCGCACCGATGAAAAAAACATCCGTAATAACCTCTGGTCGCCCATTTTTTTTTAGTTGTGTTGAATTTTTGTTAAAAGCTCTGCCAAAACCTTCGTAACCATAAACAAATGTTATAGAAAATGTTTTTTTGACAATTTGGCCAATTTTATAACACTAAAACCTCCTTTATAACCTCCGCTAGAGGGTCTTTTCCTTGTAGTGGTAGGATTCTTTTCTGGGATGAATTCTTTAGGTTGTTCTTTAGGTAGGACTGGGGGCTTCATGATGGTTGAAGTATCTCTAGTATTTGCAAGGGTTTCGGGGACTGACTTAGATGAAGAGGGAGTGGTAGCTTTCTGATGCAAGGGTTCCTCCACAGGCTTCTTACCTTTGGCATCAACTTTCTGGGGGACCAACTCTTTTGAAGGTGACTCTTCATCTTGATCTTGAGTCCGAGTCCTCTTTCTAGAAGATCAGAGATTGTACTTCTTGTGGAACTGAGCTTGCATGAAGTCCACAAACTGTTTATAATAGTCATTGACGTCTGGATCTTCAGTGGAGTTTACTTTCTCTTCTTCCTCTTCCCATAGAGTAAGCTCTACCTCTTCACCTTCTCAATAAGCAAGATACTGATCGTCTTGCTCGTCAGGAACATCTTCAGTAGGGTCCTCCATTTTTCCTTCCAAATAGAGAGGAGGTTGTATATGGTCTTACTGTTCTTTCCTGTCTCTTTGTAGTATCTGCAGGGGCAAATTTCGATACTGTGGGTTATATCCCTTGTTAGGAGTGGCCTGAGTTGGCCGAGAAGAGGCATTCTTGGCTTCCAACTCTAGTTTCACCAACTTGTTTGAGAGATTCTTTATCATCTTATTCATTTCTTCAATCTAATAGTCTGCCGATTCCCTTTCTTGATTTGAAGAGGAAGCCTCTTCTTTACCTTTTCGTCTGAAATCATGCTCTATCCTCCCTTTTGATTTCCCCGTAGAAGTGAAGTTGGCTTCTACTTCTAATGCATCAGTCTGGGCTTGATCCAGTGATGCTGACTTTCTTTCCCTTAAAGTGAAACAAAATTCTGATTCAAAAGCTCCCACAAAGACCACCTTAGCCGCTATCTGTGGAGGTTTCATATCAACAGGCAGGTTATTATACAACTTGTTGAATCTCTTGATAAATTCAGTTACGTCTTCATTGTGTTTCTTCTTCAAGGCGTTGAAATCTGTAAGAAAATAGCCATGGTCTCTCTTTTCCCCCCACTTTCGTGTGAAGGCATTCTCCATCTCCTCCCAAGTGGTGATGGTGTGGTCATCCAGAGTTTTGAACCATTTTCGAGCCTCTCCGTTCAAATATTGGACGAATAGCCTCAAAACTACATCGAGGTGCTCCACGTTGAAATTATCAGCAAAGGCACAGAAATCTTGAATATGCTTTTGGGCAGCACTATTGTCTTCCCCAGTGAACCGGGACAAGAGCTTCATATACTCTTGAGGCATATCATTTAGAATTTGGGGAAGGGCCAGAGGAGCATATTTGTTCATAAAAAATCCAGGAACAACCATGGGAGGTGGTGGATTTTGGGGAGGGTTTTGATGAATGATAACAGGTATGTGTTGAGTGGTGGCTTGCAGATTTATTTGAGTAAGCGAGATTTTGGGGATGGTAACCTGTTTGACCTCTTCATATTTGGGAGTAGGATGAAAGGGGACCCCAGATGTATTTACTGACTCTGCTTCATCTTTTATCTCAGAGCGACCCAGAACAAGGTCATCTAGGGGGTATTCAAGTACTTGGGTGGTGGAACCTGGGACTTGGGCTTGAGCTTTTTGAGAAGAGGATGGGGAGTCTTCTAGTGAGAGTCTGGGTATATTAGTCTGAACTGGTTGTTTCTCTTTCTAGATCCTCTTGAGTAAGATTTTTTTGGGGTCAGAAACTGAGGGTGTTCTCAACTGGGAGGTGTCTGACCTTAGGTGTGGCTTGTGATAAGCCAGGATTACGAATAAATTTGTACTTTAAAGGACAGTGGAGTCGCCAAGGTGAGGGATCTACAACTCTCAACCCTTCGTGCTCACCTAATTTGAAGGGTGAATTTGATTTTCGTATCCCAGGGAAAATATTTTTAACTTTGATCCTTGGCAACGATGCCAAAAAGATGTTGTAACTCCTAGAGACAGCCTTGAGTTGTTAAAGACCAGTGCCTAGGACATCTTAAATACAAGAGGGTTCAAAGGTATTTTTGCATGCTGATAGGGAGGAACCTCTTGTTATGGAATGATGGTTTGAGTTTTGATATTGGTCCAAGATATCAGAGATAGAATATTGACAAAAACGATATCTAGCTGTATAGATTAAGAGTATGTAAGAATGAATCTGAAGCAGTTATTAAAGTGAACAGTTGTGATCTGGGTCAAATGTGAAATCAATGAACAGTTACAAGGATAAGTGGGTATGGGACACAATGTAAGAGGATGAGGAAAATATCAGAGTAAGGTAGGCTTATACGAACATAAGAATCCACCCTCCACTAACATTAGAAGAAAAATGACCATTGAGTAGAATTTGAAACAGAAATCATGCCTTAAGCCATATTTAAAATGTTACAGAAAAAAAGATATGAGTATCATTAAAGATAAATTCACACAAATGAGTTTGAACATTCGCATTTTGAAAGCTACGATAACAAGGGAATGATGAGAACACAATGAACATTAAATTTAAACACTGCTAAGAAAATACATAATGTTTCAGTATCTCAGTAGGAATCCATCACAACAATAGATTAGCTTTATTTCCTTTCCCGAAAGGGATCTTTAGATACACACTATGAGAGGATCTCAAAATTTACGAAAAGAGAGAAATCATAGTTAACAACTTCTTCTGGAAAATCTGGAACCCTTTCTCAGTTTATGATTCCATCTTTTATAGCCTTACAAATGAGCTCCGAGAGAAGATATTTTCCAAAAAAAAATACTCCTATGAAGATATTTTATGTTTGATGTCTCAATCAAAAACCAAAAATGATGATGAGGAAAAATGACCTCTCATCACCTACATCATGGCCTAACGAAGGCTCTAACTAAAAAAATAACAGTAAATGAAAAATAAAGAGTGCATAGGGTGAAATAAAGATTTCACCCGGCTTTACAATTCAAGAGAAATAAAATTAAATAGGCCGCGTGGGCCAAAACATGAGTTTCATTGTTTGTGGCGAAGAGGGGTGCTTGATGACTGCTGACGTGGACGAGCTGAAAGGGTAGAACGGGTTGTGAATTCGCGCATGGGTGTCGATAAGGGGTTCAGGTCCAGCGACAACCCTGACCTCATGGGCTTGTGGGGTTTTAGGCTCAGACTTTCTGGACTTCGTTTTCCCCATGACCATTTGAACATCAAAAACAAAAGGAAAATGGTGGGACGAAGAAATGACTAAATACCTGCGAATAGTGAAGAAGCCCGAGGGGGAAAATGACGCGGGGTTGAAAACGACCTGGTACTGGAGTTTTAACCTTCACTGCGTGACAGACTTGTGGAAAAACAAATATTTTACCCGGTCTGGGAGTAAACCGAGATTAAATCAGAACGAGTTTTACGGAATATGAGGCGAGGTTGAAAATTGTAGGGCTCACGTCATAAGGACGTCGACAATGGGACACGTGGCGATAGGTTATTGGCTTTCGAGAGCCGGGTGGGTGAGAGCCACGTGCCGGGTTAAGGCATGTATTGGTTTCATACTGCCCTCCCTAGACTTACCTTACCTTTACTTACTTGCGCCATATGTCCTTCTTGATGGGCCCACGTTAGAATTCCGACGGGGGTTCATAAGGGCCGTATGCTCCATTCTACCACCCCATGGAATGCTTGCACTTAGTCTGCCACCAAGTGATGTCACCTTCTCCGGGGGTAAGCCTTTCCGTCCTTTCGCCTTCTTTTGATGCCCCCGGAAAGCCCCGCCAATGCTTGAATTCTTTGTGTTTCCGCTAGGCTAAATGCGGCTTTCATGTTATGCTGTGTTGCACATCAAGTCTCGCTTCTGCGCTTATGCCTTTAAGAAAATTTCCTTTCAAAGTATTTTCAACTTACTCACCTTGCCATCCTCTTAAATCTCCTCGGTTTTATCTCAGCTACTCTTTTTCTTGGTGTATGAGGTGGCTAAAAAACACACCCACTACCCACCTTCCTCCATTTAATCCCCCACCTCCTTGGAAAACCCTCCTCTTATCAACCCTCCTTAGGTTCCCCCACCACCAATCATGGCAGCCTGGTATGCTCCATTAGTGCTACCAAAACCTATGGTGCCTATGCCACAGGATTATCAATCCAAAATCCCACATTTTGATGGAACTGGTTCCGAAACTGCTCAATAACATGTGGAAAAAATGAATGATGCTTTTGACTACCAAGAGACAGAGGATGAAACTATCTAAATGAGTATGTTTGCTCAAAGTTTAGGGGGAGAAGTAAAAAAAATGTTTCAAAGGCTTAACCCCTAACAGTATCCATGACCTCCCTGCCCTTCATCATTTGTTCATAAATAAATGGGAAGTTGAGAATTATCCTCTCCAAATCCTGTCAGAATATGAAAACATCAAGAGAAATGTTGGAGAGAGTGTCCAAGATTACTACACTATAATCAACAATATATACAATGCCCTCCCTCCTCACATGAAACCACCATAAGGCTTAGCCCTAATGAAATTTTCAAATGGTTTCGACCCATAGATGGCCTATCAGCTAAGAGAAAAAGATCCGGCTACACTGGAAGAGATGCAGAGGAGTGTTATAGGTGTGGAAGCAAATTTGATTGCAAAAAGGGATAGAATGAGAAGTGAGAAAAGAGTCATGATTAGGGAAGAGCCTCTAGCTTCCACTTCCGATGCCAAGATCAATATTCTGATGAGAATGATGGAGAGAATCAACTTGAATGAGAGAGCTATCCCTAGGGAAAATCAGCCAGCTCCTCAAAATAGAAATCAAAACTTCAGAAGAAACCCCCCTCAAATAAGACAGAGAGAACAAAAGAGGACCTAACTAGCAAATTAGGCCTCCATTCCAAGAAATTTATGCTGATGAGAATGAGGGGGTGGTTGAGGAGTCATAGGAAAGTCAAATTAATCTGATGGGAATTAATGATGAAAATATTGTTTTCCTCACCAAAGAAGAATAAGATGTATTTTCTTCGACTCAAACTATAGAAGAAGTTGAAGAATATGAAGATTATAAACAAGGATTTGAGAACGCCATCATGGAGGTGCATAGACAATATAACCTCTGAAGCAAGATCAATTCAGATATCCCTAAGAGAAAGAATTATAAAAAATATGCTGCTAAGGCCCCTGAAGTTAGTCCTAAGAAAGCAGTAGAAAGTTCAAAGAAAATTACTAAAATCACCGGAAATAATGATCTAGAAAGCAGCACTAGAAAATCAGCAGTCAGCCCTAGCCAAACTGTTCCAGATGATATCCCTAATACAATTCAACAATCTCAAATGGCTGCAAAAATAGTGCTTGAGAAAAGTGATTCAAATTTGCCAAAGACACAGACACCATTCAGTATTGAGAATGAAATGGCCAAAATAAAAATCTTTGTCCCTCTCATTGAATTGGTAAACCAAGATGTATATAGGTCTCAAATCCTAAAAGCACTTAACATAGGAGAAATCACTGATACTATCAATCCAAAATAAAAATCTTTGTTCCCCCGTTTTATCTCAGTTTGAAAATTCATGATAAAATTATCCATAATGACATGATAGACTCAGGTCCATCTCACAACCTCATGCCAAGGGCCGTTATGGAGAAACTTGGCCTAGAGATAACTAGACCCTACAAAGACCTGTACTCTTTTGACTCCAGTAAAGTTAAATGTTTGGGCGTCATCAAAGATCTATGTGTTACATTAGCCTGGATACCCGCCAAGAGTTTAGTGATGGAAATCGTGGTGGTTGACATCCCTCCCAAATATGGTATGCTTTTATCACGCACATGGGGAGCCAAGCTGTCAGGCAATATCCAAATGGATATGACTTACGCTACCATACCAGTTTTTGTCCAGCGAAGGAGGCTGTATAGGGAGACTCTAATGAAATACATGGTAAGCAATCAAGAAAAGCCTCATAATTACCCTTTGTACTCTGTCCACTCTGGCCTTGATTCATTTATTCTTTATAATGATGTAAATATTGATGAACAAGTAACTGACGAAGAAGAAGACCATAAGAAGGAACAGTCAGTCCAAATGGAAATTGTGCAACACAAGTATGAAAATGTACCCTTTTGGAACATCAATTTTGATGGTTCGTGTGGAAAATCTGGCTCTAGAGCAGGTGTGTGGATATGCAATACTGACAATAACTACGCAAAAGGGCACTCTTATAAGCTAAACTTTCAGTGTACCAACAATATAGTAGAGTACGAGGCACTCATTTTGGGTTTACAATTGCTCAAGAAAGTAGGAGCCAAGAGAATTTATGTCCATGGGGATTTCGAGATGGTCATTAAACAAATCATGGGAGAATATTCAGCCAAGCATCCCAGATTGAGAGCATACAGGAATGCTGCCCTTGACATCCTGAAAATTTTTTGAAGAATATGAACTTGTTGCAGTTCCAAGGAATCGAAATGTCCTAGCTAATGGGTTAGCATTTTCAACCAACACTTGTCAATTGCCTCACCCCAACAAACAGTATACAGTGCAGGTCAAACACCACCCAACAGTCCCTGACAATATGAGATATTGGAAAGTCTTTGAAGACGACAAACAGATTGAGGATTTCCTCCAATCTAAGGGTGAGTTTGAAGATTCTGATTTGGACCGGGACTGTGAAGAAGATTTTTCCACCAGAGAGAAAATGTGTAGGGAGGAGCCCCCTCACCATTTTGATGTTAATTTTTCAGCGAGTGAAGATAAGCATATAATAGAGGTGCATGAAGATCTAGAAAAGGAAGAATTTGAAGTACTGGAATTCAGAGACAACACCCTTCCGAGAGGACTGGTCCCTCCCGAGGAGCTATTCGATTTCAATGATGTGGCTAAGAAACCAAAAAAGGAATCTACAAAAGAAGATATCGAAGAATGCAATCTGGGCAGTGAGAAAGAGCCCAAGGTGGTAAATTTGTCACGAACACTGCCTACAGCCATTAAACAGAAACACATCTCTCCATTCAAAGAGTTTATCGATGTGTTTTCCTAGAGTTATGAAGACCTAAAATCTTATGATACAAATATTATCCAGCATAAAATTCCACTCAAGGAGAATCATAAGCCTTTTAAACGGAAACTGCGCCAGATAAATCCTATCCAAATGCCTCTGGTGGAGAAGGAGATCAAGAATATATATGATGCAAAGATAATAGTCCCAATCAGATATTCTGAATGGGTTTCCAATCTTGTATCTATAAGAAAGAAGACATGTGAGATCAGGCTTTGCATTGACTTCAGAAATCTGAACAAGGCGTCTCTCAAGGACAACTACCCTTTACCAAAGATGGACCACATATTACAAAAGGTAGTGGGCTCCAAAAGAATTTCTCTGCTAGATGGTTTTTCAGGGTACAATCAAGTGCTGGTACCCCCAGATGATCAACAAAAAACAACTTTTACCACCCCATGGGGAACTTTCATGTATGTAAAAATTCCCTTTGGATTAATAAACGCTGGTGCCACTTTTCAAAGAGTAATGGATATTGCTTTTTCTGAAGAAATTGGTGTGTTCATCGTGATATAACTTGATGATATTACAATATATTCAAAGACCGATGAAGAGCATCTGGACCATTTGAGAAGAGTGTTTGAGAAATGCAGAAAGTTTGGCCTATCTCTAAATCCTAAGAAATCATTATTCGGTCTTGAAGAAGGAAAGCTTCTAGGCCACATCATATCTGAAGAAGGGATCAAGATTGACCCCAGCAGGATTGAGGGCATTCTACAAATCAGTCATCCCAGAAACATTAAAGAACTGCAATCCTTCATTGGAAAGATAAATTTTTTGAGGAGGTTTATACCAAACCTCGCAGAACTCCTGAGGAATATCACTAACATGCTTAAGAAATATTCAGGAGTCAAGTGGACTAGAGAGGCCAGGCAATCCTTCGACCTGGTAAAGCAGGCACTTACTACAACACTGGTCCTCACCAGCCCTAATTTGACCAAGAATTTCATCATTTTCTCCTTTGCATCAGTGCACACAATTGTTGCTATGTTGTTGCATAAAAATAAGGATGGACAGGAGTAGCCCATAGCATTTTTTAGCCAAGGTTTAAGAGATGCACCGTTGAAGTACAATATCATGGAGAAGCAGGCTTTTGCCTTCATCAAAGCACTGAAGGATTTTAGAGTTTACATTTTGCATTCGCACATTATTGCATTTGTGCCCAATACCATTGTCAAAGGCATCCTAACATAGGATCCAGATGGAAAAAGAGGCAAGTGGATTGTTGTCATCTTGGAATATGATTTAGAGATTAGGCACACCAAACTAATCAAGGGACAAGGACTAGCCAAATTAATTTCTAAAACAAAATTTCAAGCACTGGATATTAACATGATTCATTCAATGGATGAAGAAGAGGAGCTGGAGACTCCACCTATTGAGGAAGCATAAATGAATTCTCCCTAGTACGCAGATATACTGTATGTTTTGTTCTATTTAAATGCTCCTTCTGTTTTGTCCAAAACAAAGGCTAGATTCTTGAAATTAAAGGCTGTAAAATTCTGCATACTATAAAATGTTTTGTTTTGGAAAGATTTTGGGGGCATATTGCTTAAATGTTTGATTCAAGAAGATGCAGATAGAGTTACAAAATAATTCCATGAAGGTGATTGTGGAGGTCATCTCTATTGGAAAACCACTGCTAATAAGATCCTCAGAGTTGGTTTCTATTGGCCTACCCTTTTCCTAGACACCCACAAAATGGTAGCCACCTGTCATAAATACCAAATCTTTGAGAGAAAAAGAAAGTTGTTGCCTCTGCCTTTACAACCTATCTCTGTTAAAGCTCCTTTCCAACAATGGGGTTTAGACTTCATTGGATAAATCCACCCTCCCTCCTCTGGCCAACATAAATGGATCCTCACTGCCACAGACTATTTTACCAAATGGATAGAGGCCATCCCTTCTAGAAATTCTACTGACTTAGTGATTATCAAATTCCTTGAAACCAACATCCTGTCCAGATTTGGTTGTCCTAGGAAAATCATTACAGATAATGTTGTTGCTTTTAAGTCCAAGAAGATGATAGATTTTTGCCACAAATATCACATTTCTATAGGGAATTCAACAACTTATTACCCTCAAGGTAATGGATTAGATGAGTCCTCCAATGATAGCCTAGTCAATATCATCAAAAATTTGTTGGAGGATAATAAGAAATCTAGGCATAACAAGCTGATACATGCATTGTGGGTTGGTAGATTAACCACCAAGAAATAAATTGGCATGTCACCATACCAGTTAGTTTATGGAATGGATGCAGTCTTCCCAATATCCCTAGGAGTTCCATCCATGAAGCTCATTCAAGAAGTGCAAGATGAAGAAATGATGTGCAAAGAAGAATAATCCAGACCATTCAGCTGCAGCAATCCAGAGAAGAGGTGTACAATAGAACCCAGGTTGTGCAAGAGAATATGAAGAAGGTTTTTGACAAGAGAACAAAAGCCAATGATTTCAAAATAGGAGATAAAGTGCTGAAATGGGACTCCAGGTGAGAAGATAAAGGTAAGCATGGAAAATTCGACAACTTATGGAAAGGGCCATACATTATTCATTCTTTCAGAGGAGACAATTTCTTTTTCTTGCAAGAAATGAACAGAACAGAGCTGTTTGGAGGTCCTGTCAATGGCAGGATGCTAAAACACTATCTCTTTCATCATTGTAAATACCATAGCATTACAATTTTCAGTAGTCCATTGGACCAGGTTAAAGCCCGGAGTGAAGGCCATAAACCTAGCCTGATAAGTAAGGATGTATATAAATTTTTCTGAAATTAAAGTGCCACTACTATTGAAAACAAAAAAAATTGTGCAGTGATACAGCTTAAGCATGATTTTAAAAATTTTGAATTTTCTGTTGATAGGTTAGAAAATGAAGATTCGCCAATCCATTTAATCTTGGCTTATCAGTATGTAGGTAGAAAATGACATTGGTTCAATAGCCTAATCTGAACCAATAGGAGAAATAAGGGATAGGTAATAGGGTAGAAATTCAAAAAGAAAAATGATGTCGGGGTTTGCAAGTCTAAATGCACCCCAAAAGGAAGAAAAATGATTAGAGTCATAGGTTGGGTAGGTAGGTGTGCAAATGAGATCTTAATACTATGAGCATGTCTCCAGTTTTCAGTTTCAGGTTGCTTTTTCAGTCTCAGGATCAGGTGTGTTTCAGACCTCATTTTGAAGAAAGCATCGCCATTAGCCCGTAGGTTGCAGCCACAGAAGAGGCAACAGATCAGGCTGCAAGGTTGGGATCAACCCAATGGATTAGGCCACTAGTATACGGTGTTCTCGACACCTCCTGAAGAAGCTGCCATCCCCAGTTGGAGCCACTGTTAGACTCCTATATTTCACAGTATCACAAGGTGACTGATTATTGATTAATTTGTCATTACTGAAAATAACATTCTATGGCTATCATTTATTTTCAGAGAAAGAAAGGAAACTCCTAATTGTAAAGAGATTCAAAGGAATCAATTTGCCTCTCCGCTCGATAGAAGGAAGGAAGTGTTGCTGACAAGGTATGATGGGGATCTTACTTCATTTCTACCCTCATTCCATTTCATTTCATCCACCCTCTTTGGCCCTTCCCATTTCCTCTATATTCTCCCATGCTCTATATCCCATTAAAACCCTCCCAAAAACCCACATATATAACCTTTCGGGGCTTATTATTTTATAAACCCACTTATATAAAAGACCGAAAGTGTTAAATGTTACAAGCTCCGCCACCCATCGAACATCCATATGATATGAACCGTAAACCTTACCGTTATATATATCACATATCATATAGCCGCTTAAACTAGTGGGGGGACCCTTATGTCTCATCGCATATTGCCATCGCAAAATTTTTTGTTACAACAATCCAATGCCAAACTTATAAATCGCCGAAGCAATGTGAAGTGGGGCCCAATCCCGATACACATTCTTTTCCATTTCGTTTCCCTTTGAAAAACATAAAACTTTACCTTTTCATCGCTTTTCCCTTACTCCGCTTCCCATTTCCCGATTGCGATTGAAGTGGGCCTCTCATCGCATTTCGCAGAGTTTACATGTTTCGCATTGGACTCTAAACTCTAAATGTTGCGATCGTTGATTTGCGATTGCAATATCGCATCACGTTCAACTTACCATTATGCGTGCCCGTAAGTCTATCCATTTAGTTTTGCGAGAAGCCGACCCCACCTTCGCTCCTCCGCTCCTGCTTCATAATTCGTTGCAATACATATGAATATGATATAAAGTCCATAAATATTTCCGCTTCAAACCTTCGTCGATTCATTAAAACCCCACCGCATAGCTAGTGGGTCCCTCTTCCCCGCATTTCGAAAACTTTAAAAGTTAACCCCCGCAGCTTATAACTAAACGCTATACATTGCAATGTGTGCTGCAATTGCGGTCCCACTTTCCCCTGCCAAGTCACTCATCCCATCCTCTGCACATCTCCCTTCACACTTTTAAAAGCTTATACCATCTGCGCTTACCACTAAAAGTTAAAGGTTGCGATATGAGATGCGGTCTGATCCCGCCGAATCTCCACGTCACTTACCTTCCATGTTATCTCCCCTTCGCGCCACCTATCATATTCTTATGACTTAAACTTTAAATATTGCGAAGAGCGCGGATGCGACACCACTTCATAACTGTCATATACAGAATTTCAGGTCCAGGTAAATGAGATTTCCACATTGTTTTGCGTGTATAATAGGTTAAGTCGGGCCTACACGGTGTGGAGCTCATTTTATGAAGAAATAAAAGTAAACACGGCTGAAGGGGCTCATGTAGCAAAAAGACAGTAAAGGCCAAGTCGGGCATTTACTTAGAGATCAAACAGTAGAGACTAAAGGGGCAGCCGAACGCACCAGCACTGACACCAATCAACAAGGAGTGGTCAACACTGCACCAGATTAATTACTAAATGCCAAATTTCTGCAGAATAGAGAGAGATGTCAGAGCCTCCATTGGTTACCTCTTCAAAACCACCACAGCCACTCCCCAAGCCACTTTTTTGATTCACGAAGAGCCGCCTGAGTTTTGCATTCTTGAAGAGTTACCAAAATAAATTCTACAGGTGATGTTCGTCAGAGTTTTTTTTTTTATTCGGGCCTTGCACGACCAACTTGTCTAATCTCAGTTTGTTTGAAATAAATAAAGGTTGCCAGAGTAGATTAGGGAAAATCGACCTAGTTGTTAGTTAAATAATGCTAGAATTCTCATTAGCAGAGGTTGGATATTTGAGCACTTGTATTGTAAGAGCTACTATTGGAGCACTGTAATTTTTTAAGCTGGACATCGATGATCAAAGACCAGTTACATGATTCTTGAGCTGTGTTAAAATAGTGACGTGTTTCTTCTTTGTTTAAATGTTTCCATGGTTTTCTCTGTTGTGTATCCGCTCATCTAATTGTGAATCAGAAATTTTAGATTAAGATTAGTTGTCGGAGCGCCTTAATTCGATCTTCATTTACAATCTAAATGTTTTTTGCTGAATTCTGATTAAAGAATTCTCAATTTCTCTTTAGTCACTACTGAAACTTATTGTTTCCTTCACCTCATAATTCATATAGCTCTTAAGATCCATTTCGCACAGCTAGCTTGCCCTATGATTCGCTCTTGATGTTGATGGGACATCCCAGCCTTTGACTCCATCGCCCAATGGAATAGCCTCTGCAGCCCTATCTGTCCAACCACACAATCAATCAAACAAACAACCGTATCATTGTAACTAGCCTAATATCAGTGCTTATAACCAACAAGTTAAATCGATTTAAATCATAAAACAAAGAGTTACCTCTTTGATTCTAGGAAGGCTAGGCCCTGGACTCCAAGTGGTTTGATGTTGTGCTTTATAGTTTAGTTTTTCCAATCTTTTAAATTATAGGGTGCTAAAAGCTAGTAAGATGGTAGACTACAAAGATTCTCCTTAAGAATTAGATGAACAACATGGTGTAGGGAATTATTCTGATTTAGAAGATACACTAAGAAGTTTAAAGGAAGAAATAAGGAGTTGTAAGGCAAACAATGACGAAATCATGCAGGCATAGGAAAAACAAGCAGAAGTAAATGTGGCAATCCTTCAGAGTTTGTCAAATTTTCAATGACAGGGACCACTTCAGATCAGTTATGGATAGGAGGATGGAACTAATGGGGCATATGGTAGTAGGTATCCTGGTGGTCAGAGGTCGTATAGAGATGATACGATTAGAGATGTCAAGTTCTTGGACACTCCGGATAGGAGAGGTGACAGACACAGGTATTATTCTAGTTTTGGTTATGGCAGGAATTATGATCGTCATCATTATCATACTTACAGGAGGAGTGACAGGGGATATTTTTTGAATGAGTTTAAGAAAGCAAAGCCACCTACCTTTGACGGAGATATGAAGAAATCAAAAGATGCAGAGGCATGGTTGCTTGGTATGAGGAAATTCTTCATGTTGCAAAATTACTCAGAAAACATGAAAGCCAAAATAGCTACATTCAGCGTCAAAGGTAAAGAAAATATTTGGTGGGAAGATGTGAAGAATGTAAGGGGTATTTATAAGGAGGAACTAACTTGGAGTGAGTTTGAGAGGTTATTTCAGAAGAAGTATCTGTCATAGAGGTACTATGATGCCAGAGCTAAGGAGTTGTATGAGTTGCATATGGTCCATGACATATGATGAGTATACTAGCAGGTTCTTGGAGTTGTTGAGATATATGCCTTACCTCAAGGAGGAGAAGCCAAAGATTCAGAGATTCATCAGTGGATTGCCAGTAGCCTGCAGAGACCATATTGAGTTTGATGAGCCTAGATCCTTGGAGGAGACCATTCGAAATATGAATCATTGTTATGAGTAGTCAAAATGCAAAGTTGAGCCTAAGTGTGATTTGAAAGGAAACGAGAAAGCTAAAAGAAGATGGCCACCAAAGCGGGAAAGACTGCAAGATACAAGTGAGAAAGAAAACGTGGTTCCTTACAAGAAATTCAATGCAACTGGGAAGGGACATGGAGAGCATCATACTATAAGTGATGGTAGAGCATCGTTGCAGTGTTGGATATGTGGCAAGGATAATCGTAAGAGATATTGTCCGCAGTATCCGGGTGGTAGACCCCATATCTATAGTTCATAGGAGGTGCAGACAGTTGGGGATGTTGGTCATAACATTCCTCAGATTTATGTATCTGTGTACAACAAGCAAGCATATCATCAGGAATCTATCATTGAGATGGACGGTAATGTTTGTGATCAAGTTGTTTCTATTTTGATTGATCCTAAATCTAACTATAGTTATATTAATCTTGACCTGGTGGATAAGTGTGGTTTGAGAAAATAATTTCATGCAGAATCTTGGTTAGTGAAGTTTCCTACAGGTACAAAGAAAATATTTCATCATTGGGTAAGAGATTGTGCATTTGAGTTAAATGGCATGTCTACAGTAGTGCACTTGAACATATCGCCATTGGGATCATATAGTATGCTATTGGGTATGGACTGGATATACCTTCATAGGACCAAGGTGGATTGTTATGACAAATCCATTGAGTTTTTGGATGAAAATGGGGAACCAAGAGTCTTATAGGGAAAGAAGAAGGCCACATCAGTTAATACGATGACAACTATGCAGGCCAAGCGTAGTTGCATGAAAAGGTGTGTGTTATTTGTAGTGCACATTTCTAGTGACAAAGGTAAGGAAGTTGAGGATGCAAATGTTTTGAGAAGGTATCCAGTTCTACAACAGTTTTAACATGTATTTCCCGTAGATATTTCAGATTTTACACATCATAGGGAAGTAGACTTTTCTATTGAGTTGGTACCAGGGGAAAATCCAGCATTAAAAGAACCTTATAAGATGAGCACACCTGAGTTGGTAGAGTTAAAATTGCAGCTGAAAGAGATGCTTGATAAGGGATACATTGGGCCAAGTGTATCACCTTGGGGCACACCAGTATTTCTTGTAAATAAGAAAGATGGTACTCTCATACTATGAATTTCCTATAGGAAGCTGAAAAAATTTACCATCAAGAACAGGTACCCATTAGCGAGGATTGATGATTTATTTGATCAACTGAAGGGAGCAGCAATGTTCTCTAAGATCGACTTGAGATCAATCATCAAGTATGCATCAAAGAAGAGGACATCTACAAGACAAATTTTCGGACCAGGTATGGGCATTATGAGTTTGTTGTAGTTCCATTCGGTTTGACTAATTCTCCAGCTACATTTATGTTTTTGATGAATAATGTGTTATGTCCTTATTTGGACAAGTTTGTTATTGTATCCATTGATGACATATTGGTATATTCTAAAAATGAGGAAGAGAATGCCGAACATTTGGTGACAATGTTGAAATTGTTGGGAGAGCATCAGTTGTATGCTAAGCTCAGAAAGTTAAATTTATTTCAAACTGAGGTACATTACTTGGGACATGTTGTCTCCAAGGAGGGCATAACAGTGGATCCAGAAAAGATAAGGGCTATCATGGAGTGGGCAGCTCCTAGAAATGTAGATGAGGTGAGATCCTTCATGGGTTTGGAAGGTTATTACAAGTTCATCAAGAGCTTCTCACAGATTGCTTATCCTATTACATAATTGCAGAGGAAAGGTAAGAATTTTGAGTGGACAAAGGAGTGCAAGGCTAGTTTTGAACAACTTAAGAATTTGTTGACACATGCTCCAGTTTTAAAGATCACAGATCTGGAAAAAGAGTTTATAGTATCTACAGATGCTTGCAAGAGAGGGCTTGGTGGATTCCTTATGCAGGAAGGACAAGTGGTATTTTATGAGTCACAGAAACTAAATAACACGAACAAAAGTATCTGATGCATGACCTTGAGCTAACAACAATCATACATGCACTGAAGATGTGGAGGCACTATCTTCTTGGCAGGAGGTTTGTGTTGATGAGTCATAGTAGATTGAGATATTTGTTTGACCAGTCGAATCTGAATGCTAGACAAGCTATATGGTTGGATATGATCAGTGAGTTTGATTTTAAGATCAAATACATAAAAGGTAAAGAGAAGATGGTTGCATATTCTCTTAGTAGGTGGATACCGGTAAATCACATTGCAACTATGAGATCCTATGGGACAGATTTACAGGATGTCATGTATATGGAGCTTAGGCACAGATTGTAGCAGAGTAAAGGTACAAGTACATGTACATGTACAGGAAAAAGTACATGTACATGTGCAGGTGTACATGATGTGGACTATCGTCTCATGACAGATGGATTGGTCAGGTTTAGAGACAGAATATATGTGCCAGACAGTAGTGAGCTTAAGAAGGTGATATCGAGGGAGTTTCATGTGAAACCATATTCAGGTAACTTAGGCTATCATAAGACACTGACTACAGTGAAGAGGTTCTATTATTGGTCGAATATGAGGAAGGATGTGGCATATTTTGTAGCCAAGTGTTTGGATTGTCAGCAGGTAAAGGCATAATGTAAGCATCCAGGTGGACTACTACAACCTATTACGATTCCAGAATGGAAATGCGAGGTGATTTCCATGGACTTTATCATTTTTTTATTTTATTTTTAAATTTTTAATTAATTTATTTATTTATTGATTTTATTTATTTATTTATTTATTTTTACTGAATACAGTGGGACAACATGATTCCATCATGGTTGTGGTGGACATGTTGACTAAGGTAGCACACTTCATTCTAATAAAGACTACGTATTCAACTAATGATGTAGCATAAGTGTTCATCAGAGATGTGGTCAGTTTGAATGGTGTTCCAAAGAATAGTTTTTCAGACAAGGATGCAAAATTCACATCCAAGTTTTGGAAGGAATTGTTCGCGGGTTTGGGTACAAAGTTGGACTTCAGCACAACTCAAAATCCACAAACAGATGGACAGACTGAGGGGTCAATAGAATCTTGGATGACATGTTGAGGATGTATGTGATGCATCAGCAGCGGAAGTGGGAAGAGTATCTACCATTGGCTGAGTTGGGATACAACAATGGGTATCAGGAGTCATTGGGGATGAGACCCTTTGAGGCACTGTATGGGCGGAGTTGTAATACTCCCATCAGTTGGAGTGATCTAGTTGACAAGGTGTTGATTGGACCAAACATGTTGGCAGACATGGAACATGAAATTCAGGTTATAAATAAGAATCTAAAGGTAACATAGGACAGATAAAAGAGTTATGCAGACCAGCACACAACATTTAAGGAGTTTCAGGTTGGGGAGCATGTGTATTTGTGCATCAAGCCCAAGAAGAGCTCCTTGAGGATTGGATCATGTGCCAAGTTGGCACCACGGTATTGCAAGCCTTTAGATATCCTTGAGAGGATTGGACTAGTGGCCTATCGACTTGCACTGCCTCCAATAGTTAAAGTCCATGATGTGTTTCATGTTTCATTAATTAAAAGGTATATAAAGGGTGTTGATCATGTTATTGATTGGTATGTATTGAAGGTGGAGCAAGAAGGAGAATTCCAGTCGGAACTTCAGTGCATATTGCAGCGGAAGAAGCTTATGCTCAGAAGCGGAGCCATCGAACAAGTTAAAGTGCAGTGGAATCACTTTGGGCCCGATGAAGCTACATGGGAGACAATGGATCAAATGCAGGCTATGTATCCTTCATTGTTTGCCGGTTGAGGAAAAGAAGTTTTGGTATGATATTTGGTATATGTTTGGCATATTTTTTGGTGATGTTTTGGTATATGTACATATGTATATGGATGTAAATACCACCATGAGCTAAGTTATAAAGCTCCCATAAGCGATATGGTTGTTACATGGTCATGTTATCGTGGTGTTTTTTCTTTGAGAAGGTCATTCATTATAAACAATGCAATGAGCTAAATTATAAAGCTCCATGGGCAATATGTTTTATTCTCAGCAGTTTTGTTGAGGTGTAGGTATGGTTTAATACTGAGGACGGTGTTCCCCAAGGGGGAGGGTTCTATAACATAAGCGAGTTAAAGGTTCATGTAATAAAAGTTAATAAAGGCAAAAATAAGACCACGGTTAAGGGACACTTATTCCAAGTTGAATTTTGGGCAAAGATATCCTAGTGGGCATCACTATATGTGTTTATGGCTAGGGGAAATTGGAAAAGGCAATGCATAAGGCATTAAAGAGGCATAAAGTATTTTTGGCACATTTATTTATGAAAATAAAGGAAATTAGGAGAAGGGAAGGTAAAAGGTCATAGATTGCATGTGAGGAGGAAATTGAAGGAAATAATGCAAAATGAAGAAAATAGAGGCCTAGTTAATAAAAAGGCTTCTAAGGATCAGTTCATGGCTTTTTACGCCAGTTTAATTTTGGAGCTCTCTCATTATTCTCTCTCTCACACACTCTTGGATACTTCAATTTTTCTTAGAGTAATATAGCATTGGACCAAGAAAGAGGAAAGCAAGCAAAGGAAGGACAAGGAAAGGAAAGGAAAGCAAAGGAATGACAAGGAAAGAAAAGATCAAGCAAGAAGAGCAGGATCAAGTAGCTTCAGCAGGAATACTTGCAGGTAACATATTGCATGTGTGTTTTCCTAGCTGGTTTGGACATGCATGGTTTACACATGTCTGTATTTGGTTCTCTTGTTATCAGTGGCATGGTTTTGCCGGGTTTTGACAGTGGATTTCAACCTTGCCTTTCTTTTTTTTCGGATAGCCATGGTGTAATGGGATTGATCTCGGTTTCAAGATTTGGAATTTCATGATGGTTTTCAGAATCCGGGGCGAAGGTGGTGTCTCGGTTTAGGGCCTAGTGATCTGGTGTTAATTACGGTAAAGAATGAGAAACTAGGAGAGAGAAAAATTCCTCAAGGATAGTGATGGATTCCAGAGGCATTCCAAGCTCAATTTGGTTTTGTGATCTTGGAACTGGTTTAGGTGTGATCACAGTATGGTGAGGGTGGAGGTGGTTTAACCTCTAGATTCCCTTGGTTTTTTTTGGATTGGTTTATCCATGAGATCCCACATTCATGCTTGGAATATGGCATGGGGATGACTGGATGAAGAGAGATTTGTCTCAGCCATGTCTATGGTCAGGTGGTATGTGGAAGTCTTGAACCTGGTCAGTTATTGCCTATGTTTAATAAAAGCCAAATTCTCTTGCTTTTGTATTTATTAATGTGTGGATTTAATGGTTTTTATCTCATTGTCGTTTACATGGTTTTATGTTGGTTATAAGCATGGTTATCTAACTGGTTCAAGTCATGGTTATTTCATTTATTTACTTGTAATTGTTTAAATAATGGATGCAAGACCTAATTGATGTCATAATTGTTCAAGGAAGAGGGTAGTGATCCTTCTTGTCATGTCTCATAAGAGTTTTCAGTAATTCATGCTATGTCTTGTATCCTATACCTATAGATTGCATTGAAGCCAAGTGTTTGACAAAATGTCAGTCCCGACTAGGGATGGTCAGGCATAGCCTTGGAGTGAGTTTTTGGTTCATTAGCATTATCATCATGTGTTTAACAGATTCTGGAAGCTACATGAAGTTCTGAGCAGTGCCCTAGATTTTGGGCTTAAAAAGTGTAATAAATCTTGTGGACACTGGCACAGGTCTAAGGTAAAAATTATCTGGACCCATGCATGGTTATGTTGTGGCAGTGTCTAGAGCCTCTTAGACGCACCCTTTCCCATATCAAGGGAGTTTCCGAAGTTTTTCTCCATTAAAATACAGTGTGACTAAGGTACAAGTTAGGTGGATGACTAGGATAGATTTTGGGGGTCCTGCAAAAGTTACAGGGGGTCTGTGCTATGTTTTTCCATGTCGATTCTACTTCGTTAGAGTCCCCAAGGAGGTTGAGTTGTTCTTAACTTCCCTCATCTCATGTTTACCCCAATTGGTCGGTTACTTGGGTAGATGTGAGGGGAGATATATGTTACAAGAATTTGTCTTATGGAGTATTTGGTTGGCATGAAATTTTATTAGTTTTTAAAATTATTCTAACATGGGAAAATTGTACTATCTTCAGGAGGATAAAATCAGTTCTAAAAGCCTCAACCATCATGAGTTAGAAAATATAATTCAAGGTGCACTTGAGAAGTGCAAAAGAGAAAATTATAGGAAATTAGAATCAATTTGTTTTCCTGTAAATGCTTGGTTTGATGAGGAATGAAAAATGGAAAGGATAACCTTGAAAAAGGTAGGAAAGGAGAATATGAATGTAAAGTTATATAAGAAATTTTTAATAAGGGAAAAAAATGAGTTCATGAAAACAAGGCGAGAAGAGTTAATATATCTAGGCAAGAATAACCCAATTTTTTTTTGGCAGAAACTTCAACCAAGGAATAAGTAATCTGAAAATAATATTACAGTCAATAAATGGTTTGACTATGTAAGACAACTCTATGAGAAAGAATTAGAAGTTGATCCTCCCCCCAGGATCAACACAACTACAAAGTTTTTCACGTTATAGGAGGAGTAGATTGGAATTAAGAAGTTGAAAACAGGAAAGGAAAAGGAATTGGTTGAACTTCAAACAGAATATATAAAGTGGGGAATGAACACTCTTGCATTGCACATCATGGATATATTCAACAACATCATTCGATAAGAATTTCGAAGGGACTGGACAACTAGCCTAGCAATACCCATTTTTAAAAGTGGATACATTAATGATCCTTCCAACTAAAGAACCATTATGATCAATCTTGTGTTTGCAAAGCTTTTCAGTAGCATGGTAGAAAATATAATTAGGAAGTGGGAAGAAGAAAAATAAAAGAGGGCAAAAGGGCAAGCGGGTTTTAGGTTGAAGCATTCTACAGTGGATCATGGTATCACACTGAGACACATTATTGAAAAGGTTTGGGGGGACAAAGAAGAAGTATTTGCTGCTTTGTTGACTTAAAAAAGGAATTTGACACAATCCCTAGAGATAAGTTGTGGTGTAGAATGGAAGAACTTGAAATTTCGTTGCATTATAGGGTCATTTTACGTAGGATTTATGAAGAGGTGAAAGTCAAAATTAGAACTTCAGCAGACATTTCATAAATATTTAGCATTTCATAAATATTTAGAAGTGACATTGGATTCAAGCAAGGCTAACCTTTATCCCCTACTCTTTTTGGTTTATATATAGATAAAATTGAAGAGTGGAAATCTACAAGGTGTAGATGGTCTTCGGTTTGGGGAGTTCATGATAAAGATTCTTTTATATGTTGATGACCTTGTATTGATTGCTAAATCGACCCATGGATTACAAATGCACCTATATGCCCTTGATCATTTTTTTAGAGTAGTGGGGATGCAAGTCAATAACAGCAAGACCAAAATAATGATCTTCTCTAATAAAAGGAAGCAGAGCTAGCATACGTTCTTCTTTGAAGGCAACATTATTGAAGAAGTAAATGAGTACAAGTACCTAAGGATTGATTTAAACAACATGCTTAATTGGGAGGACTGCAGAAAGAAAACATTTTCAAGAGGCTGGAAAGCATTATATGCTTTTCAAAAAAAATATAGAGAGGTAGAGTTGTGGGATTGGAAAATTATTAAAGTTCTTTTTGGACTCCTAGTTTGTCCAATGATGTTATATGGGTGTGAATTGTTGGCTACCAGCACCCCCGTCTCAAAATGGAAACAATTTGAGAAAATCCAAAAATGCTTGATCATGAGCAAGTTCAAAATAAAAAGTTCAGTTCCTTATGGGATAATGTTGAGGGAAGCAAGAGAATCTCCCATTGAAGCAATTGTTATGGTGTGTCTCATAATATATATAAAAATAATTGAGCAAATGGGAGTAGGTAGATGGCCTAAATTTATCTTCAATGAAGGCATGATTGAAATAAAAAAAAACAACAAATGGATGAAAAAATGGAAAATCTACCTCAATGAATGTCCCATAAATAGAAATGAGTTAAATAATTTTGTTATGGAGAATTTTCGTAAGCATATATGGGGAAAAGAGTTGGGTAGAAAGAAGAAATACTATATATGTTGAGGAATTCAACCCCACTTGTAATCTCCAATAAAAATATTACATTGGAGCTAGAATTTTATGGAGAGTAAAATATTCTTATTGCTCAATTAAGAACTAACTCACATCAACTTTGGTGTGAAATGGGATGGTGGAAAAGACTTAAAGAAGTTGGGAAGAACAACTGTGTACTTTTTGCGCTTTTGGGGAAGTGGAATTAGAAAAACATTCATTTTGGAATGTGATGCTTTCAGAGACATCAAGGATAGTTGTGGAAATATGTTAGCATCAGTCCCTTGGCATTGTCTTTTCAGTGAGGGCACCATTAGAAGGTTGATCCAAATCATCATCAACTTGAATAAGAAAAGGATTGGATTGCAAAAGGTGAAAAGCAGGGAGGTTGGTGGTCCCATAGGCTATTTTCAGTCTGATGGACGTTAAAATATCATTCATTCAATATGTTTATTTTATTTTTTTACATATTTACATATTTATTCTCTATGAATAAAATGCATTATTTAAAATGGGAAAAATTTTCAGGTTAGATTTGATCACTTCTTTCAATTGTGTTTACATGGAACTCAAAACTTTGCTTGATAAATGATCAAAAAGGGGACTCTAAATAATAGGAAGGCTAGGTTATTCTACTTGAGTTTAGAAATGGTTTTCTTGTCAACATTCTTTAGTCAACATTTTTTCTTGGATTAGTTTATATGCATTATATGTAATAGTTTTGTTTCAATTCTAAAGGTCTATGATGAAATCTTATACGGATTATATGGATCTTACATACTTAAAATAAAACTATATTGTTCTTATTCCTCTATACTTTGATTATCTTCTATTCATTAACTCTACAAATCTTACAATCAATCCCCTTCCAACTAAATTTATGTAGATCCATCTCCCATACGAACCCCAACTGTAGGCCATCAGAGTGTGGGGGGATCAGTTATGCATGGTCGGGCTCATGAAAGATCACGTAGCCCAACCAAAGTTTGTGTTCCACTGGTAGATCTTGGCTCTATCGCTAGTAGGAGTGTCAAAGGCAGTGCTTTTGTATCTATTGATGATGTTACGAAGAGTGGACCATCATCACTTGTTGTAGGTACACCTCCTGCATTTTTAAATCCTATTTAAATTTTATTTGTTTATGTCTTGAAATTGCCTTTAATTTTTAAATAGTCTTCAATTGATGTTTTTTAATTTGATGTATATGCTATTATGTTTAGTTTGTTATATATGTCAAATTATGATTATGATTTGCAAATTGATGCAAGAAAATTTTAATTTTCCTACAAAATTCACTCACAAAACATATTATCTAATATAAATATGGTCAAAACCCATGTTATCACTCACATAAATTTCTGCCCAACTATGTTATTCAATTTTATTTAAACAACACACCCATTCAAGGGCTCAATTTCATATAATTTTCATATTTCACACATAAACTAGAATTCTTTAAGCAAACACAGATGTAAAAAATCCATACACAGAAAGTATGAAACTCCATTTCATTAGATAAAATTTGTACATACATAAATACTCAAAAACTATATTCCTCTCTTGGCCCAATTCTACATTCATTTGGCCATTCTCTCCTTTCCTCACGCATACTCTCTTATTTTATTGCACATAGGCTTACAATAGACATAATTTAGAAACATCATAGATTTTTCTAGATCCTAAAATCATTCCATCAACTACCCATAAATCACTCCATAAATCAAAATTTTCTAAATCCTAAAATCACTCCATAAATCATATTTTTCTAAATTCTAAAATCACTCAATCTATCCCTAGAATCCATCATGTTTTATAAGGAAGATTTGTTTTTTCCTTATGGATAAAATCTTTCCTATCCATAATTTTTCTAAAACTATGAATCATCTAGTTCTAAAAATCATAAAATATCTCAACTTAGAAAATACAATTTATTTAGATAGAAGAATATAAATTCTTCTCAAAATTAAAGACCCCTTTTTGAAGCTTTTTCACAATGAAGACTTAACATCTTGGAAGCTCTAATGCTCCTGCATCAGACTCCCAAGGTAGAAAAATCTCATGACCTCCTGGTCATGTGTTATCAATTTATGAATCCTCCAGGATCCCAAACCTTGTATTGTAGTTGTGCATCCATTTTAGCATGTTTTTGTCCTACTCTTGATGTTTCCTTCACTTCTCCAGGCTTCCAAACTCTATTTTGTTCTCACCCACCTGCCTTGTTGATGAAAAGCTGCTCAGTTAATTTTACTTTGCTTTTGGATGTCATTTTCCTCTTTTTGTACCTTATCCTAATCGTCCTCTTCATCAACATACACAGCTTATCAATTTCCTCATCCAAGTTTGTCTTTGATTTTTGAAACTTGTGATCATCTCTCACTTGTTGTTGCACATCTTGTTTGTGCATGAGTTTCAAGACTCTTGGTACATTCTGGTTTATACACCCGATTCACTATATGTTGATCAAGCCTTGTAACTTCATCTCCATTAATGTCTTTCAAGAAAATTTCCTATTCTTCTAAGTTCAACTTTACACGTTTAATATGCACTTTCTGATTTACTAATCTCTCCTCAAGAAGTTCCAACTCTTCACACAAATCAATACAATTACCTTGAAATGAATTTGTAAACTCATCACTTATGTCCTTTGATAACCATTGCTCCAAAAGTTTTGCTTCTTCATTGAAGTCCACATCTCTTTCCTCTGGCATAAAAATTTCATCCACAATTCCATTAATTGTAATTTCTTTAGTATTGGCTTCATGAGGAAACTCTTCATCATCGACACCTACATAACCTACATTCATAAACATTTCATTAGTTTTAAAATCACGATATCCTTGGATCTCATCAACTCTTTCATATTCATCTTCACCAACTGGTCCCTGTTTTGGTTCACAAATGAAAACCTCCATCTCTGCTACCTTGTGCTATTCTTCCCTTTATTGAATGTTCAACCTATCCTTCATCTTCAGTTGAAACTTGTGCCATTTCACTTTCTTCCATAACACTCATCCGCATCTCTGATCTTCAACTTCTTGTTGTAGTAGATACATAAGCACATTCAATTGTGCCGTCATCTCAGTCATCTCTTTCTCAAATTCCTCATCCTTCTTCTTCCTCATGCCAACTACTTTGGCATTCTCTTTCATCTACTTGTGAATTCTCCTTGAACCCTTGACATGAATATCAATAGTCATTGTCACTTCCTTATTTCATGAACTCTCCTTGTCTACTTGCGAGCTTTAATCTATCCAACACCTCACGAAGCTATCTCGTCTAAACTTTGTCAATGGTTCACTTCACTTGAAACTTATTTCTGAGCACTCCTTTCTCTCTTGGTTGTTTCATATACCTTACTCAGTTACTGAGAAATTTCTCTTGTCCTCTTCTTCTTCAGAAAATTTAATTTGTTTCTAGGGTTTTTTACTCATAAATTTCTTCACCCGAGAGATTTATATGCTCCTTCTCCCTCTGTCATAACTTTAATGTTTTAATGGTTGCTACTTGCACAATAATTAATTATCAACAAAAAAATCAAGACCAATAAGTTGTCAAATCTTAATAGATATTCTATTCCATCCTTTGCATAAGCTTTTGTGTGTTATGTTCCTACAAAAAATCCTTATCACTCAGATCTATGTTCCCCAAAGAACATATCCTTGCTCTAATACAACTTTGATGTAGGAAAATTCTAATTTTCCTACAAAATTCATTCACATAACATATTATCTAATAAACATATGGTCAAAACACATATTATCACTCACATACAATTCTACCTAGCGCTGCTATTCAATTTAATCTAAACAACACACCCATTCAGAGACTCAATTTCATATAATTTCAGATTTCACACACAAACTAGAATTCTTCAAGCAATCATGCATGTACATAATTCATACAAAAAAAGTATGAAACTCTATTTCATTAGTTAAAATTTTTACATAGACAAATAATTGAAAACTCTATTCCTCTCTTGGCCCAATTCTACATTCATTTGGCCATTCTCTCCTTTCCTCACACTTTCTTCTTTTATTTCCCATAGGCTTACAATAGACAAAAATTTAGAAACATCATGGATTTTCTAGATCCATAAATCACCCATAAATCGGATTTTTCTAAATCCTAAAATCATTCCATAAATCACTCCATAAATCATATTTTTCTAAATTGTAAAATCACTCAATCTATTCCTAGAATCCCTCATTATTTATAAGGAAGATTTTATTTTTCCTTATGGATAGAATCTTTCCTATCCATAGCTTTTCTAAAACTATGACTCATCTAGTTCTAAAAATCATAAAATATCTCGACTTATAAAATAGAATTTATTTACATAGAAGAGTATAAATTCTTCTCAAAATTAAAGAGCCCTTTTTGAAGCATTTTCACATTGAAGACTTAATGGCTTGGAATCTCTAATGCTCCTACATCATAGACCCTCAATAGGATGAAGCTGAGTATGACATTGAAGTGTCGATCCCTCCATGGGACGACGCCATAACCACTATCACACTCAAGGGTGTTAGGTCCCTGTATGCATGGATTACATGAGAGTTGGGCACACTCTAATTTGGATCGTTGGAGGAATGAGACTTAAATAGTGGAAAAAGAATAAAAACTAGAAATTCCCAACAAGTAACCCATATGAGTACTACTATGGCCCAAGCACACTTAAGTGCAATTTTTTTATGAAATTTTATGCATAAATGTTGGTGTGATCGAATTTTCAACTTCACGAGTGACAAAGGTATATGTCATAATGCGTGAGATAAATATTTCAACCAAAACATTATAAAAAGGATTGAGAATAGGGAAAAATGCATAAGAGAAATATTGCAGAAAAAACATTATAAAGATAACTCATAATATGGCACCATGCACAAGAGAGATATTGTAGAAAACAATAAAAATGAGCCAAATATTTACTGAATTGATAATATCTGATGAGACTACATTGTGAGAAAAAGCATGATTTACTCCACGGTGAAGTTATGTATTTATACTTTTTATAGGTATCTTTCTTTGAGAGTCATGTCTCTTGTTACATTTCAAATACCATGGTTTAAAAAATCCATGGGTGAATACCATGGATGAGTATCATAATTATGATGGTAAATTTGAAATCATCTTTTGATTAAGTTCTCACTTTAATATTAGGATTTTTTTTATTTATTATTATCATGCATTATCCAAAGTTTTAACAATCATCGATAGAAAAATAATTATTAACTATAATGATTATTTTCCACCTGAATCAGTCCTCCCCCCTTAAGAAGAAATGGTCCCCATTGCGTAAAGTTCCCTCCGGGGAAGCCTTTGTTGAATAGGAGCATAATTGTGGGTTTGTGGATGACCCTCAACCATGATGAACGAATATTCGAGGATATAGATACTATGCAATGCTTGTGGACCAACTGTGATGTTGACAGTGTGCAGCCTAGAAAATGGAACTCAGTGGCAAGGGTTTTGTGTGGTTGACCCATAACCATGATGAACGAAGATCTGAGGATAGATATACCCTGTAATGCTTGAGGGCCAACTGTGATGCTCACAATGTGCGACCTAGAAAATGGACTTCGCTGGCAAGGATTTTGTGTGGTTGACCCATAACTATATTGAGATAGTTTGTTTGTCGATATTCCTTGTAGATATATGGTGGCTTATATTTTTAAATTCTCACCATCCAAATATATTTTGTAAAGGCTTCCATCATCTCACTCCTCTGTCATGTAAGTGCTTCCTCTAGCAATAGCTTGACAGGATCTCCTGCTCTGTCATTTTTATTTTCGTTCGCAATTTGAGGTTTTCGTGGTCAGTGAGGATGATCTTGTAAACGTTGCAATAGTTTGAGTCCAAGCTCCTTATACTCTGACCTCATTGGGGACATGCGCAAAAAAATAGACAAGAGAAACCCCTGATACCATTGATTCATATCTATGAATGAATGAAATGAAATACATATATGAACATAAACACATAGATACATTGAAAACAAAACTTCAATTCATTAATAACATAGTATTGAAAACAATTTGCATGCATAATGGGAATAAAATAGTTCAGAAGGCATGTATCCGCCACATCTCGTCTCAAATATAAGCTACCATTGCCTAAGCTAGTTTGTTCCCATTCTACATGTAAACAACTTTCAATCCTTTGTTATTAATGAATTGAAGTTCTATTTTCATTGTATCTATGTGTTTTTTTTCGTATATGTATTTCATTTCTATCCTTCATAAATATGGATCACACTCCCTGCTCAATCACCTACTAGACATAGCTTGACTTTGATGCTATAGAGCATCATTAGGTTGATCCAAACCTATCATAGGGAAAGCCCACATAGTGAAATCATACATTCCATACATAGGATTAAGAGGGAGGAGGTTATAGGCCCAAATACTTGGTAGGTGGTGAAAGGTGCCACCGAGGATATTGATGTGTGTGGGGAGTTGTTTGACATCAATCTGGACCATCGTGCTAGACATGTTGGTCTGATTCCACTCAAATATTTTAAGAATGTTGATGTGGCCCCTTTTGTTTATGATCATTTCATTGGAGCTTGGGGCCAGTTCCCCCACCATAACCAGGTCCCCCTTTACTTTTCTTGGGATGTATATGTGGAGTTCGTGTTGCATATGAGGCTAGATTACACCATAATGGAACCTTAGTTTTATGGACTTAACAAGGGAAGTATCTATGTTCATGTCAGGGCTCGTAGGGACCCTACACATGTACCACCACCTCTGATATTGGTCCCACTATTGTCTCGTAGCGTGGTATTGCCAACGGAGCTAGAGTAGTTGTGACATCTCAGCATTGAGACCATGCATACCATTGCGGATAACATGCAAACCACATTGGCTAGTGGGTAGGTCACATTGCATGGAGAGATGATCAAACCACCATTGTTACCTCGTGACTCTTAAGTTCCATCATTTGATGATTCAATGCTCAAGAGTCTATCCCTTGACTAGGTTTTGTCGTATGCATGTATGTGTCATGATGCCATCTATGACACTTGGAGGGTGTGAGGTTTGTGTGACACAGGGTAGGCACACATATATAAAATTTTTGACTCTTATCTTCAAATTATACATTATTAATATTAATAAGTTCGTATAATATTACATTTATATTAATAAGGTCATGCTAACATGTAGACATAATGCTATATGGATGAGATTTTGAGGTCATCCGAGGGGACAATTGTGTATAAATTATATAGAAACTCTATACCAATGGATTCAATACGATCATGTAATGTACTAAAACAAGATATTGAATCCTTCTACTATATTTTCAGAATATAAAACATGATCGCTCAATCACATGCAAGTAAGAGAAAGAAATAATCAATCACACAACACAAGATGTATCTTGGAGAAAGCACCTACTCAAAACCCCTCTATCATATATTGCACATAGTCAAAGAATCATGAAACAATACAATGCTTTCTCACACCGAGAAAAACCTACACTCTACCGTCTGTCTCACTCTGATCCTACTCAAAACTGACTAGCAATTCTTAGGCAAATTGACAAACACTGAGCCAATTCTCAACCCCTGCTTAGCCCAGCCTTGCTCACGCAATCCCTAGGCATTTAATCCCTATTAAATAGGATAATCAACCTTCATTGATTGTTCAATCCTTCATGAACCTTCCTCTGACTTTATAATTGCGCCCGGGAAATTCGCTAATAATACAATTGATAGTTAACTTCCCTTTAACCTCTATCTCAACTGGTTCGTAATCAGAATTGAAATGCATGCAGCTAATAATATCAAATCATCAGTTATCTGATAGATCATTACTTGTGAATTAAATCTAATTAATTCACTGGACCTCTCACTAGCTCATCACTCAGTTATAACTAGTTAAATTGATTTTAACTCAATTAATTTGAGTTAATTGATTACACATGCACCCCACTAGTGCATTAACTGCCACTGGATCCCAAAAATAATAGAATCACTCTACATGCCTCACCTTTGACCCTCAACTCGAAATTCTTGAGCTAACATAGTATTTCTAACTTAGTTAACTGATACAAATTGTTATGAGATGAAATTACAATTTATTTTCTAATTTATTTAAGGGATAAATAAATTAGACACCCACATTTAACACTAATGTGTAAGTGAATTCCTCACCAATGTGTGACTGGAATCCCACACCAGTATGTGGTCAGTTTTTTTCCTTTCTGGTTGCCAATTTCATTGTTTCTTGCTGCAAATTTCAACAAGTTGATCAGCCACAGTAGCCTCCATCAGTGCATGTTTCCACAAAGTCTCCTCCACCTCCACCTCCACCTAATCACACTCATGTGGAGGAGAATCACTAGGTACAACCACATGAACCAACAATTGAGGTAATTTTTTTTATTATTTCAACATTTTTTTTAAAGTTACATGCATGTTAATTAATAAGTAGACTAATTATAATTTGTCTTTTCCATTGTATGTATAAGCCCAGATGCAGAGTAGTGTCAAGGTCATAATGATGTGGCAGCATCAGTGGGATGCAATGTACGAAGGCATTGTCGATGTGGTTCCATCGATGTAGGCCCCAATCTTTGAGCCACAAGCACAGGAGCACCAAACCCAGATTGATCAGACCCCCATCCTACCTGACTTTCATTTGGAATCGAATAAGGTTAGTAGATTCATATGTAATTAAATGTGGTTCAAAAACATTTATTTCTATATGGTTTATTTTGTAAATAATGATCTAATTAATTTGAATTTGAATGTGTTATATTTCAATATCGATATTTGGACACCATGTTTGACTAGCAGTCACATAGGGGTAGTGGTATTTAGAGCACATAGCTTGTATATTTTCATGCCCATTTCAGAGGTCACTTTCACATGTGATACAGAGTTTGTATATTTTCATATGTACAATTTATGGATACTTGAACATATTTCAATTTATGGATGCTTATTATTTCAGTTTCTGGATGTTTATTATTTCAATTTATGGATGTTCATGTAATGTAATTTGTATATATTTACATATGGAAAATTTATTGATACAATCATTATTTCAGTTTGCTAGTTTAAAAAAACTTCTAGAATATAACTTTTCTAAAAAATATAACAATCTAAAATTAATTAATTAAAAGATTAATATTTGTATTTTAAAATATAATTTTACTTTTTCTTTAATGGATTTTGTCATACATTTTGTGAATATTTATCAATTATATTTTAGACTTAAATTCTCTCCATGGTATTGAAAAATAAAGGGTTATAACAAATCCATATGTAATCAACTAAAAACTCAATGGTAAAAGTTTTAAGCATTATGTAGGACTCTCCATCAATCCATGAATATGGAATTTACGAGATTAAAGAAGTAAAAACATTATGTAGTCACCATCAAGCCACGAATATGGAATTTATAACATTGAAGAAGTAAAATTTTACAAAATATTCATTTTGATTTCTAGTTTCATAGGCTAAGGAAATAAATACAATCTTACTATGATGCAAATCACTTTGATACTTAAAATGAACTAAAATATATCATGTATCAATTTAATATTGAGCATGGAAAGAATTACAAATATGCTCCATATTGGCTTGTAGAAAGTGCGTTTTAGTGCAATCAATGTATGTTATTACAATGATTTTAATAAAATATTTGATTTCTAAAGTCATCCATATTATAATAAAAAATCTATATAAGGACATTTTTGCAACCGACATATACTGTTGTGGTCAACTCTTTTAAGATTACTTTAATAAGTTACTTGAAATTTTGAATGATTTTACACATTTGAAATGCTACTAGTTATAAGAAATTTTAATGGTTAGAAGTATGCGCTTTTCATAATTGTGTTTAGTCTACCATCATGAATTGATAATTAGATAAAGTAGTTAAACAAATTAGTAGTGTTTACATTTCGACAAACAAATATAAACCTAAGTCATATGCATTGTAATTTAATATACCAAAAAACAATTAATGATATGTTTCTACAATTTTGTATTATTTTATGAATTTTCCTAAATTTACTTCGCTATCCAAGTATTTCAATCAATTCCTTATATTAAGGTTCAATTAAAAAAAAATATATGATTGAAATAAGTTGTAATCAATTTTAAAAGATGTCTTGTAAACAAAAAATAAGTTTTATTCAATTTTATTTCTTTTGAGGTTTTCCCCGAGGAAATGTTTGGGCAGATCCACCCCGAATAGATCGCATCTCATTAGCTTATTAGTAGAGCCTAACCCCAAGGGTGTCGAGGAGAATTGTCCCCATGACCTCCCATTAAAAAAATGCTTTTAGCAATGAGAACTCAACCAAGTGAGCTAACCCTTGAGGCTAATATATATATATATATATATATATATCTGTGTTGCACTTTTTACAAGCCAATAAGAAGCACTTGTGTAACTTTTCCCATGCTTTATATCAAATTTACATATGGAATTTCTTAATAGCATAAAAATATTTCAGTGCTGTTCATAACCTAGATAGTTGAATTTCCATTTTAAGTAAAATAACATTATATCAACTTTATTGTTCTACTGAAATGGATTTTCTAGAACCCATTATGATGTATATCTATAAAATTTATTCCATGCTCAACATGAATACGATACATGACATTTAGAAAAAAAAAATATAAAAAAATTTAATTTAATCTAAACCTAAATCCCTCTTGCTTCTAAATTTTAATTAAATTATAGATCCCTCTTTATTCTAAATCTATGGGGTTCACATAAGGATCCTATCCCTAAAATTAAAACCTCCTTTAAATTTGGAAAACTTTAGAAACTGAAGCACCTCAACGAACTTAAATCTTATAACATATACACCATTATGAATCCATCCTATCTGTAAATATACTTTTATTTGCTACAAATATATAGGAATGATACACCAAGAGGGGTATGGGAGCATGGTTCCCTTTCATGGGGTATTTGTAAATATACTTTCATATGGCTTCACTCTATGTTGAAAATTTCCACATTCATTTTGATTTTTTTTCTCTATGATTTTATTCCTAATAGCTAATATCAGAGGGAAACATTTCTATATGAAGTTTATTCACATTCAAAATTACAAAATTACAATAGTATTCAATTATCACATTTCTAAATTATAAAATCCATATGTTGATCTCTTATACTAGATTAGATTACACTTCACTGTTATAGACTTGGCCTTAGGGCCTTCCATTTGCATCATCTACTCATCTGGACAATGGGTGATAGGAATGCAAGTCTCCATAATATGTTCATGGTAAGATTATTTCATCTTCTATCTCCTTGTTTCACCTACCTTTACTTTTATTACTGTGAGACTAATATGAGTTTCTATGACTAGATGATTGAATTGACAAGATATATATTTAGGCATAACATCTCTATAAATAATGTGACCACCCTATTTTTTTAACTTTTCAAAAAAATGAGCCATCACATCCATGTCACCAATTTGGTATGTGAACTGTCCATCTTCGTCATTCACACCAACCTGCATTATACTTGTGTGCATCACATCAAATAATTGGACACTTCTCTTCCTTTCCGAGGGGGAAATGACATCAAAGACATTGCCTACAGCCAAAATAAAAACTATGTATTATTTATACATTCAATATTTCAACTTATAGATGAAATCATTAATGATAGGCATGACATACGTCCCCTGACAACTTCAGAGACTCGGTCATGATAAAATGAAACGATGACCTATTCAATGTGTATCTCTTGCCATGTCAGAATTGTATGAGGTCCCTTTGGATTAAGAGGGACATATTTCTATCATTTCACATACCCATGTTTTTCACATTGATCAAGTCTACATCCATTAGCACCAATGAAAAACTCACAAAAACATGTGATTTTTCTTGTCTCGATGGATATCTTTACTGCACACTAAGTGTAATTACCTTGTGCCTTATATAGTATTACAATACCAAGGAATGGACTTATTCACTTCGTAAATTTCAACATTCCATAAGAACCTACGCACGAGCTTAATAGATCCATGACCTTCATGTCCTAAATGGGATCTGCACCAGTTGACCACCTCTAGTGATTATTTGAGTCGATTTTCATCACGACTCATTTGGTAGCTCTTAAGTGATCACTTCACATAAACACCTGGACCATCATGCTTGCCCTTTCCATGTCCCGTTTCAAAATAGCCTCTAAGTATGCTAATTTTTTGTCTTTTTATTTAGTTGACTCAACCAATAAAAACTACATGCTAACTTGAACTACCCTACAAAACCATCTAACTGATGAGCCCCATCATCAGGTATAATTGGAGGGGTTAATTGTCACATTTTTAGCCTTATTAGTCTCTCTTTCTCACGTTTAATTACATGATGGTCATATGCTGCTTAGTGTAGATGGTGATTAAGTCTTGTCATAGTTCGAATGCCTAATATGGGTTAAATGCAGGATAATCATGAAGATATTCCATTTTTGTTGAATATTGTGCAATAAAAGCTTGGAGAATAACAAAAGGAGAGATTATAGGAGGGTTTTCCACCTCCTTAACTCCTAAAGGAAGCCAAGGTATCCTCGATATTCCCTCCAACAACTCGAAATCAAAGGCATCTAAGAAAGTGGAAGATCAAGTGCACTAAAGATCCACTTCTCTTACAGTCAAAGGGGACACATCACATACTTTTTAGGGAGTTGTTGATAGTTACCCTTTAGGTTAAATAGGGCAGAGCAAGAGATAATTATTGTTCTAATTTTGGAGAAAGCTAGTAGACTCTTAGCTCTTGTGATAGACTTTTGAGACTTTCATGGTTATTTAGTGAGGCTATTTCTGCAATAAAATGAGTATTCAATTTTTCCTTTACTGATTTATATTCAAAGAGCTAGGCTTGTGGGTTAGGGCCCAATCCATTGGCCTTAGTCTCTGTCTTGTGTATTTATGTTTATTTTTATGCCATTGTAGCTAGTTTGCGTCATTAGTGTTAGATAGCTTTCTTACATTTCATTTTACTATTTTTAGTTTTCTTCCATTTTTTCTTTGTCGTAGTTAGGATTGCATAGATCTTGGTATAGTAGAATATAAACTCAAAATTTTGTGTGTCAAACCCTCCCTCTCTCATCTCTTTCATTGGAGCTTGACGAGTGCAGATCTTCACCACAGGCCCAAATTTACTTTCAGTTTATGATTTCTTGGAAATAATATATAGGTTGTTGTAGTTATCATGAACATGTTGAGAACAGTGAGTTATATCTCTGTTTGAATGCTTAAGTAGGTTTTCTTATCATATCCATCTCATCTTTTCCATCTTCTTCAGAATAGATTTGCCAATGTTTATTGCAAAAATAGGTAGTTTGCTTACAGGTTCAAGTAGCGCAATAGAGGGAGACTTCACCAGAACCCCTAGCTTCATTTCTCACCCTTCATCAACCTACTTTCAACCAAATCTCCTTCAGCCCTGTTTTTGAGAGTTTCACCTCCACACTATGAGCAACCCTAGAAGTGAAAGACATGATTTGTAAGAGGTTCTGAGCATGGCCAGGGGGTTGGCCACCTTTCATCCATCTATGTTCACCTTCATTTCACCTCCCTTACACTTTTTCCCATTATTTTTGGCCTCAAACTGCCTTCAGCCTGTTTCCTGTGCATTTCAGGATTTTCCTGTAGCACTACAGGAAACCTGTAGCAGACCCTGTAGAAGCGCCAGTTAGCCTCTCCTAGAACCCAGAAACCACCCTCCACCTCATATAGACCTGCCACAACCATCAAGACACCTTCAACCTTGCATCCATGAGTCCAAGACCTTCCTAAGCCGCCTTAGTTCCTTCTTCTTTTGCTGCAAAACAGAGTATTTACAAGCATAGTTAGGTCATGACTAGATGCATGGTTAAAGCATGGTAGTTAAGAATGAAATAGTTAGAGTTTATTTAGCTATTTGGCCAAAAATGTGTGATTATGTTAGTCTTTCTTCCTACAATTTCAATTCAGGAATTTGATTCATGAATGTTGCCTAGTTTATTTCTATTTCTTGCAATAGCCTAAGTTGTAGATTTCCTTCCTTGCAAAATAGCTAGATGTATCTTATTGCTTCAGAATAGTCCTTTGATTTTTGATAGAGTAATGGTTTTGAGTCATCTGTAGTTCTAGGTCTAATTCAAAAGTGTGAAAGACTTCACTCAGAAAACCTAGCAATAGCACCCTTTCGTAGGACTCAAAAGAGGATGGCATGAGTATAATACATATTTGTGTATATAGCAATGTCACCTCCAAATTTGTACAAACCCCAGGTTGATAAAGTAATGTATAGTAGCCTCTGGTAGTTGTAGCACTCTTGGTGCAATACCAGGGCTCACCACTAACCATATCCAATACTTTTTGAATGATATGTCATTATTTTTGAATGATTCATAAATCATGCCAAAGCAATGTTACACAAACAATGTGCCATGATCACGATCATCATTGATGCAGAAGTGATACTCCTTAATCACATCACATGACTCGTTAATGCTATCCCTACCATCAACATTAAATTGTGCACATTTTTACAAAACATTTATGAATATGGACAATTGGTCTCAGTGATAGTACTCACTTTGGATCTATGTTTGTGGAGAAAATGTGTAATTCTCAGTAAAGTCTGTGTTATGCAACCAACTCACAAAATAGAATAAAGATAGATCAATGACTTTAAAATTAGCCTCTTCGAGGGGGAAACCTCCTTTACATTACATAAATGAAAAATTATTTGATGATATAAATGATAAGACCTCCTTGGTATATATGGGTGTCTAAGGGGTCACAATATAATCAAAGCCTACATAACAATAATAATGTAAGGGCACAATAATAATAATAGTGAGCTTCTATGGGGCACAACAATAACAACATGGGGGATACATGGGTACAACAATAACAATATGGGCTACACTAATAATAACAATAAGGAGAATACACTAGTATTATAGGGAACTAACATGACCATCCTCCTTCAAAAAAGTGTTATCCTTAATATTTAGTAGTTCCATATGCTGTTGTATAAAATTATCATCCTCCCACGTGGAATCTCCAGCTGGTAATTTATTCCACTCAACGAGATACTCTAAAATTAATCAATTTTGTAGCTGTCGGGTTCCTGTTTCCATGACTGCTTCACGCTCAAATATGATTTTTCTTTCTTCATCAATTTTTGGCAACACTATTTGGACTGGGAGCTTGTCACCGATAACCTTGTATAAGCATGAAACATGGAAACCTGGGTGTACTCGGGAAGATGCATGCAATTCCAATTTGTATGTCATGGTACCAATCTTTTGCAACACCTTGTAAGGAAAATAGTACTTGGGTGATAATTTATTATCCTTCTTAGATGAAAAATATCATAGAAATTCAAAAATGTCAAACTCATATGTCATTGGATAGAGAATGCCATCATGAATCCAACATGATCAACTCTGCCACTTAAGGACAAATTATGCCTAAAGTTTTCTAGGGTACAAAATGGTGTTGTAGAGAAATATGTAGAAGGGGAGATAAAACCCTATTTTTTATGCCCTCAACAGCTTGATCGATCACTTAAGGTAAAATTTGAAAAATCTCGATCGAGCCCTTTGAACCCTAAACGCACCATTGTGTTTTTTGCGGGAATTTAAAAAAATAGCTCGATCAAGCTCCTATGTAGCTATGGGTTACATAGGAGCTCGATTGAGGGTTTATTTTTAAGCCCTCAAATATCTTGGTCGAGGGCTAAACTATTACTTGATCTATAGAAATTTGGTGATAGAATTGCAACTACTTAAGAAATTTAATCTAAATCAAGAGACACAATTCTACTCTACTGCTCCGCGGAAGTCAATTCACAATTCAGAACAAAATTTACAAATATGCATCAATCACATACGCAGGTACACATATTTATCAAGGGGAAACCAATTGGTAAAAATCCCTTAAGCATACTGGCATTAATCAAATGCATAGATAATCTATTACAATTGCTAGCTCCAACTTTGAGCTCAACCTGCAAAAGAATAACTATTCTCTCTGCTGAATGAGAAGCTCTGACCTAGAATTAGTAAATTTATTCCCCCACCTGAGCTCATATTTCCTTGTGCAAATCCTGAGGAAATTATCCCATCTTCTTTAGGAATTTCCTCCAAAATGATTGTGCAATTCCCAAGGATTGATCATTAATTGCATGCAACACTTGTACACTCAAGACTAGTCTACAACTGATGTTACACTGCCTTGGAATCTCCACCACAGCTAATCAATTCAAATTCGTTGAATGCATGATCTATTTTTATTTTTATTTTTTAGTTAACTGGATTATCTTTGAGTTAGACTATTGTCCCACTACACAACTGACCTCCAACTAGTTCTATTAATTGCTATAACTAGTACAACTGGAAATATATGAATTGAATTTCTACAAATTAGCAATCAACACATTAAAACTGAACTCCAAGCTCACTAACTTGAATTTACTGATCTAAATGAGTGAAAAGATCCATGTCACCTAAGTTAACTACCTCTAAGTTTTCTATTGATGTGGAAATTTTGAATTTTCTCAATTTGAAAAAGGCTAAGTCAAATTGAGCCTTTCTTTCTACACTTCTCAACACTCCCTCTTAGCAAGAAATGGATTTCAACCACCCCTATCTTGCACCTATGGAATTCAAAATTCCCTCTTGACAAAGCCTTTTTCAAGATGTTAACATCTTGTTCCTCTATTAGAATTCATTGCAGAAACATTATCATACTTTGCACATAGTCACGTAAATGATGATACTGTATATCTATGTGCTTGGATCGATTGTAAAATATTGTATTCTCAGAGAGCTTAATGCAAATATGGCTATCACAATATATCACATTTGGATCCATCTCCTCACCAAACAGTCCCACTAGTATATTTCTCATCCAAATCGCCTCACATGTTGTTTGACTTGCAACCATGTATACAACTTTTGTTGAGTTGAGTGCCACAAACATCTGCCTCCAGTTGTACCAATAAATTGTTATGTACACAACACTAAAAATCAGACATGATGTAATATTTTGGTCAGATGGACTCCCTACCCAATCTACATTTGTGAAGCCATGCAGCTTCACTCCCTTTGTCTGTTTGTACCATAATCCATACTGGGTAGTGCCTCTGAGGTACCCTAAAACATGCTTTATTTCCTTTCATTACAATTTGGTCTTCCTAACCATAGCTTGTCTCAGTTGGTTGAATGAATAACACATATCTGGTCGTGTGTTAAGAAGATACATCAGTGAACCCAATAGCTTCTGGTAAATTGCAGCATCAACCTCTTCACTCGAAGTGGCATTCTCCTTCCTCTAGTTGGTCAATAGAGGTGTCTCCATGGGATTACAACTCTCCATGTGAAATATTTTCAATATAACGGTATCATACTTACCTTGAGACACAAAAATTCCCCATCACCTTACCATACTTCTAGCCCGAGGAAGTAGTGAATGAAACCCATCTCTTTCATCTCAAATTCCCTTGCAAGGTCTTCCTTGAAAGAGTTGATCAACTACTCATCACTTGTCAATAATAATCATCAACACATAAAATAATAATAAGTAATTTACCTTCTAGCAAAATATGATAGAGGTTTGCATCTGCTTCACTTTTGGTGAGGCCCAATATAGTGAGATAGTTGTTGATCTGAGTGTACCATGCTCGGGGTGCTTGTTTCAGATCATACAATTCTCACTTGAGTTTGCACACATGAGACTCCGTATCAAATGTATCAAAACCTTATGGTTTCTATATTTACACTTCCTCCTCAACAACACCATTGAGAAATGTTGTTTTTACATCCATCTAGTGAATCTTCCACCCTATTTGCACAACCAGTGCAAGAATTGATCAAATAGATGAATACCTTGCTACAAGAGAAATTTTTTCCTCATAGTAAATTCCATCAACTTGATAGAATCCTTTGGCCACAAATATAGCCTTATACTTCTCTATACTTTCATCTTCTACTCACTTATCTTTGAATATCCATCTTGAACCCGCAACTGATTTATCTGTCAATTTTGGGACCACTTCCAAAACACTGTTATTCATGATGGATTTGTATTCTTCCACCATTACATCAACCCAAACTGGTTTATCATTTTCTTCCTCAAAAGAGGATGGATCAGTCTCTACAAGCTCAGTCATTAGATCCATGTAGCCAATGCACCTCTTAGGTGACCTCTTTTTCCTACACAAATTTGAAGGAGGTCCCACATTCTCCCTCGCATCTTGCACCAATATTTCAACTTCCTTGGTCCTTTTTATACCTTTTCTGGATGGTTCTGCTTGAATCGATGTCTCCAATTTTCCTCCTCTCTTCTCCTCTATTTGTGGCTGCTCCACAACTTCCTAAGGCTTTGCCTTTGGAGTTAAAAGATCCTCTTCTGGTGGGATTTGAAGCTCCCTCTCAAAATAACATCGCATTGCTTTCTCATCATCAAAATTTACATCCATTTGCACAATTTTCATTTGGAGGGAAGGTAAGTACACCTGGTAATTATGTGGAGTATTGGTGTAACCCACAAAAAATCCCAACTTTGTTTTTTACTCAAGTTTCTTCCTTGAATATTTGGAGACATGGTAGTAAAAAGAGGCTCCAATTTTTTTGAAATGAGACACATCTGACTTTCTCCCCGAGAAATCCTCCTTTGGTGTAATCATACCAAGAATCTGATGAGGACTCTGGTTCTGCAAGTAGATTGTTGTGTTACATGCCTCAACCCACAAATGCAGTGGAAAGAATTGTTCATGTAGATTATATCTCGCAACTCCCACGATGCTCTAGTTCTTTCTCTCGGTTACCCCATTCTGCTGTGGGTTGTAGGGAGTTGTCAGTTCTCTTTTAATTCCTTATTTGGCACAAAATTCCTTGAATTCATTCGAAACATACTCACCTCCATTATCGCTCCTGAGATCCTTCACCTTCTTGTCAGTCTCTTTCTCAACTAGTTCCTTGAATTCCACAAATTTTTAGAATGTCTCATCCTTCTTTTGCATGAAGAAGACCCAAAAATTCCTTGAGAAATCATCAATAAAAATAACATAGTATTTATGTCTAGTAGTGGAGGTTGTTGAAAAGGGTCCACAAACATCAGAGTGGAATCTCTCCAAGATTTCATTTTCTTTGCTGCCGCGATCATGGAATGTGGATTTTACATACTTCCCCAAGGTAGAACCCTTGCAAACATCCTGCTACTCAAGTGATCCTTTAGGGAGGCCAGTGGTTATTTGTTGCATAATTTTAAGGGTGCCATGGTGCAAATGAAAAAGTCTTATGTGCTAGAATTCACCAACATCTCGACTTTGCACTTTCTTTGTCTTACTAATTAATCCAACACAATCTTCCACATCAAGTTTGTACAATTTATTCACATGAACCTAGATATTCCTCACTGTCCAAGTGGAAATGTGTCTCAGAAAGGATTTCCCTTTACTGAAGATTACATCATATCCATGTTCTTCTAAAATTGCTACAGAGATGAAATTATTCTTCAGGCCGGGTACAAACATGACATATTTGAGGCGAAGAGGGTATCCTCACTCCCTCTTAAAGGTTATTGTACAAATCCCAGTAGCACTGTACCTTTTGTCATCCCCAAGCTTAATATGCATCTGGAGATATTTCCCCTCCAGGTCACTGAAAGAATATCTATACCCTGTCATGTGGAACGAGGCACCTGAGTCCAAGTACCACACACTCTGCGTCACAGCGTTAGCCATGCATGCGATCAGGGTGAAGTCTAACTCAAGATATGAAGCCAATGATTCACCTACTGCTCCTCCTGAGTTCTTCTTGCTATACTTTTTATGTGGACACTTTGTAGCATAGTGCCCAAATTCATGAAAAATGAAGCAATTTATTTTGGACAAGTTTTTCTTCTTGCCACCTTGGCTAGAATCTAGTTTGGTCTGAGATTTCTTCCCTTTGCTCTTCTTTCCCTTTCCAACCAATGAAAAATATTCTTCATCCTCTCCCTTGGATGAACCTCCATCTTTGGTATTTCGTATGATTTCTTCTTGTATCAAATCAGACCATAAGTGTTCCCAATTCAACAATTTATCCCTCTCGTTCACCGAGTCCTGGTAGCTATGCTGAGATTTAGGAAGGTATAAAAGAGTTAGGCTCACCAATTCATCTGCTGCTACATTCACACCAACCCCTCCAAGCTCATCTTGAACTTGTGTAAATCTGGTGAGATGTTGTGTAATAGTATCATTCTTCTACATCTTAATGTTTCAAAGTTTGTCTTTGAGGGTCAGTTTTCTATGGCCATTGTTATTTTTTAATAGCTTGGTAAGTTCCTTCCACATTGTTAAAGGAGTTTATTTCCCATGGATATTTGAGACAATGTGGTCTCTCATTCTGTCCAAGATTATTCTCCTCGCCTTGTCTACATGTTTCTTCCATTGGGCTAGGTTCTGTGCATCAACTGATCCTGGTTTTGGAATGTATCTCTTGACATATTCCAACAATCCATTGTCATCAAGCACTGTCTCCAAGTGATCCTTCCAAAAAATTAAAATTTATTTTCCTTCCAAGGCATACTCTAATCTCAGTCCATTGAAGGTCGTTCTCCCAACTTTAAAGAGAGCATGCTACATTGAAGCTGCAAATTCAAACTTCATGAGAAACAACTTCGAAATTATTGTTTTAATGTGAATCCTACTCTGATACCATGTAGAAAATTGGTGATAGAATTTCAACTGCTCAAGAAATTTAATTTATATCAAGAGACACATTTCTACTCTACTTCTCTGCAGAAGTTAATTCATAATTTAGAACAACATTCACAAACATGCATCAATCACATTGTTAGCCCTCTATTTTGGTCATTTTTTCCTATCATAAATCCACGTATTTACCACCATATTCCATATTATATCATCCATATATGCCTCATTTTAGCCTTATTATTCATATTCAGGTATTTAAATTAAGTTTTTCAATTTTTAGATTTTTTTGTAAAAATTAGGTTTTAAGAGTAATTTTGGACTGCACTAAAAGTTCTCGTAATAACTTCATTGAAGTCATATGTGCAGGACACTTGGGAAAGAGCTGAAAATATATTTGGAAACATTTGGAACCACATATTGAAAAATACCTATTGGTTCAGTCAAACTGAGCTAAAACAAGCCTGGTCAACGTTGGTCAAACTTGATCTGTTATTCAGAAATCCCTACGAAAAAGGGGCATAATTAGTATTTTGTGGGATTTTTCCTGATTTTATGAACCAGAATGGATGAGTTCAACATATATGGATTGGATTAGGATGGATAGAACTATTAGAGACAGTATAGCTAAGTTTTTTTATTATTTGTCTATTTAAACCAAGTTTATGGACCATTCAAGCATGTAGAATTTGTGTAATTTTGTATTGAGACTTTTGAAGACTTTGAGATAATTTGAAGAACCAGTTATAATGTTATATTTGTTGTTCATGATGTGGATCATTGATTAAGTTTTCTGTATCTGAGAATTTCTTCAAGTGTGTAAGGCAAGGGTGGAGGGCCCCCATACCAAGCTAAGTACACTTTGGTTAAATTAGCATAGTTTTAATGCAATAGTTCTTGGTTCAGATTTATGTTTCAGTAATTTAGATGTGTTATGATTTCTTATGATTGCCATATGATTATTGGTTTAAATATAATTTTCATATGAAAGGAAAAACAATAATTTAAGTTAAATTCTCTTTCTATCAAATCATGAACAACAACTAAAATTCATCCTCTTTAGTTTCCTTTCTTGAATTTCTAGTTTTAATGCAATGGTAATAATGTTGGAATAGAACTGTAAATAAGGACAAATAAGACCTCCTAAGTTAGTAGCCTCTTCTCTTACTTTCTACACGTCATAAATTATTTCTCTTGAGTTTCTCTTCTAGAAGATAGTATTGTGGGGAAGGACAACCGAGATCTCCTAATTTAGGAGCCTCTTCCTTCACTTACTACATATTGAAAGAGAAAATTTTTAGTTAGATTTTATATTTGTAATATGCATTTCCATTAATCTTAGAATTTAGAATATATTTGTAATATTCATTTCTTTCAACTTCTAAACTTTGTCTTCTAAAATTGGCTTCACCTGAAATCCATGTATTCTGGACATGCTTCCAAGTCTACAAACCCTTTGTTAGTTTATTTAGTAAATTGACCCAACATTTTTGGCGTTGTTTTTGGGGAAGCATACTTCAATATATTCAATTAGGAAGATTCTTTAAAAAAAAAAGAAAAAAGAAAAAAAAAAGACAACAACAATTTTTCTTTATGCCTAGAGAATGAGATAAAAAAGGTAGATTTTCCAAACAAAACCCCCCAACAACTCAACCATCCATAGGAGCAGGACCATCAAGACTAATTAAACCAGTTGCTGGAAAACCAACTTTAGAAGAATTGGAAGAAAAACAAAGATCAGGACAAAGATTGACTCTAATTGAAAGACAAACCTTGTTAGCCTATGAAGTGAAAATAAAACAAACACCAATAGAAACATATTTCATAGAAAAACTTAGGGAGACAAGGAAACCAATTTATAAAAAATTAGATCAACCAATTCCTGAACAAATAGAGAAAGTTGAGGAAACACAAACTCATCCTATTTTTGAGACATTACAAACAACCGAGAATAAAATGACGGAGGAAGGAGAAGGATCTAATATACCAATATTAACTCTAGAACAAATAATTCATTATGAAATGCAACAAAAAGAATGACAGAGAAAAAGTGAGGAAGAAAGGAGAATAGAAGCAAAGAGAAAAAGAGAAGAAGATGCAAAAAGATAATATGACAATAAGAGACGTAATTATATAGAACTAAACAATGATCATGAAGCTATCTTTGGCTTCCCAATTCTAGACACAAGAGAAATTCTTAGAGAGGAGGTTAAAATAAAGAATATTCCACCTTCTATTTTACCCAATTTTTATGGAATGTCTACTAAAGATCCTGATTCATTCATGTTTTAGTTTGGTATTTTATGTCATACTTATGGATATACAAATGACATGCATAAACTTCTTCTTTTTCCCGCTACTCTTAAAGTAGCTGCATTGAAATGGTTTATGGGATTAGGAGAACACACTATTGCCTCCTGGGATGACATGAAGAAATTTTTTCTTAAGAAGTATCAATCCTATTGCAGGCCTAGAGATTCAAAAGAAGATATTTTCAGGATGTCTCAAAAATAATATTAGAGTTTGGAAGAATATTTAGATCGATTTCTTTATAATTTACAAAAATCCAAACAACATTCTTTAAATCTTGATACCATTCGCACATTTTTTCTCAAAGGTATACGAGATGAATACATTGACATTCTCAATGTAATGGGGAATGGAGACATCTCAAATTTTCCACTTGATGGTATTGCTGAAATATGTCAAAAATATTCTACGGGAAGAGCAAAGGGTGGAAAAAGAGATGTTACTTCAAGAGATTCTAAATCAGCAACAGGAGGAGTAACAAGAGTAGAAATAGGGATTTTGTTAGAAAAAATTAAAATTGATATTTTGAGCACTTTAGGAACACAAGTTGGCGTATTGAAAGCTAAGAAAAATCAAGATGAACAAGATCAAATACTATCAATATTTTCTCCTAAGTGTAGAAAGAAGCATCCACTAAGAGAATTTCCTTTAGATGATATTCAGGTGTGTGGACTTTGTATAGAAAATCATTCAACTGAAAATTGTCCAAAGCTTAAAAAATTGCAAGTAAATTCAATGGAAGAAGTACAAGGGATTGACTCTCTTTACTATATGGCACCAAGGAGACCTTGGAAGCCAAGGTTTCCAGGTATGACCCAAAATTTTGTCATTTCTACAATATGATTAGCATGATCTACATACTCACCTTTAGATAGACGATGTCATACAACATGATTTCTATATGGAATAACACAGGAATGGATCTCCCAAAATTCTACCACAAATGGTATGATTCCTACTCTAAGATTTTCTCGATAGGGTTTCCTGGTGATAAGAGCCCAACAAGAAGCTTCATCATTTTCATTTACTCCTGCCCTGAATTTGGTATGCTTGTGAAATGTTTTTCTCGGGACATGGAGAAATTTTGACATTGTTGCCAACTTTTGTTATTTTGATGTACTTGGTGCAACAATAATAGTTGTAATTTCCCTACGAGTAGCTCGAACATCAAGTTTTATTGATTTTCCAAAAATAAAGAATACCTTTGATATATTTTTAGCGACATTCATGTGTGTCTTCGTGCTTTTAGAATATTGGATACCCAAAATATTTGTGGCATGTTTTAGTTTCTTATGCTTTATCAACCCATGTACTATTTGAGCTTGTGAAATAACTCAATGTTTCTCAAAATAGTGTTGAATTATTTTACTGACATGCTCTCTAACAATGCAAGAAGGGATAGGCTCCCTAAGGTCCTCTCTTGTGCTTGCAGCCAAATTTTCTACAAACCTTCCACCCTTTTCAAAACCACTGTAGCTCCCTATTATCCTATCAACTTGAGAGGGCACAACCTGTTCTTCTGGTGTTTGATTAGCTTGATAGGGGACACATTGTTCCTCTAGTGGTTTTTCAACTTGATAGGGCACATGTTGTTCCTGTAGTGGTTGATAAACTTGATAGGGCACATCTTGTTGTTGAGAAATATAGGACATCTATAATAGGCGATTTATCTTACTTTAATAATTGCTTGTGATGTATTTTTACTTAAATTAATTAAATTCTTCTTTAACTTGATTATTATTAGTGTTCTCTATCATCAAACAACCACCAAAAAATAAAATCAATGAGACAATAGAACACAAGATGTAGGCGATCAGCCAAGACCAAAACATATTCTTTTGAGAGGAAAACACGCAAGAACTCTTCTCTTCTTATAGAACTTTAATTGATGAGTTCCAAGGTTTATGACCCTTGACCAAGACCCCTCCAAGTCCAAGTTAATGGTTCTACTTGATGATATTTCTCTTCGACTTCAACAACTTTGACCCAACATATCCTTTTGCAACTTCGGTCTAGCACATTATTTTGGAACTTTGACCCAACATTTTCTTTTGGAACTTCGACCCAGCAGTTTCTTATAGAAATTCGACCCTAGAAACTATCCAGTTGTTACACAGTAATTTTTCACCATGCTCATTTCCCATCCTTGATCCTGAAATGCCATGTGAAAGACCCTGTGTAATGTTTCCACCATGAAGAAATATGTTAAGACATCCCCTGGAGATTCAAAGAAAACTTCCTTGGAAGATTACTAAAGAAACTTGGTCAAAACCCTAGTTTCCTGGATCACTGCATTTCCTTTTTTCATGCTCGCGCTGATCTTATGTTGATAGTTCTGGCTTAGTGTTGCTAGCTCCCTTATTTCTTGGAAAACCGCTTTGATCCCTCTTTGGCAGTGTTTCCTCAAATGGAGGAGAAGCTTTGACCTATAGAAGCTCCAAGGCAGCGAGTTGGTTGTTAAACGGTGGTGATAGAGTCAAGCTCTTTGATTTTAGACCTTTGATCTCAGCCATGGGGGGTTTATCCCTTAGAAAGTGGACCTTCCTCCTCCTTTCATGGGCTCCCAACCTCTTCTCCATTCATGCCCCTACTTCCACTAATGGTTGTTCATTGTTGGGCTAGTCTGAACTCTCATTCCCTTTAGATTCTTGCACTGTGATAACGCCTAAGTGTTCGAGAGAAGGAATGCTTTAGAGCTTTGTTGAAGGACTCAGAGTTTCACCAAAGGGATGCCTCCAAATTCAAGGCCCAGATTATAAGCTCTTCCTTTCATATTTATCAATAAAACATCTAATGTTTGATTTCTATATTTGTCTAATATTTTATGCAAATATTCTGGTACTCTTTGATCTGCTAGATAGCTAATTTTTATGATTTTTATGTATTGGATTATGTTTATTGTTGCCTCTTGATCATCCATAGGTATTCGTGTGCCACCAGTAGCAAGGAGCGAGCCTAAAAGGATCGTGGATCAAGGTCATCATCAAGGGATTCGAACATTGTGTTGGGAAAAAGGTACCTCTATATATTTTCTTGTCGCTTTATGAACATTGGTTAAGAAATCTTTGCAATAGAAAGTATCTCAAGTTTCTAGACCCACTCTAAGGCTAGAGAGATTGCCTATGTCCGCAGAGGGGATTTATCTTGACAACAGAAGTGGTGACTCGGCTGGGGAGGTCAGCCTCTTAACTTTCCTTTCCCGTACTAATCTTAGATCAGTTTGAGAGATCATTGAAATATAAGCTTGCTTAGGCCTCTATTAGTTTTCATAGGGTTTCATAGTCATTTCACTGTGTCAAGGCTGCTTTTTGTATGAAACTCCTTTTTTTTTTCCTTGTTTTTAGTGACCAGTGCGCTTTCTGTTTCCACAATAGTGCTGCCAGCGCTTTTCTATATAGAAAACCATGCTATTGTCTTTCAGCACCCTTCTTCTTATCACAAAAGCATTGATCTCATACCTGGAAAATTTAGGGTTTCCCCTTGATTTTCCAGTGTGTCCTGGCCCGTGAAGAATGTCTATAGAGTCTCAGTGACCTCCTTCCTATGTGTTTGACTTACTTGTTTTCTTTGAGCAAGTGTTTTCATCTTTTTGACTTATTTTTGAGTTGGGAGATATTTCACCATTTCAAACACCTTTTGTCACATTTCTTCTGACTTGGTTTGAAGTGATTTTTCGTATGCACTTGATCAAGAGTTCATAAATTTTTCTCAAAATTCCAAGTTATAGGATTGGGTTGAAACCAGGATGGTTGTGTAGATTTTGTCTTCCTGATTCCGGTGCCGTGAACAGTTCGAAAAACCGATGTCGTATGAGGGAGATATCATGTTCTGATCGAAATGGAAAACAGGTAAATTGCGAAAGTTTGACCAGGTTTGACGAGGATGCACAGTCAGGAAATGGGTGGAGGTACAATTAGAAAAAGAGAATATTCATTTCCTCATAACCAATCAGGGTTTTACAAGTGTCATTTTTTTATTCGATGAATGGGTTTTGGATGGCCAATTAAAGGGTGCCACGTGGTTGGCCCTGAGGCCGCCATGTGTCCCCGAGTCTGCATGGTAAAATTTTGGTTGGGTCCACAGGGCCTGATCCTGAGACCTCCCGTCGGGCACGCGTGTGGCTTTCCACCCACGCTACACTTTAGAACTCAACACTATATAGTTATAGGTTTATGTTATGGTTTGTTGCAAAACAATTTGGTGGTTGTAACCACCAGCGGTCCCAACCCGCCAGCAGTTCCATATCGTTATGTGACATGGAGTTAAAAATTAAAAGTTACAACTCGTGGTCTATACGTAACCTCCAATCGCATTCTCCAGCAATGGTTCCCATGACATGGTCACATTGCAACGTTTAAAATGTTAACTCCGCGGATAAGGCGCTAACCTTCGATGGTTATGAAACCCGCGGGTTTGGGGTTGGCATGTGGCCACCCCAACTGCTAAGTTAAATGCTGCGGTTATTTTGGAAGAATATTTGGAGTGCACCTAAAAAATGGTGGAAATTTCTAAATTAGCTCAAGTTAAGTGGAGTTCTCCACTTTTAGTGAAGTTTTTCTAGGTGAAACTAGGCAAAAGAGTAGGAGACTCAATTTTCGCCCATTCTGAGTGAATGAAGAGTCATTTTTGACTAATTGGAGCATTCTGGAGCCATTTTTGCAGAGAAAATAGCCATGAGAGAACTGTAACTACATTTATTTGCAAAATTTTGAGCATAATGAAAGATGGACATGCCACTGGGAGCTGGACCAGCAGATGTAGCCCAGGAGGGTTGAACTGCTTCATCATGCCTGTTGTGTAAATTTCATGTGGTGACTTATTTATATGTTTTACACTGCTCTTCAGTGCTATTTAAGCTTTTTTTATGCTTCTAATTCGCTAAAATCATCTACACTTCATGGACAAACACCTCAATCATTAAGCAAACTAATGAGACAAGTATGCACATGTTTTATAATTGAAAAGACACTTAGCACAACAAAACTAATACAAAAATTTCAGATCAAATTGGTATCAGAGCTAGAGTTTATTCTCTGGTGTTGTTTAGTGCAAAGAATTGTTTAACTGTTTGCAACTTTTAGATGCTTACTAGGCTCAAGCTCAAAAGAGGAGAAGGCAAATTGGTGGAAGCAGAAGGGTCTCAAAAAGAGCCAAATAAAAGGAGAGAAAGATTGCCACAATATCCACCACCTAGTTCACCTCCTAAATAAGCAGAAGCTTCATTAAGCATGCCTCATGAGGAAGGAGAAATCCATGAAGAAGTTGATCCCAAGGAGCCTGGAAGAAAGAGTGTTCAGGAAAGAATTTCTTGGCATGACTGAGATGGTTAGAATCCTTTATCAAGAAAGGAATGAGAGACTAGAAGGAGAAGGATCTAAACTTCACAAGGAATGTCAAGGATCTTCAGGAGGTCACCATGATGAAGATAAGTCAAAGAAGGGAAATGGAGGCAATGGAGAGCCATTATCCTCACCCTTATCATCATCATCCTCTACTTCTTCTTCAGTACATCAGCCACACAAGTCAAGGAACATTGGTAAAAGTCCTTTTTTAGAACTTGATGTTAAGTTTGAATTGCCAATTTTTAATGGTGAAGTCAATGCAAAAAATCTTGATAATTGGATTAGGAAATTGGAGATCTATTTGAGAATCCAGAACCTTCAAGATGATGATACCAAAATTCAATTAGCTTCATTGAGAATGGAAGGTGCAACACTTGTTTTGTGGGAAGCCAAGACAAAGGAGGAAATCAAGAAACATGGTAAGATTATTCTATAATGGTCATATTTCATTACTACTATAAAACAACAGTTTTATCCATTAGCTCATATGCAGAAGCCATCATGAATTGGCAGAACTTTAGGCAATTAAAGGGACAAAATGTGCAAGAATACACCCAAGAATTTAGGAGAAGATCTCTCTTATTAGGGGTAGATTTGGAGAGTCAAGATACTTTGCTCAAGTACATAGGAGGCTTACATAGCTACCTTGAAAATACTGTTCTCATGTTTAACCCCACCAGTCTAGATGAAGTATGTGTTCAGGCCACACATCTAGAAGCTGGAGGGAAGAACATTTCTGAAGAGGGTAGGAAGAAACCTTTTAAGGGTAAAGCCAAGGAAAAGACCTCAAAATGTAAAAACAAAAATAATGCATCTGTTAAGAAAGAGGGATAAAAAGTGGTTTGTATACATTGTTCAAAAGAAGGCCATGATGAAACTCATTGTTGGAAATTACATCCTGAATTGAGGCCAAAGAAACCCAATAACAAAGGGAAACAAAAAACTGCTGCTACAACTCAACATGATTTAGGGTCTGATTCAGGTGATGAATCTAAGATTACAGCCATGGGATTGAATAACTTGAAGGGAAAATAAATTGAAACTAAACCCAGTACTAGTACATCAAACTGTCACATAAACACTCCAAATGAAGAAGAAAGAATAGAATTGTTTCATGTGAGGGTCATATCCAAACATACCAAGATTGACACATTGTTTGACAGTGGGTCACAAGAAAACTTAATCTCCAAGAAACTTAACCTTGAGACCATACCACATCCAAAACCATATCCATTGGGTTGGATTTGTAAGGATGCAAATCTACAGTTTTCAAAGAAATGTATATTGCGGTTTTCAATCACTGTAAATTTTGTTGACACAGTTGAATTAGATGTGGTTCTGCTTGACATCATTGGTATTTTATTAGGGAGTCCTTACTTGTATGACAGGAAAGATATATTCTATCGCCATGAGAACAAGTATCATTGATTCAAAGATGGCAATGAGTTCATTGTTAGAGCACATCGCAAGAAGACAAACATTTCTATGGTAAATGCTCGACAGGTAAAGAGGCTGGTAAATTCAAGTAAGAATTTTGTTCTTCTTATGATTAATCCTAAAGATGATATTAATCATGAATCATTTGAGGGATGTGATCCTAAGTTTAAATCAGATTTATATGATGTATTTAATGCACATCATGAGATGTTTCAGGAGCTAACAGGATTGCCTCCAGAAAGAGATATTCAACATGAGATTTAGTTGCAGCAAGATTGTCCTTTTCCAAACATCGGTATGTATCGCATGTCGATAATGGAGAATGTTGAAATAAAGAGGTAAATCAAAGAGATGTTGGACAAAGGAATCATAAGGTCAAGCACCTCACCATGCGGTTCACCCATAGTCTTGATACCAAAGAAAGATAGGACTTGGCACATGTGTGTAGATTTTCGAGCTTTGAACAAGATTACGGTAAAGAATCGTTGCCCACTCCCAAGAATAGATGATTTGCTTGATCAGCTGAAAGAATAATTTTTTTTCACTAAGTTAGATTTACGAAGTGGATATCATCAAGTAAGAATTGCAGAAAGTGATATATGGAAAATTGCATTCAAAACCAAACAAGGACTCTTTGAGTGGCTAGTTATGCCTTTTGGTTTGTGTAATGCACCGATAACTTTCATGTGTGTTATGGATAGTGTTTTGCGTCCATTCCTTGATGACTTTGTGATTGTGTACTTAGATGACATATTGATTTTCTGCAAAACAAGAGAAGATCATGTCTTGCATGTGAATAGAGTGCTTGATATTTTGAAGAAAGAGAAATTGTTTCTTAAGATGTCAAAGTGTGAGTTTGGAAAGAATTCTTTGGTATATTTGGGACATATTGTAGGAGGAGGAGAATTTAGGATTGATCCTTCTAAAGTGGAAGAAATTGTGAATTGGCCCACACCCAAAACAGTGACCGAGGTAAGAATTTTCTTAGGTGCAGCTCAATATTGGAGAAAGTTTATTGCTAACTTTTCTTCCATCGCAGCTCCTATGCATGGAGTGAAAAGTGTGAAGAAAGTCTTCCAATGGGGAGGCAAACAACAACAAGATTTCACAACTTTAAAATACAAGATCAGTTCAGCTCCAGTCCTTGCATTACCAAATTTGAGACAACCATTCGAGATTCAAACTGATGCTAGTGATTATGCCATAGGCACAGTACTTTTGCAGCATGGTAAGCCTATCGATTTTCATTCTGAAACTTTTAATGGTGTTGTAAGTAATTATCCTACATATGACAAAGAACTATATGCGTTGGTGCAAAGTTTCAAGAAGTGGAAACACTACTTGATGGGTAAAGAGACTATTGTACATATTGATCACCAGCCATTATAGTACTTGCAGTCGCAAACAAAATTGCAGCAATCAAGACATTTTAGGCGGATGGGATTTATTCAACAGTTTCACTTGGTTATAAGGTACAAGAAAGGTATTTTCAATAAATTTACAGATATGCTTTCAAGACCAATCATTAGTGCATCTACTTTACTCAAAAATGATTATGTTTTACATGAGAGTTACATAGAACAATATGCACATGACATTGATTTCCAAGATGTGTATGCTAGTTTGAGTGAAGGGAATCAAGTTGAAGAAAAATATTATCACACGCATAACAATTTGTTGTTTCATTTGGGCAAGTTGTGTATACCACAAGGAGAGAGGCTAAGTTTCATCAGAGAAGCCCATTCACCTCTTGTTGCTAGAAACTTTGGGGTAAGCAAAATAGTGGCGCATCTACAGAGGTATTTCTATTGGCCTCGCATGATAAATAGTGTGTCGTGTTTTATACGAGGTTGTTCTATGTGTGCAACAAGTAAGCCTAGTAATAGGAAGCTTGGATTGTACACGCCACTACCGGTACCATCAAGGCCATGGGAGAGTGTCTCCATGGACTTTGTTGGAGGCCTACCTATGTCAAGAAAACAACATGATTATCCTTATGTAGTTGTGGATAGATTCAGTAAAATGTGTATACTTATGCCATGTAAGAAAGCCATTACTGCTGAACAAACTATTAAACTTTATTTTCAACATGTTTGGGTTCATTTTGGATTGCCAACTTCTATTGTTACTGACAGGGATTCCAGGTTCATTGGGAATTTTTGGTCAAATCTATGGAGAATGATGGACAAAAAGTTGAAAAAGAGTATCGCTTTTCATCCACAAATATATGGATAGACCGAGGTGGGGAACATAATATTTGTGCATCTATTGAGAGGATATTGCAGCAAACATCCTAAGTTGTGGGATGAACAACTGCATTACATTCAACACGCTTACAACCGGGCAAAGCACTCTTCAACTCAATCATCACCTTAAGTATGCTTTGGGTATTTTCCAAAATCACCATTAGAATTCATCTTTGGGAAGGATGTTGCAATTGATGGCCATAGTGACATTGATAATGCTTGAAATTTCATTGAGAAAATTCACATTATACATCAACAAGTTCAAGAACAACTTGAGAAAAGTCAAAGCAAATACAAAGAGAGGCATGAAAAACATCGAGTTGATCACATGTTTCAAGAGGGAGATGAGTTATGGTTGCACATTAGCAAAGAAAGGATGCAAGAGGAAGGTAAAAAGCTCAAACCCATTCGTTATGGTCCTTTCAAGATCATAAAACAAGTTGGTAAAAATGCATTCCAACTTGAATTTCCTTCTTATATGCAAATGTATTCAATTGTTAATGTTGAAAACTTACGTTTGTATGAGCCACCTTTGATCGATGATCAAGGAAGTGATGTTCAGCTACCTTCTATTGAATATTTCTCGCTAGAATTTCTGGATGAGCTCAAAGAAGATACAATTCTTGATAGGTGGACAAGAGCATCAAAGAGGGGAAGTTTTGAATACCTTCGAGTTGGGCTCAACGGCACTAAACCAAGTAGGAGGTTGGAAAGGTGAGGGAGTTGTACCCTCATCTACTGAACAAGTTATCAAGTCTTTTGGGGTCCAAAAGCTTCCCTATGGGGAGGAGTGATCAGGAGTTCATAAATTTGCTCATAATTCAAAGTTACAGGATTGGGTTGAAACCAGAATGGTTGCGTATATATTATCTTTCTTATTCCAGTTCCGTGAATGGTTCGAAAAAATGATGTCGTATGAGGGAGATATCACATTATGATCAAAATTCCAAATAGGTAAATTGCTACAGTTTGACCAGGTTTGACTGGGATGCACAGTCAGCAAATGGGTGGAGGTGTAGTCAGCAAAAAGGAATATTCCTTTCCTCGTAACCAATTTGGGTTTGAAAAGTGTCATTGTTTTATATGATGAATGGGTTCTAGAGGGCCAATTAAAGGGTGCCACGTGGCTGGCCCTGAGGCTGCCACGTGTCCCAGAGACTGCATGGTAAAATTTTAGTTGAGTCCGTAGGGCTCGACCTCGAGACCTCCCATCAGGCACGCGCGTGGCTTGCCACTTGCGCTATGCATTAGAACTTAACACTATAAGGTTACAGGTTTATGTTATGGTTTGTTGCAAAACAGTTTGGGGGTTGGAACCGCTGACAATCCCAACCTGCCAACGGTTCCATAGAGTTATGTCACATGGCGTTAACCATTAAACGTTACAACCTGTGGTCTATACGTAACCTTCAACCGCAGTGTTAATTAAGCTTGTTTTATGATTCTAATTCACTAAAATCATCTACAATTCATGGACAAACACCTCAATCCTTACACAAACTAATGAGACAAGTATGCACATGTTTTATAACTAAAAATACACTTAGCACAACAAAACTAATACAGTCATTTCAGATCAGCATTGGTCATAACTACATTTCTGATCTTACCTTCAACTTAGTGTCAAACATAGGATCACAAATTGTTTGACTCACAGGTATAGAAGAGTGTGTATTTTCCAAATTCAAAAGAAATTGAAAGTGATTTTCGTTTTTGCTGTTGATTTGGCTTGTCTTTATCGTTTTGAAAAAGGGAGTGAAAAGCATTTCATTCATGTATTTTTTAAAGTGATTTTGATTTCCATTTGATTGAAAGAAAAGTGAAAAGCATTAAATTTTCCCTTTCTTCATTTGTTTCATTCATTTTACTTTTGATTGCATTTCAAAGTAAAAAACAAAAAAAATATCATTTTGTGCATCTTATTGGAAAAGAGAAATGTTTTCATTTTTTCAATAAGTTTCATTTTTGGGAAAAGTGAATTCGATTGGAAAGAATTTCATTTCATACTTTTGAACTAGTTTGGGGGGCATCATTGTTTGCTGCATTGATCACACTTTTTCTTGCATCTCTTCCCTAAATAGTTTAAACTTCATTGAAATGGAAAGATTTTCTTTTTGCATTTAGCCTACATCATAGGATTCATGTGACATCAATTTTGAGCCAAAAACTAAAACTTAACTCAAGATCAACATTCAAATTCACCTAATTTACCTTAAGGAGCATTTGGAACTAACGAGAACATTTAGTGGTCTAGGGTAGAGATGTGTTTCGACATCGTAAAACATAGGATTTGCCATTAACGTTTTGTGTTACAGCCCGGGGGTGATATCTTGTCCCATGTATGGAAGTATATTGATGTATGATAATTATATTTGGGGCGCTCTCATCGAATAGTTACACATTAGAAAACACTACTATGGACTGGAATCCCATGTACAGTTGCGTATATTTGGGGAGACACCATTAGGTTGCAAGCCTACCATAGGTAACCGAGTCGGCTGCCTTGTAAACGTGATAAAACAAACACAACATACAGGGAGATCGGTTGTAGTACATTAAGTCCTTGGTCATTTTTCTATCATTTATCACCAATATGTATATTACAGTTCATGAATACTTGGTAAACATTTATGCCTAGTAGACCCTTTTTTATTTATTTTTCATTAATTATAAAATTAACTGGCCATGAAAACATCTTCCCCGTGCAATTATCCAGCCTCATTATTGCTTGCTAAATTGTGGAAATTTTCACCTCTTCCTTCTTTGATCTTGTTTTAGAATGTCATCGTGGTTGAATCGTGAATTCACCTCATCCCTCCTCTGATGGATATCAAGAACCTCCTCTTGAGGTCCCTTAGTTTCCAATTGGACCCCTTGAAGCTCAAGGTGCCGAAATCGGGATTGTCATCAATGTATAAACCATATCATCTTGAAAAAAGCCTGACGATTCTCCTTGGACGACATCAGAAGACTCTGAGTTGGAAAGACTTGAAATTTCTGCATAGTTTACGGTCTTTCCTGAAAACCCGCTCTTTGATCTGATTGTGGTCTTGCCTCAAGAGGCTTATAGTCCTTTTGATCAACTCCGGTTCTCATCGTCCGTCAGTTATTTCTTGGTGAAATGGCATCCAATGTTGATGATGTTCCATTCGTGAGTGCTCCTTATAGTACTCTACAAGAAACCACTGGCACTTATGTCCCAGAAGTCTCCTCATCCGTGTTTCCCTCGGAAGGCAATTTTTTTTGCTCCACACCTCACAATTCAGGCAGTGGGAGTGAAATATCCTTTAGTCAAGTTACATATCCACTTCTACAAGGGTATACCTCTTTGGTAAATCTTATTTCAGGAGATTCTGACGCAACATATTTATTTCCAAATCCTATTTGGTCAATGGGAATTCCTCCATCTTTTGGTCCGTTCATTCCAAATGTGGTTGTCACATCTCAACCTGTTGTTAGACCTATAGTCACTTTTGGTCAGATGAATATTTCGATAGGATCCTCTAACCCCTTTTCAATATCTATGGTTTCATCCATGCCTAGGGGGAAGTCTAATCCTATTTATGTACCTCCCCTCTCGTGTGGGGGGTCACTGAACTCTGGGCCCATTCCTGGGGCGGGACAACCTAATGCTAGTCTTGGTGGGCATGGTCTTCACAACATACAAACACTATCATAGGCGTCATTCCTTCGGGTGGTCAACCTACTTCAGCCACATTAGTCTTTCACCAACCCAACACTCAGTATTCTCAAGTTCAGTAGCCCCTTCAGCAACTGAACGTACCGTATTCATATGTTCAGCAACCTAACATCCCTCATCAATATGTTCAACAACCGAACGTGCAATATCAGTATGTTCCTCTACCAAGCACCTCTCAGTAGTATGTCCAATAGCCCCAGCTTCCTGCAGGTTCTATTGCGACTAACCCTCAGTTTGGTCCTCACAACCAAACTGGTCTGAAACTCCCTCTGGCTCAACATGGTGCTTAGTACCAACCACTTCCTCATGGTGAGTACCAACAACCCTAGCTTAGGCCTCATTATGGTGCTAAATATCAGCAGATTCCTCAGCACCAAAAGGCCCAATTGGGACCTAAAGTTGGACCTTATGTTAAGCAAGGACCACAGACTGGACCTCATGTTCAGCAAGGACCTCACCCTAGACCCTATATCCAGCAAGGTCCACAACCTCAATTCTAGCAGGGGCTTTATCAATAGCCCCAGCAGGGTCCCTATGTTCAGCATCTGCTACAACAAGGTCCTTACCAGTAATGGGGAAAATATGTGTAATCAGGACAGAATCTGCCCATTTAGGGGAAAAATATGTATCAACCAAGTTGGAACCCTTAACCTTTTTCTCCTCATCATCCTCCCTTACCATTTTTGGCTATGTTGGAATTGACAGATGTGTCAAAGCTTACGAATGACATCCAACATCAGTTGCATTGGCCACCAATTAAGACTAATATCCAGGGATATTGTCCTAAATTTGAAGGCAAGTCTGGGTAAGACCCCCAAACCCATGTCATGTTGTACCACTTATGGTGCTCTTCTAATTCTTGGGTCGATGATTCTATTCATCGTTTTCTTTTCCAGCTGACTTTGACCGGTACTGCGGCCAAGTGGTATATTGAACTCCCTCGAGGAATTTTATTCGATTTCAACTCTTTAGCTATGGCTTTCCTCACTCATTTCCAGTTACTGGTTTGGTATGAAACTGACACCCGCCTCCTCACCTCATTGAAGAAATCTACTGCTACTCACATTTTGGATCACATTCACGAACGACGACGTCGTCGTTGCCTCATAAAATTGAGATCCTCGATCAGCTGTTGACTGAATGGTTTACAAAAGCATTTGTTCCCAGGACTGCTAAAGATCTTGCCATGGGTGGATGTGTCACGGAAGAGGAAGTCATTTCTAGAGCCCAATACCTCGATTTGGTGTATTCCCAATCTGGGACTCTATACGAGATATTGTATGACGTGCTGTGACCTTTGACTGATCCCACATCATCTCAGTTTCGTGCTACGCCTTTGGTTGATGTTTTTATCGGGACAATGGCTCATATTGATAGTAGTGCACCCAAAAATTATTCAAAGTCTAAGTGCACTATTTCCGTTGTGCCCTCCACTCCTTCTAATAACCAGAAGAATCCTAGTAAAACCTCTGAGGTAAATGTTGTCCAAATACCGCAACAGAAAAATCCTTGAAAGGTAAGAAAAAGGGTAAAGGCAAATCCAAATCCGACAACCCTAAATAGGATTCGAAAAAGTCATCTGCTGACAATTTTTGTATGCGCAAGCCTAAATACCCTTGCCTAATATGTGATGATGATCATTACACCAAGGATTCTACTCGGCGTGCCGAAGTTTCCCCTCTTCTGAAGGGCGCACCTAGGACTCCAACTGTCTTGAAAGAGCCTTTCCCCTCTCAGCAGACACAAATGGTAGATCAACCTCAATCGTCTTGAAACTCTCAGGTTTCCATGGATGGAACAAAATCTATTTATATTACCATTAGATCGAAAGACTACCCTAATCCATCTAAGGCTCCTATGGAACCAGAAGTTACATATCACCCTTCCTCTTCCATGCCCCCTACTTCTGGTCCTCTCCAGATTGAGAGACCTAGTAGTGACTCCATCATCCGACCACCCCCAAAAAGTGTTCTTTAGAAATCGTCCTATAATTCGAATGCAAGAGCTGCGTAACATTACAATATTGTCGAGGATCTAGCTCAAGCACCTTCGGCGATGTCATCTTTGGAGTCCTTCAGTCGTGTCCATCACAACGGAAGGCACTACTTTCCGCTATTGGAGGGATTGATTCCATAGATTCTAATCTTATTACTTTCAATATTGAGAATTTCGTTCCTCACCTCCCACCTCAGGTGGCTTTTCTGATTCAAGTTACCGTGATGGGAAAAAACATTCATAGGATTGTTGTTGATGAAGGCGCTTAGACCTGCATCATCTATATCACATGTTGGAAAGCCATCGGTTGTCCTCCATTGAGTTAGTCCCTAAATACCTTGGAAGTTTTCAACGGTAGAGGTTATCGATCGTACAATATTCTCAAATCATTTCCCACCATGTTGGAGGAAAAGCAGTAAATTTAGAAGTTGAGGTGGTTGAGGCCAACTTGAATTATAATCTCCTTCTTGAATGCAGTTGAACTCATGCCATGATTTGCGTGGTGTCCACCCTTTTTTGTGTCCTCTGTTTTCCTCATCAGGGAAAAATCGTGACTGTCGATCAGTTAGCTTTCTTTTCCTCTGATTCTTCAACAAAAAACATTTCATATGTTGGGAAGACCGCTACCCCCTATGATAACATCAGCTCGGGTCTATTCAAAGATTCATCCCTTATGGGAATTTTTCCACTCCCGCCTCCGAATGTCACCACTGTCAATATGATATTTTCTGGTTACAATCCATTGATTGTTCCCAATCCCAACCAGATCGAAATTTTTGGTGACGTTATCCCTCCTAGCTCTGTTAAACAAATGTATCAGAGTATTCTCATGGTTTCTAAGGTTGCATCCAGAAATAATGACTATTTGGTTTCATCTCTGGACACTTATGCGCAGTCTTCCTGGTTTGGTTCTTGGGAACCTGATGATCCCTTGAATGAGATTTTCCCCACCGACGAAAGTACCGTGGAGGTAATGTCTCTCGAAGAAACTCCGTGGGATGATGGAAATCATCGTTCCTCCCTTCTCCCAATCCTAGGTGACATCTCTGTCTGTCTGGAATCCCATGCTTCATTTGTACCAACTGAGCCATTTCAAAATCCAATCTTGATTCATGAAATGTTTTCTGAATGGAACATGGGAAATATTACTCCAACCATTCCGATCGACATCTCTTTCAAACCAGGGATTGTCGAGAATGTTCATATCGGTGCATCTTTTTTTCCTGATGATATCAAGATCTATACTAAGCTTTTTCAAGAATTTTTGATATCTTCGTGTGGTCATATGAAGAGATGCCTACCATTGATCTGAGTATCATTGTGCACGAAATTCCTACCTATCCGAATTTGAAGCCCGTTCATCAACGACTTCATCCTGTGCACCCGAGAAAGGCTGCTACCATAAAGGGTGAAGTTGAAAAACTTCTCAACGCCGGTTTCATCTACCCTATACCATTGACAGATTCGGTCTCAAATATTGTTCCCGTTACTAAGAAACAAGGGACCATCCAGGTTTGCGTTGATTATCGTGATATTAATCAAGTGTGTCCTAAGGACAATTACCCCACTCCTTTTATCGACCAGATCATTGATGAATGTGATGGGAGTGAGATTTTTTCCTTTATGGTCGGTTTTTCTAGCTACAACCAGATTAATGTTGCTGCAGTTGATCAACACAAAACTGCATTTATCTGCCCGTGAGGGACATTTTCCTATAAAAATCTCCCTTTTTCCTTGAAGAATACCGAGGCCACCTTCCAGCAAGCTATGTCATATGCTTTTCATGACATCAAGCACATAGTTCAGTCATATCTTGACAACCTTCCTGCTCATTCTGCGAAATGTCGAGATCACCCGGAACACCTCAGAGCTATCTTTCTTCGTTGTCAAAACTATAACATTAGGTTGAGCACTCATAAGTGTGTCTTCTACGTCGAATTTGGTTGCCTCTTGGGTTTCATGGTGTCCAAGGAATGCATCCACATCGATCGTCTTAAAGTCAAGGCAATCATCAATTTTCCTCATCCCTCTTATGTTTATCAACTGCAAAGTTTGCAGGGGAAAGCCAATTTCCTTCGTCGTTTCGTATTGAATTATGCCAAGCTTGCCAAAGGCTTTAATCGCTTTTTGAAAAAGGGAATTCCGTTCATATGGGATGAAATTTCCCAAAGCTCTTTCGATGCATTGAAACTAGACCTCATCAGTTCTCCTCTACTGCATCCTCCCAATTATCACCACAATTACTGCTTGTATTTGGTAGTCGCCAACAACACTATTGGTATGGTGCTAGTTCGGGTGGACGATGATGGTCAAGAACATGTAGTGTACTACTTGAATCACAATATCTTTGATACTAAGACCCTTTATGCACATGTAGAGAAACTTGTGTTGCGCAACGTTAATGTTGTTCAACATTTTTGTCACTACATTATCCTGTGCAAAACTTTGGTGATTTCTGACTGCAACCACATGAATTAAATTCTCACGTGTCAGTTGCTTGGGGGAAAGTACTCAAAGTGGATTGTCTTCCTTCAAGAGTTCGATTTAGAATTCACTACTGCTAATTCTAAGAAATCCCTGGTCTTTGCTGAGTTGATTTGTGATCTTCCCACCATGGTTGATCCCACTCCTATTGATGAGTCCATTCTAGATGAGACTCTCTTTCTCATCAGTACTCTTAACCCATGGTATGTAGACATCATTGTCTATCTCCAGACCCAAACTTTTCAGCCAAAGCTATCACACTCTAAGTGACAACGGATTCGCTACCAGTCCCAACCTTACCATATTGTTGGAGACACCCTATATCGCATTTGTATTGACTTCGTCCTTCGTCGATGTTTGACTCTTAAGGAAGCTGAGAAAGATCTCAACGACTGCCACTCTAGGGCCTGTGGTGGTCACATGTCCAGTTATATTACTGCCCAAAATATCCTTCGCGCAGGGTGTTTTTGGTCGTCTATATTTAAAGACTATATTGTTGTAGTGAGAAAATTCCATGACTTCCAAGTCTACTCTCGGAAAGAGCGGGCCCAACCCTCACCTTTGCACCTAGTTGTGACCGTCAGACCTTTTGTGAAATGGGGCATTGATTTCACGATCTGTAACCTTCTCTTGGTCGGGGGGCATGGTTATATAATCATTTTCATTGATTATTCCACTAAATGGGCCAAAGCGATTCCCACATACGATAATGAAGGTTTAACTCTGGCGAAAATCCTGTTCAATCATGTCATAACTTAGTTTGGTGTCCTGAAATCGATTATCACTGACCATGGTTCTCATTTTCGCAATCATATGATGATAGATCTCAGTTCAGGTTACATCATGATAGCTCCACCCCTTATTATCCACAAACCAATGGCAAGGTTGAAGCTGTCAACAAATTCTTCGTGACTATGCTTCAATGCACCATTGGGAAGCACAAACGAGATTGGCATCTCATGCTCTTCTCAACTCTGTGGGCGTATCGAACCTCTACTATGATTTCCACTGGATTCAAGCCATTTCAATTGGTGTATGGTCTAGAGGCCATAGTCCCGATCGAGTGTGAAATTCCTTCTCTGAAGCTAGATGTCGAGCTACTTCTTGGTACTTCACCAGAAGAGGAACATCTGCTTTTCCTCAAGCATCTCCATGAGACCCGAAGACTTGATGCTTTAGTTATTGAATCACATAAAAGACGAGTTAAAGCTCAATTTGCCAAATCCATCAACCCTCGCGTTTTCTTTGAAGGTGACTTGGTCCTTCTTTATGACCAAGCCCACGATAAATTGGGAGTAGTAAAACTCGAGCCAATGTGGCATGGGCCCTATATCATTCAACAAGTATTGGAAAGAGGAGCCTATGAGCTAGCAGATTATGAAGGCAACCAATTGGCTGAGCCCCAAAACATACTCTATCTGAAAAAATATTACGCTTAATCATGAGTGCGATAATTTGTACATTAGTTTTTTATTCATTAGTGTGCTTTGATTTGATTTTTTGTGTGAATGTTTGCTTTGAAAACATGTTTCCTCTGCTCACTGTGTTCCAATTGGTTTGCAGATGTCATCGAATCATTATGTCGGTTTTTCTGATGGCACTTTCCGTAGCAAACAGAACTTGTCTTCCGCAGCATGGGCACTCTTTTCCCTTGATGGCAAGTTGATTAATTTACAAGGTATTTGTTTGGGTCGGAAAACTAACAATATTGTCGAATATAGTGCGGTGAAATAGCTACTATCAGATGTTATTGATCTCAGAATTAGAGATTTGGTTGTTAAATTCGACTCACAAATCATTGTGTTACAGTTAAATGGCCATTATTCTGTGTGAAATCCTCAAATTTTGCGTATGTATTTGCGTGTTCGATTATTGGAAAGGAATTTTGATTTTATTACATATCTGCATATTCCAAGACGTTTAAAAACATTAATAGATACATTAGAAAATCATGTATTAGATAGACATTTTCACAATATTTAAAAACCAACACATCATTATGATACACAAGTAGTCGTAGGAACACACACACACACACACACACACACATATATATATATATATATCAGGTTTGTCAAGTTTGTTACATCCAAAATCTCATAAAATATGTGTTCTGTTACAAAAATGGTTCTTTGAGCCTACATCAATACAAAAATGTAAAAACAGGGTTGCAATCCTCCCACATGGTGCTCTTGATAGCATGTGACTGCTCAGATCACTCGCCATAGTAGATGACGCAATCTACCCGGAACCCCAACTGTATGCCTCTAAAAGTGAAGAGGAATGTCATCAAAGGTAGCATACTCCGGGATGCCTCTCGTAAGGCCTACCAAGTTCTGATCTAACTCGGCTAATGGGTCTGCTCCCTCCTTGTAAGGGACATCCTCCACCAGGTGGGCTACCCTCCTCACGATCGGTGACATACATGGTGGTCTCTGAGGACCCATATCTGTAAAAGCATCATAAGTTTACATCTCAGAATACATAGCAAAAATATTCAAAAAGTAAAAAATGTTAAAAACATTTTTTACATGCATGAGTCCACTCTGTAACTGTGGGAATTGGTAGATCTGTATCTCCCCTGAATTCGATGCATGCATATGCAAATTCCTCAACCACGATGAGTTGATGAAGTAGTCAGCTGAAAAAGGTTTTAGGTAAATGCATTTGTTAGTCTCCACCTTGTCGGGGCATGATATTGCACCACCTCATCAGTCTCGGGTCCCTCAAGGCTGGATCATGGATCTCCGTTGATACTAGAACAATGGTAATATCTCTAAGAAATCTGTCACCAGAATAGGCCAATACCAAAATTGTTTCAGTTTCCTTATCTTGCACTTTGTTAATTGACTCTTCATGTTCGCCAATAACCCCTCGCACTAGTTAAACATCGTAGGGACCAGAAAATCCACCGCGTACTGGAATTGGGATTCTATTGCCTCATGCAACTCCTAGGATCCTGCCACTCGAGTTATGCACGAAGGATTGCGCATAAGGGAAGGACTCTAATAAAGGATATCTCTATCTTCCCACTCTGAGTCTTTCGAGCCCTGGGACAGTATCTATGGATGAGCATACTACTACTCTCACCCCCTGAGTGAGCTCTGGAGAGTTGGATTCTATCCCCTCTCCTGGACAAGCCTGAGATGAAATAGATGTCCATGAAATCTAATTCTAATTCCTAATCCTTGATGATGAATATCTGTCGACCCACATCCCACATTCTAATCAAATACTGGGGAAACTCCAGTTGAGCTCTTAGCCCTGATGTTTGAAATAATTTCAGTAATCCACAATTGCGCAATGCATTTACGCAATTTTTGTCTTGAAGTGATTAGTGGTCTTCCACCTCATGGCCTCCTTATTTCCATTCGATGACCATTTCTGTTCAAATCACCTACAAAATATGTTGAAAAGACATTTTAGGAGCTTTCATAGGAGCAATTTTGGAAATTATCCATGGAAATGGGTAGATTTCTTGTTTCAAAATATTCCCTGAGGCCAACGTGATTGTCTGAATTAATTTGGCACTAGTGGTGTGCTGCCCTAATGGGCTAAACATGACCAGCGTGGGTCTTATAGCTCGAACCCGCGCTGGCCGCAGGCGATTTTGAGGTTTGAAATCCTCCCCCCATCTCTCTATTTCTAAAGCTAAATGCTAAAAGAATGGAATTAAAATGAAGAGTTAGATTAGGGCTCTTACCTGGTGCTGACAGATCTCTGAAGGGTGTCCCGAATCGACCGCACCACTGATCTGAAGTTCGGAGGGAAAATGGGTGAAATGCACTTCTCCAAATAGAAAGGTGAAAATGAATTTACTTTTTGTTATATTTATAGATTTTTGAAATATTTTCGCCATTATTTTATTGTTTTCCCTCGGTATCAATGATGTTTGCCATTTTTTTTGCAGCGACCGGACCTTTAAACTGTTAGTTAGTATTCTTGATGATAACGAGTTGTATTTTTTCTATTTTTCAGACTCGGTAAACATTTACGAAAGAACCCCCGTGGAGTTAACTTTTAGCTCTTTTATGACTCGAAAAAAATGAAAATATTGTCGAGTACTTGTCATTTCTAACTCGTTAAAGTGAATGAATTGACGTGGTCTCAGTATACGTTTACCCCTTTTTCGGGCTGAGATTTACTATTTGCGAAAAAGGAATACCTTAATCGAACATGGTCAAGAGGTTCTCTCAAATATTGTTTTCTACCTTTTTAGATTCAAAAGATGATTTACGAAAAGGGACATGATGGAGTTTCCTTTTTGTTTATTTTCAAACTCCTTAAACATGAAAAGTTACCGAGTTATCCTTTCGTTGGACTCCTTAAAGGTTAAATGACGAAAGACTTGTCACCATGACGAGACCGAGTTCCTCCTTCATGGGCTCGTTAAACTTAATAGGATGAATTCATTTGAATAATGAACTTACACACTCAGAATATGTTACCCTCTTCACGTTGTCTATAAAAAAATAAAGAGTTACTCGTTAGCAATAACGAGGGAAAATTGAAAGTGAACATCCTATGTGTATTTTAAGAAGTTTGTCGCTCTTGAACATGACACTCATTTGTAGTTCGTGTCGGGTTGGGGACATCCTACATTCATCACTTTGCCTCCACGGGTTTGGGAAATCCATTTTACTCCTATTCGATCATCATTTTTTGTCATCATGACCTCTGATCTCATTTGACTCGAATGTTGCCACACTCTGGAGTCATGTCGCCAATATGTTGAAGAGAAGTCCTTTTTGTCAAACATCCTTTGCTTATCTTACCTCCTCTATTACAATCTCGAATCACTCCTATCGTCTTGAGATATCTATTGTTTCATGTTGATGATGTGGGAATCATTATGGCCCTCCTTTGACGAATCACTTCTTGTCGACTTCAACTCATTATTCGGGAAGGTGGTTTAGAAACTTATTTTCAATACCTTGGAGCTTGCATGCCTCAATGGCAAGTTCTTCATGTTCGACGACAAGTTCACATCATTTGTCTTCGATTGAATGATTTTGCAAGTGTTCAACTTCAACACATTATTCACAATTGTAGATTGTGCTATTGTACCTTGAGGTCCATCATCATTATTGGTGGTCTCTCTTGTGCTTGTTAACAATTTTCATCATTGACCAGTTGTCAGGTGGTTTCTACCATGTTCGACACCAACACATTTATTCGCATAGCTAGATTCATACATTGGGTTGATTGAGATCATGGTGAAGACCCTGGTTCACATCTATTTTTTTTTTTTCCGGACTACGTGGAGTTATTGAGTATTCATGATTGTATACATGATCCTATCTATACGGATGGTTGCATCCATACCGCAAATCCATTTCTATGATCGCTTTAGAAGGATGGCTATGACCATGTCGTGGGTTAATGTGTTATTTAATGACTATTGTAGAGTCATGTGGTTAGGCATATTCATACCAGAGATGTCATATATATTGTAAATTTTTTGATTTGGCAGGTATCCTGGCAGTGATATGAGTTCTTTGCCTTGGTTCATAAATCATTTCAGCCATCACTCCCCGTTCTGCCTTCATGATTTAGGGGGAATCTGTTAGACATTAATTTGTCAAAATGCTCCTTTCCCATCTCTAATCCTGAAATGACCCATGACAGACCCTGTGAAATGTTTCCACCATGAAGAAATAGGTTAAGACATCTCCTGGAGATTCAAAGAAAACTACCTTGGAATATTACTGAAGAAACTTGGTCAAAATCCTAGTTTCCTGGGTCAACGCATTTCTTGGTTTCATGCTCGCGCTAATTTTATATTGACAGTTCTGGCTTAGTGCTGCCAGTGCCCATATTTCTTGGAAAACCACACTGATCCCTTTCTGGCAGTGTTTCCTTAAATGAAGGAGAAGCTTCAACCTCCAGAAGCTCCAGGGCGGTGGGTTGGTTGTTAAATGGTGGTGATAGAGTTGAGATCTCTAATATTAGAGCTTTGATATCGTCCATGGGGGGTTTATCCCATAGAAAGTGGACCTTCCTCCTCCTTTCATGGGCTCCCAACCTCTTCTCCCTTCTTATAAATTCATGCCCCTCCTTGCACTAATGGTGGATCATTGTTGGGCCAGTTTGAACTCTCGTTCCCTTTACATTCTTGCACTGTGATAATGCCTAAGTGTTCAAGAGAAGGAATGATTTAGAGCTTCGGTGAAGGACTCAAATTTTCACCAAAGGGAGGCAAGCAACATCAAGGCCTGGGTTGTAAACTCTTCCTCTCATATTTATCAATAAAACATTTGATGTTTGATTTCTATATTTGTCTAATATTTTAAGCAAATATTCTGGTACTCCTTGATCTACTAGATAACTAATGTTTATGATTATTATGTATTGGATTACGTTTGTTGTTGCCTCTTGATAATCCCCAAGTATTCATGTGCCACCAGTAGCAAGGAGCGAGCCTAAAAGGATCATGGATCAAGGTCATCATCAATGGATTCGAACATTGCGTTGGGAAAAAGGTACCTCTATCTCTTTTCTTGTCGCATTTTGAATATTAGTTAAGAAAGCTTTGCATTAGAAATTATCTCAAGTTGCTAGACCCACTCTAGGGCTAGAGAGATCGCATCTTTCTACAGAGGGGATTTATCTTGAAAACACCAGCACTTCGACTTGTCCAACAAATTTCCAGCACTTCGAATTTACCAAGAAATTTCTAGAACTTTGACTTTCCCAACAACTTTCCAAAAAATTTCCAACACTTTGCCTTGCCCAAAAATTTTCCAAAACTTCGACTTTCCCAACAACTTTCCAGCACTTTGACTTTCCCAGTAATTGTAGCAACCTTAACACAAGAGAGAGAGGCCCAAAACTTTTATCTTGCTCTTATTTTCCTTTTTCATCTTTTTCCAGCTACTTTCTTGAGGGATAAAACTTCCTTGAGAGTGTATCCTAATGAGGTTTAGTTCCTTCTTATTTATAGGCTTTTAAGGGGTACAAATTTATTTCTTTATGCTGACTCTTCCCTTTATGCAGGCCAACTTGTTACTAGCCCCTTGACAAGGTCTTGGAGGGTCTTTGACTATATTTTTGACTCAAATAAATTTTCTTTACAAGATGTAACATGCCAAAAAGGGTCTTTCATACATGATAATGACTCAATTGACTTGTAGACTCAATGACAAGCCTTAGAAGCACTCAATGGGTGCTTGACCGAAAAATAAATTTCCTTGAGCATGAAGCCCATGCCTCAAGAATAACAATAATAAATTCATTTTTCTCTTTACATTAAATACATAAACTCAAGATTACATATGTCATTATGAAGACCGAACCTAGTAACTAGGGAGGTATTCATAATCCATACAAGATACTTGGGAATTCTCAATATGAAGAATTATCATAAGAAGAGTTAGATTCATAAACCATTTGTTTTAGCATCATACCAACCAACATTTTCACATATAAAGCCTCAACTAACAACTCAATCTATCCACAAGATCATAGCACAATGTTGGCGAGACCAATGACTGATAGGCAACATCATCATTGTCTCTCAAAGCACATACCCCACCTAGGTGTTCACAGGGTATGTCCTTCCAGGACTATTCTTATCCTGGATTCTGAGTCCTCAAATAATATCGGTCCTCTACAACTAATATTATCTTGGATGAGCTACTTCATCCTCAAAGAGTATTAGATGCCATATGCTTACACAATCCTCCATTATTTTTTCACGAAGTGAAGAAAAAAAGGATGTGTTTATATCTCCCTCTCAACTAGGGAATATATACCCATTCCTATAAAAGAAATGTGCCTGAGCTCCCTCTTATCCAAGGACTTATCCAAGCTCCCTCTTAACCAAGGACTTTATTCCAAAATCAGATTTCTACTCTTTGGTGGAGATCATGGGACCTTCAACTAATTGTAGAGATCCTCATTTCGATGTCATGCATTTATTCTTCATAATTATGGAACCTTCATCTTTACTTTGTAGGGCATATGTCATCCATCAATTTCCTTCACCGACCATGTTATTAAGGCCATCCTTTTCTTCATCGGAAAGTGATCTTCTAATCCACATCTAGATTTTCTTCGTACAACTGGCTCTTCCAAGTCATGATTCCTTCAGGATATTCCATCCAACCACATTAGTGATAGTTGTAGGTGACATATACAACTTTATTTTGGTAGCCCTGTATCAACCCATCTAGATGTTGTTAAAAAATAATAATAAAAATGAACGTCAAATCAAAGCTACCCTTTTGTGATGGCCTTTCATCATGACATTCGCTTGCTTGCAACATCAACATCTTGCACATTCATAAACACATCTCCAAGAATTTCAAGGGTCTCCTTTCTTTACATACCTTATCAGGGTCTTCATACCTTCTCTATGGAGATGTCTTAGCCAATTCTTCTAGTCATCAGATTTTGATTTCTTATATTTTCTTACGTAACTATAGTTGCATCTTTCATAATCTCTTCTTTCTTTCTTTCACATATTACTCCCCGGTAACTTCCATCCACGGTTCCTTTATCAACTACGTCATATTCCATATGAGGACATCTTATGTTGATTTCAACTTTTGAATATGTGAAACAATCCTTTATGCATATTTCCATAAGAGATCCATTTGATCATGCTCATGAGGTAGAACATTTACCCATGTTGTCTGTAACTATATGATGACATGAATTAATATATCAAATATATACATACCTCTTTTCTTATTTTGGTCATCTAAAATTCCTTCAGCATATTCATTTCCTTGCTTAAAAGTACTCCAACCATCTTGTCATGTTGTATTTCTTTGTCATCATACCATCATCCTTCTAAACAATGGATTACACACAAGGTGAAACGATCAGCGAGACACTTTTTCTTTGAAGAGAGGTGAACCTTATATGAATATTCCAGTAGATAATATTGATTATCCTCATCCTGCAAATGCTCCTTCCTAATGATGATGGTGCACTATGAAATATATGTTATGTGACTTTATTCTACCCATAAGTACTATTTATGCTTTCAATTAGGTTACCAAGAGCTACTTCCTTTCTATGAGGACTGCTACAACCATGTGGACTTCTACTTCAACTATCATTTGTCAATCTTCTATAATGATGTTACAATCTCTTGTATGCCATATTCTAATCTGATGAATCCTATCATCCTTATAATTATTTCTACCATAATAGTTATCTTTCATGAAAACTAAAAAAATAAGACAGTGAAGGATATTATCTCAGTCGTAGTAGAGATCTTTCACTCGCTCCTTTGATTTCTTCTTTTCAACTTCTTCCACTTATTTGGTGACATGGGATTCTTACTTTCCTCATTTTTTGTTATGATTTTTTATTTTAGGAAAATTTATATTGTAGTTCCCATATTAATGACAACCATAGCATTGGATCTTTGACATATTGATCTTCTTCTTTTTCCCAAATTTTCCTTTTCACTTGGCCATGGCAGCAAATGCTTGAAATTTTTCCCTTAGTACCACATCACTTTTTCCCTTCAACCTGGTTTCTTCAATCTTGCACAATGACCAAATTTCACTGGATGGGATGGCTTCATTCTTTCCATATATGGTTGATACGAAGTTTCCCCATTCATCAGGTAGTGCATTGAACACCACAGTGATCATTTATTTATCGGACATTATTTATCCCAACTCTTGCCATTGGTATCTTATTTCTAACACCCTTATAATATATGAGGCTATTCCTTCTTCCTTTGATACCTTCATATTATACAACTCGGTTCTCAAATATATGACTTCTCCAGCTATGCTTACAGAGAATAATTCTACTAACTTCTCGTAGATTTCTTTTGATGTCTCCAACTTTGATACAAAAGGTATGAGGGGATCCTTGATGGATTCTATAAGGATCCCTTGAGCCCTTACTTCCCCTTTCATACACTTTGCTATAGCTTGAGCTTATTCCTTTGGAGGTTTGGTGATGGGACCCTTAACATGTTCAACGACTTCATTTTCTATGAGGATCAAATCTGTTCTCTTCTTCCATGCAAGAAAGTTTGATGACCCAACAAATTTGTTGCTTTCCTTACAAAATGAAGATATTTTTATAGATTCGGATATAGATATACAGATACTTACTTTTCAAGTGAACATACTCCTAGATGATGAAATCTTCAACTTGATGTCTTTCTTGATGATGTTGATAATAGAAGATGACTTCCTTTGAAAGTGATCCTTGACTCAAAGGGAGGGATATCACCTTGATGACAATTCTTATTCCTGCTTCCATTAGATGTAGAGACTTCAAGATGCTTCAATTTGTATTACTTCAGTAAGTGGAGGTAGGGTATTTGTGGTCTTCTTCTCATTTTTATGATGATCGTGAGAGGTTCCCAAGAATGCTTCAAGTGTAGAATCCTTCTTTGAATGAGCTAGGGTTTTGAGGTCTTCCTTAATACTCCTTGGATTGCTTGGCCCTTATGAATGCTTTTCTTGATGATTTGATGTCATCTTTGATACCTTGGCATTTCTTGAGTCTTATTTTGATGGTCCTTGTTCAATATTCCTTTCCTTGTCTTGTCACCTTAGCTCTAATTCCATGTTGATAAATATAGGGTAGCTAGATAAAGTGATTTATCTTACTTTGATAACTGCTTGTCATGTATTTTTATTTAAATTGATTAGCTTATTCTTTCACTTGATTATTATTTGTACTCTCTATCATCGAAAAACTACCAAACAATAAGATCAATGAGACAATAGGGCACAAGATGTAGGCGATCATCCAGGGCCAAAACCTCTCCTTTTGAGAGGAAAACCCACAAGATATCTTCTCTTCTTATAGAACTTTAATTGACGAATTCCAAGATCTATGAAACTTGACCAAGACCAAGTCAATGTTTATCCTTAATGATATTTCTCTTCAATTTCAGCAACTTCGACCCCAACAAATTCTTGTACAACTTCGAACCAACAGATTCTTCTAGAACTTCAACCTAACAGTTTATTTTGGAAATTTGACACAATAGTTTCTTCTGCAACTTTGACCCCAACAAATTCCAACACTTTGACTTGTCCAACAACTTTCTGTCACTTCGAATTTCCCAAAAACTTTCCAACACTTCAACTTTCCCAGCAACTTTCCAGTTCTTCGACTTTCCAAGCAACTTTCCAGCACTTCAACTTTCCCAACAAATTTCCAGCACTTCGACGTGCCAAACAACTTTCTAGCACTTCGACTTTCCCAAAAAATTCCCAACACTTTGACTTGACCAACAACTGTAGAAACCCTAACATGAGAGAGAGAGGGAGAGAGAGGCCAAAAACTTTAATATTGCTCTTCTTCTAATTTTTCGTCATTTTCCAGCTACTTTATTGAGGAAATCAAACTTACTTGAGAGTATCTCCAAATGATGTCGAGTTCCTTCTTATCTATAGTCTTTTTAGGGGTACAAATTGCTATCTTTAGGCCACCTTGTCCCTTTATGTAGGTCAACTTGTTGTTATCCCCTTAGCAAGGTCTTGGACGGGCTTTGACTCAAATAAATTTTCTTTACAATATGTAACATGCTCAAAAGGGCCTTTCATACATGACAATGACTTAATTGACTTGTAGACTCAATGAAGACCTAGATGAACTGAATGGGTGCTTGACCTAAAAATAAATTTTTCTTGATCATGAAACCCATGCCTCAAGAATAAAAATATTAAATTTGTTTTTCTCTTTACATAAAATCATGATTACATATGTCATTATGGAGACTGAACCTAGTTACATATTTCAACACTTGTTCCTCTAGTGGTTGACCAAATTGATAGGGAACATCTTGTTCCTCATGTGGTTGAGAAATTTCCATCCCTACATAATGGAATACAAAAAATAAAATTGGGTGAATCATAAGTATATATCAGTATATACACATGTTTATTTAAGAAATCACCATAGCTAGAAGGTCATGATATAATTGGCAGGTTCTTCCCCCTTGTTTCCTTTGAATTTAAAGATATTTGATGGCAACTTGGTTTCCATGGGAGGAAATTGTTGATTATGGGCAATGGGATTTGCTATAGCACATTTTGTCACATCTAATCAGTCGACCTAAAAATTGGATCAATCAACATCTGTTGACCCCTTGACATCATCATAACACAAATCCCTATGCATGACACTTTCATACCCTAGATTTTATGCCTGAAACACATTTTTTCAGTCATTTTAAGGACCAATTCTCCCTAGACTCTTATTGGATAATTTTCACCTACAGGTTGCTCCATTGTGGCCTGCGTTGATCACCTACATGTTGCTCCATTGTGGCTTGCGTTGATCACCTACAGGTTTCTCCCCTTTTCACCTGCGTCGGTTCTAGAATTCGGGAAAAAGAGAGAAATTTTGGAAGCCTCTTCTTCTAGAAGCTTACAAAATTTGTTACAACCATTTAGCTTGGATAAAAAATTCGGATCCTATCCTGTGCTACCTTGGAGTTTCCATCCGTTATCCTTTGATCCCATCCTCCAATCAAGTGTGGATCTAAAACCTTAGATTGGTAATTGGATAAGAACTCCCAAATTACTCCCCTCACCTATATATTTGTGGCCATCCACAAGCTAGGGTTTGGATTTTGGAGAAATAATTCTACCCTTATGTTTTTATAGTATAGAGGTATTTTTCCATGCATTAGGGTGATTAGAGGTGCACTTTGTGAAAAACAAGGAACATGTTAGCCTCGAGGATCTCTTCTACAAGATCGACATCTATTTAAGGTTGTAACTCCTTCCATTTATATTAATTAAAATAGTTATTTGTTTCCCTATATGTGATGTTATTATTTCATGTATTTCGATGCCATGTTGATCTGTTGAATGAAGTATTTAGATGATGTTGCATATATTTTTTATATCATTGGCTTGTGTTGTCTTATTGTGTAGGTTCTAATTTTGGAAATCAGAGCTAGAATTGGAGCGTTCAAGCCAAGAAAGGAGTGAATCATACAACGGCTTATAGGTAGTCTTTGACCCATCATCCATTTACTTTAAGGATAACAAAAGCTACTTTGTCCTTCTATTGTTCTAGACTTAGCCACCTAGTCTAGGGAAGACACTTATGTTTGCAGTCGTAGATTCTATATAGAAAATTGGCTACTAAACTTTGGATGGGTATATTCCTTTGGTGGTTTATTTGTCTTTAGTGTTTATTTAACCTCTTCTTCAAACCTTCATTGTCATCTTCAGTCAAGAACAAACCTAGGAATCCCTTTCATTGAGACTCAATTGCAAAACTTGTGTCTAAAATCCCTTATTCTTTACCAACACTCCCTCTGTTCTAGGGACAGAGCATTGCACCTCTGCAGAGCCCTCTCTGTGATTGTGTTGTAAGGAATTAGTGACTCTTCTACACTTGTGTTGGCCCCTATTCTTGCATAAATTTTCCTTTGTCTTGAAGTTCTCTTTGATCAACCTTCTTCTAGATTCCATTCATTGAGTCTTGAGTGCCTTGTGGTCCCTCTGAATCATCCACTTGGTTTGAATTTGTGTTTGGTTGCCTTTGATAAGGATTTCTTAAGATATAAATTTGTTCTTATCAATAGAATGCTTTCAAACTGATTTTTTTTTTTATCATTGGTTGCTTGAATGAATTGTTTTTCTAGTCCTCATTCAAAAAAGTTATTTGAGTCAATGATCAAACTTTGCATCTTATTTTTCTTCATTTTTGAAAATTAAGAGACTTGAAAAGAAAAATATTTGCATTTTCATACAGGGTTTGTGTGGGTGAAAATTGGAATTACCTAGTGTGAAATTGAATGTTTTTTCTTTCATTTTTGCAAAAACAATTCCCCCTCAATCACCGGGGGTGGGGAGGGGGGGCCTGAATTGAGTATGCATGTTAATCGTCTTTGAGTGACAACTCTTTTTATTTTTTAAATTTTCACCCAATTTTAGTTTGAGCCTTTTGTTCATGGAATTTAGATTACATTTGATTTCATTGGGATCCTCTTGTGTTTGTTTTGAAGAATTCTCTTGCATAGATCACATTTGCATAGTTATAATTCTCATTTTCACAACAAGAAAGGAAATTGTGCATAGATTACATTTGCATAGTTTTCATGGGAATCATGCATAGATTACATTGCATGGTTTGGAATCTTCTAATGCTTTGAATTGAATTGGAATAGTGAAATTAAAATATCTAGTGAGGAAGCTCTTGTTTTTTGCATATTTGATTGTTGCATCATTGTTTTCACCTCTTCCCTACACTAGATAGATTTCATAAAAAATGAAAAGAGTTATTTTTGTCATGTTAGTTGCATCATAGGCGTGCTTAGGTGACATCGTGTTTTGAGCCTTAAAGCTGAAATCTAATTCAAGATCAACTCTAAAATTCACTTCAATTAACCTAAGGAGCATTTGAAACTTAATAACACACATAGAGGTCTATGCTAGAGACGTGTTCGAGAGTCTTTAAACATAAGATTTGTCATTTTTTGTCAGCGTTACAATCCGATTTTGATATATTTGTCCCCGTACATGAGTGTATAGGATCGTTCTCCACGTAACTTTGGGTATATTGGACGATGCTCCATGCATGTAAAGTATATGGGAATGCTCTCATCGAACAATTACGCATTAGAAAACACTAATATGGATTGTACTTCCACAAACCGTCAAGGATTTTTTAGAAATCCCCAATAGGTTTTTATCCTCTCCATAGGTAGCCCACTCGGTCACCTTGTATACCGTGATACACCAAACGCAACATTTAGGGAGATTGCGTGCACGTACATTAAGTCCTTGGTTCTCCAATGTGTATATTGCAGTTCACAGTTTCTTGGTATACCTTTATGCCTAGATTACCCTCTTTGATTTATTTTTGTTGTTAATTTCTAAAATAAATTAATTGATCGCGTAAAAACATCGTCATTGCAGAATAACTCCTTAGTAGATATTAGGTTGAGACTAATGGAAACATTTCCCGAGTATACCAATCAAGGAAACCCCTCTGATGAGAATCCTAGTCCTTTTCCTCCTTTTGTAAATATTGGTGATCCTTATATGGCAACATTGTCCCTTCCCATATTTACCATTTGTTTGCCAGTTTGGTTATTTTCAACCACTATGGTTCCGAATGTCCAAACTGCTTCTCAACCAAGTTCTTCTCCACATGAATAGTATCAAATTCATGTTGATCCTAAAGTTAACCCTTTTCCTTCTTCACTTGTTGTTTCTTCATCCCTTTCTTCCTCCTTGCCTAGTGAAATTCTTGATTCTAGTAACCAGGAAGTTAAGAAGAAGAAGAAAAGGATGAAGAAGAAGAAGAAAAATAAGCAGGGGGGAAACCAAGAAACCATTTCTACCCACACGACTAGTATCCATGAGCTAAGTTATAAGGCTCCATTACGCAGTATGGATGTCATGTCATTATGGTTGTTGTGTTCTTATGGTTATCATATTGGTTTTATTCTTAGTAGGTTTCTCATTGTAAATACTGTAATGATTTAATTTATAAAACTCCATGGGCAGTATGTTTTTCTTTCAGTAATATTTTTTGTTGTAGATGTCATTGAACACTGATGACGGTGTTCCCCCAAGGGGGAGGGTTATGTAAGAACCTTGTTTAAAAATTCATGTAATAAAGATAATAAAGGTAAAATAATACTTCGGTCATGGGACATGTATTCCAAGATAAATGTTGGGAAAAAACATAATGATGGGGATCACTTGTGATTAATTAATGGCAAAGGCTTTAGAAAGGCAAAGTGGAATTTATTAGCATTTTATTTTTGAAAATAATGAAAATAGGAGAAAAGGAAGGTGAGAGGTCACAGATTGCATGTGAGGAGGAAAACGAAGGAAAATAATGAAAATTAAAGAAATTAGAGGCTTCATTAATAAAATGGTTTATGAGGATTAGTTTGTAACCTTTTTAGTCAGTTAATTTTGGGAGCTCTCTCTCTACTCTCTCTCTCATACTCTTGGACACTTAGATTTTTCTTGGATCACTCTTTGAGGAGTGTGGCATACTTGGGATTTGGATCAAGAAGGCAAAGGAAAGGCAGGAAAGTGCAAGAGGACATCGGGATCAACATCTACAACGGGTTTTTTTTGCAGGTAAAAAGTTGCATGTATGATTTACTTGCTAGTTTTGGCATGCATGGCACATGCATGTGGCTTCTTGGTTATGGTTTTTCATTGGCATGGAGGATTTCCTGGATTGACAATGGTTCTTCCTAGCCTTTTGCATTTCCTGGATAATCATGGTGTTGTGGGTTTTATCTTTGTTTTCTGGTTGGTGCTCATGTTCCTTTGGTTGTGGGTTGAGTTATTAGTTCCTGGAATCCTTGGTAGGGAAAATTCTCTGGAAGCCATGTAAAAACTTGGGTTGAGTTACTATTCCTAGAATCCTTGGTTAGAGAGATCCTCTAGAAGCCCTTGGTGAGTTGAGATACTAGTCCTAGAAGCCATGGTTGGACAAATTCTCTATAAGCCCTGCAACAACTGCGGGTTGAGTTACTAGTCCTGCAAGCCCTTGTTGGAGAAAATGCTCTAGAGCCTTGGACAACTTGGGTAGAGACCAATCTGGTGATGGTTAGTGATGTCTGGCCATGAGGTGGAATCACTGGTTGAGGGTTGAGGTGGTTTGGCCTTTGGAAGCCCTGGTTTGGCTTTGTTTGGTTTATTTAATGAGATTCCACATTCATGCTTGGAATATGGAATGAGGGTGGCTAGTGGCTCAACCTAGTCTATGGTCGAGTGGTACGTGAAAGTCCCATACCTAGTTGCATTTTACACATGTTAATAAGAGACATTTCTCTCTTGTATTTGATGGGTAAATATACTTGCTCATATGTGGTTTTTATGGCTTTTATATCCTTTTTATTTCTATTGGTTCTGAGTTTGTTTTATGACAGACTTGATGTATGGATCTCATCGTGTTTTTATTAGTAAATGAATGAACAATGAATATGTGACCTAATATATGATAATGCAACTATTTTTATAAGGCATCAATACTTCTTATCAATTCTCATATAAGTATGAGACCCTTATGCTCATATCTATTGTTATGACTTGTAGATTTCGTATTTGTGACATGTTTGACAAAATCCTTGTCATGGATAGTAGGGGTCAGATCAAGTAATTGCATCAACGATTTCATTAGTAGACTTTTTCCATTGTTATTTATCATTTTTGGAATTTTCATGAAGTTATGGGCAGTGGCCTGAGACCTAGCCCTGAAAAAGTGACTCAGAATCTGGCTTCGCTAGCACAAAACTGACTGAAAAATTCCATACTCTGTAGAATGCCTTGTTGTGTGAGTGATTGGAAGGCCTCGGTCACATCCATGGCTTGTCATGGGAGCGCATGAGGGTCCAAATAAGTAAAATGTCAAGTTTTCTTAAGGGTTGGTCACCTAGAAGGGTTAGTTGGCTCCTGGAGTTTCTATAACATCTGTGGAAGGTCAAATTGGTTGTGTTACATCAGTTACACTTCCTTAACTGTACATAGGGATTTTAATCACATCATAGTAGCCTCTCATCACATGTTTACCTCGGTGGACCGGTTAGCTTGGGTAAACATGGGATGAGGTGGTTACACTCCCTATCGAGAGAATGTCCATACATGTTGTAGACATGTAAGCACTCCCTCTAAATGAGAGGGGTAATCTCCATGAGACCCAACTTATCTATGAAATACACGAACATCTCTCAGGGAAATGGATTTGTCAAAACAACGATTATCTGCTCATCGGTGGAGATGTACTTGAGCCTTATCACTCTCTTATAAACCATGCAATAGAGATAGTGATACTAGATTTCAAGGTGTTGTAGCTTCTCATCCTGTTGTCACCTACACCTGATTAACCAATCCTACAAGCTACTTTCATAGCTTGTCTTTGAAGTTGCAAAATAATTGACTTGTGAGTGCAACAAATGTCTTGCTTTTTTCTCATCCATGAGAACAAACCCTAATCAAAATCCATATATAAACTCTCTTTGTTTTCAACACTCCTTTCCCTATAGCAGAAATTTTATGTTTGAGACATATCTCGAACCATAATTAACTATGTCATGACCAATTGTACCATGCTAGTATTCCAACACATGTTGAGCTATATTACTTGGCTTAACCATGAACTAATTTGCTTCCTTTTCTTGGTCCAACATCCTATCTAGATGTTCTACCTAAAACATATCTTTGTCATAGTAGTCTTGATTTTATCCTTGTGACATTTATGTTATCAACTATCATTTAGAAAATTATATATTGCAGAGAAATGGAACACATAAAAATATGCAGAAATTAAAACACAAAAAAAATAAAACAAGAGAGACACACATGTATGTGGTTCACCCAACTTAGGCTACGTCCACGGAGAAACAACCAGTCTTTCCTTTATATTATCCAGCAAAATGAAGAGACAAAACATACAGCAGATCCGTTGTAATATCCTCTACTAGGCTCACACATACCCCCTTTCTCTTTCTCGCTCAGAATACACTATCAACACACGACTGCAATACAATTCCCTATTACAACAAAGGGGTTGCCTTCTAGGGTAAAAAAACCTAAATTAAACATAACTTCCACCGTCAGATCATATGTCTAATGAACGACCCAGATTGACTATGAAATTACAATATTTTACAAGGCAATTTTACATCTATTTTTAGCTTCGGGGGTGCTGCCTACGGACACCCTAGCCAGGGGGGATGGGCCCCCCTGCGTGGAGGGGTGTACAATCTTCCTGGGGTATACATTTGGCTGAAACAAAGATCTTTAAATCAGGATGATAATCATGCTCCACACCCAACAATCTCCCACTTGAATATTGATTGTAGCAACTCCACCGCTGCTTCATTTGCTAGACAATGACTCCACTTTGGACCTGGTTGTTTCTCATCTTCATCATCATACTTGAAGACCAATTGAAACTGAGCATAATCTCAATTTCTCTATGGTTTCAACTTTTGTTAACATATCTACAGGATTCTGGCTAGTGTGTATCATTTCCAGCTTCAACTATCCATCTTCTAACACTGACCACATGAAATAGTACTTGATCTGTATGTGTTTAGTCTTGGAATGAAATGATGAGTTCTTTTCAAGATAAATGGCACTCTGGTTGTCACTGTATAGCCCGCCCATTTCTTGCTTCTTACGCAATTCATCCATAAACCTTTGTATCCAAATATTTTATTTACTAGCCTCTGTAGCAACAACATATTCTGCTTCTGTTGTTGAAAGTGCAACGACACTTTTCATTTTTGAAACCCAACTGATAGTTGTTCCACCTATAGTAAATACATACCCTATAGTGCTCCCCCTGTTATATCTATCACCAGCCATATTTGCATCAACATATCCCTGTAGAGAAATGTTTGAACTACCAAATCATAATGCTTGATTTGTGGTACCTCCAAAATACCTGAGAATCAATTTCACTACCATCCAATGTTCTTTTCCTTGATTTTTCATGTACTTGTTTACAATTCCCTCTGCATGTGCAATATCAAGCCTTGTGCAGACCATTGCATACATTAAGCTTCCAACTACTGATGCATATGGAACTTTAGACATATAATAAATTTCTTCTTGGGTCTTGGGGCACATCTCCTTACTAAGTTTGAAATGGCTAGCCAAAGTTTTACGCCGTGAGGCACAACCGTACTGTTCCAAGTGCCTTTCTGTCGAGAATCTCCCATTCTGCGTCTGTCATACTCGACGAATTCTTTGTTTTTCCGCTTAATGGTAGGTACAGATATTTTTGATACAGATAATATTCCATCTGCATCTTCCATAGCATGTATTTTTGGCCGTTAAATTTCTCGACCCTAAACCTACCATCTTCCACCATTGCTCCCACTCGAACCAGGAAACCTTCTTTCCTACAATTTTATCAGCCAAATAAACCTTCGGCTCTGATATCAGTAGTTAGAAAATTATATATTATAGAGAAACAAAACACATAAAAATATGTAGAAATAAAAACACAGAAAACAAATAAAATAAGAAAGACACAGATATATGTGTTTCACCTAACTTGGGCTACGTCCATGGAGAAACAATCAATCCTTCCTTTATATTATCCAGCAAAATGAAGAGACAAAACCTACAACAAATCCGTTGTAATATCCTCTACTCTCTCACACATTCCCCCTTTCTCTTTCTCGCTCAGAATACACTCTCAACACACAACTGCAGTACAATTCCCTCATACAACAGAGATGTTTCCTTCTAGGGAAAAAAACCATAAATTAAACATAACTTCTACCGTCAAAACATATGAGCCTTTTTGCTTCCCTCAATAAATCACCAATCTGAATGCATCAACCTCGAGGATCCTGTACAAACTCTTCTTTCTACTTACAAATGTAGGAGTTATTCATGCACCTCAATAGCTTGAGGTAGTTTACATGCACACTTCTTCTTTCTTCAAGGAGGATGATCTCTACAACCATCAAAAATCATACAAATAGTGAACCTTTTAATAAAATGTACTTGACAAAAGTTACCTTTTTCTTCCATTTGTTGCCAAAAACCTTGGTAGACTTCAATATGTACTTTCACTCTTCATTAGGAGGTCATGGAAGAACAATCACAACCAAGAAAATAATTTAAGGACAAGGGAACTGCTACTAGTAATACCAACAACAATAGTAGTAATCAAATGAGAGAGATGTAAAATAGTTATATTTTGGGGACATGTCAGCCCCCTCTTGATCTTGCACCGAACTTGCAATTTGATTGGCTTCATTCACATCATCATCATAATTTCATCTCTTTCTAGGGTTTCTTCTTTCAATGAAAACGTTTGAGTTAATGAATTCAAGGCTTTTTTTTCCATGCCCTTGCTATGGTTTACAGAACCTACATGTTGTAACATAACCCTAGAATTTGACCAAGACTTTTAGTCTTCCAAACCTTAGATATAGTATACTCTCCATTTGATCAAACAATAATCATTCCAATCCAAGTAGTCTAGATTCATCAATGTGCAAGGAGTAGGATTCATCATTCAAAGCTGAAACTTATCTTTAATAATCTAATGCTCATTGTCCCATTAGTTCTTCAGCATTGCCAATTCATAACTTGTTTGCAATCTCATGACTATAGATCTTCAATGATTTTATTCTTGAATACAAGCTTTCAAGACTTAACAAGCTTATCATTTCAAGAATGTTAGTTGCCTTCAAAAAAGTAAAGGAGGACTTAGTCCTTATTAAATAATTGTATATGACGATTTTGACATGCTTTGCGACATCATCATACAAGTCTCATCTATTATTTGTTGACTACATCAAAAATGTTATTTTACCTTGCCATATAAATTGACTTGTTCATGTATGTCTTTAAGGAGTTACATTAAATATGTCAAGACAGAGCTTGAAAAATAATTAATACATACCTCATATGGCAAAATTCAGATTTGAAACTTGGATTTATGGCCTTTCAAATTATTCAAAGGGATATTGGGTCAATTATCGGCCACGCATCTTGTCCTTATTTATATATAGAATAGGGATCCATTTAGAATGATTTCTAAACAAGTTATGAGATCAAGACCTTAAAGACAAGGTGCGTAGAATTTAAGGAAAATTTGGATTCCTTTGAAGGATGAATCAAGACTTTTTGGTGTCTTTAAATTTTTTTATTTGTAGACAAAACTTATGCTTCACCTTTTTGAATAGTTCATACATAACATAAGAATTGAAGGTACCCTTCTTCTTCAAACTTCCTTAAATTCTTGGATTCCTCCTTAGGTGAGATAAGGACCTTGGTCTTGAAACCTTGACCTTCTTCGAACATATGAGTTTTTCGATCTAATAATGATATCTAAGGCATTCGAACCTATGATACTGAAATCTAATATTGTTTTTGTGTCAATAAATCTTTGGATTATTGAGAGATGTTGCTCTATTTATCAAGGTTAATTTTATCAATGAGATGAAGGATTTCAACCTCTGTGTAATCTTCTAAGATTTTATTCCTTAAAGTATGATTCTCTAGTCTTAAAGTCACAACTCTAATTAGGGCCTTAAAGAAGACATGACTTAATAGGGCTGTTATTTTTCCCATGGCTCTAATACCATGTTGATTTTTAAGTTGTGTCAAACTGATAATTATTTTTTATTTTTTCACATTCTTATTAACCTTTCATCATTCAATAATTACACAGAAACATATGTACCATATATGTATTAGTACATCCATATCATAAAGAGACAGTCCACAAAAAGAGCACAAAGAATTACCTTGGGAAAACCTTTACAAGGAAAAACCCAGTAACCATTTTCTATAGAGAATTATTTAGTTCAATAGAGACATATCTAAGACAAAAACTAGGACACACCTCGTGCATGGACCATCCTCCTATTCAAGTCATAGGCTACTCATGAATCATATATAAGTATGCCTCAGACATGCTACATTACTTGTCACTTTCCTGCTTCATAAATACCTTATTCATAGTCTCCATAGAACTTTGAATACGTGCCTCATCCCATATAGATGTACCTCAGAAAAATACGAGATTTTCTTGTGCCTCAGAGTGGACTTTGTGTGCCTCAGACCCAACCCTTATAGAATCAGACAGGTGTGAGCTTTATTATTATTGATCTTTCTTCAAAGGTTATTTAATTTGTCTCCTCAAAGTAGGCCATACAAACTACCTCAGGAAACCATAAGAACCGCCTCAGATAACCATATGAATTGTCTCAGAAAAATATATCTTGTTGCCTTAGAAATGTGAATTTCCTAAGATAGAAACTTCACTCAATGAAATATATATTATGTGCCTCATACCTTCATTTATGACCTTATACTAGGCCTTTCATACCTTAGACACAAGTGAGTTCTTCTTGGCTTGATGGAGGGATGAATTATCCCTTTATATAGTTTTACCTTAGGTCGAAAGGGTGTGTCCTTTGTTGAATCTGACTTGACATTTTGGAGGGTCGACTTGATCTCATGGAGCTGACTAGAACATTTGAGATGGACAACTTGACAAGGAGGAGGCCAACATCAATTTGGAGCAAAAAATACCAATTTCAAAATTTCAATTTTCTTTCTTTTGAAAGTCAAATTGGGACTTGACATGAAATGATTTTATTTTTTACTCTTAGCATTTCAAAGATGCTTTACAAATTCATATATTATGAAGACCGGCCATAGTTACAAAATCTAACAAATAGTAGTGGGAATTATATTACAGAGTAGCAGTCTAATACATAGTCTTTTCCTTTTCTCCAACTTGATTCCTTCTCAAGAGATGGTGTGCTACTCATATAGCAACCTCTCATCAAACTAATTTAAGAGATTTAATTATCTCACAAGTGGTTCTAATAAGAATCGTTTGTTGATATTTTCATGTAGGCCTAATCATCTCTGAATTAGTTTACTTGAGATTGGATGGTTTCGTGAATTTGGAGTGTTGATTCATTGGATTCATTGCAGATCCTTGTTTATATGCCATCACTTGAATTAGAAATATTCACTTTGGCATCATGATCTCCCTTATCGTGAAGTGATATTTGGAAATTTTGAACTTGTATCATTACTGCTGAGTAGTTGGTGACAACAACTTACTCTCCATTTCTTCTCCAATCTATTTGTGAGCATGTTCTAGATCTCCTGCAACTTTCCCATAACCCACTTATAATTCTACTGTAAGATATTTTTATTGCAATAGAACTATAGCAACTACCAAAATTTGGTAAGTATCAAAATGAATTTAATTACTACCTACTAGTATAAAAAAGATGATAAAACATATCCAATTAATACCCTTTTCCAAAATTTATTTACAACAAAAATAAGGGGAAACATAGGAAAAAGGGAAGTCAAAAGGTGTGCTGAGGGGAGCCAAAATGGTGCAAAAAGATGCCAAAGAAACATCCTATCAACTACCAATCATGCTAACCCTTTGATTTGTACCATTGGAAATGGGTGATCATGTTCACAACTTCAAAGTGTGTAGACACATCCCATCCTTTTTCTATCAATGATGAAAACAATCAGAGGCAATCAAAGTGAGATTATAGGAATGTAGATATCCTTAGTAATAGAAGGTGGTTGTATATATATATATTGCTTTGGTGTCAATAGAAATGGTAGAAACCAAGAACAGTATGAAAAGCACAATAGGATTCATACAATGAAGTACTACATGTCTAAGCTAGTGGGGTTTGTTGCTCTATGTATGCTACTTCTTTAAAAATAAAATAACAAATGTATTTAATATTGATGCAAAAACCTCGAATTTTTATTTGTGCTACGACCTATGATTTCAAGCCAATATCAAACCAATGAATATTAATATTCTACACTTTTTGCATTTGTCACCAATAATTACATAATTTTATCATACATTTACAAATATGTCTTACAATATCGAGTTTCCAACATTCTACATACTTCAATAAACATTCTAGTGAAGCTACACAAACACTTCTTTTGGGAAAGGAAGACATCATTCCACAAATGGTGGAGATATATCTTGGGATGTTAGGAGAAGTATAGTGCTATGTGTAGGAGAGCATGCAACTTAAAGAAAACATGGCATGGACCTCTAACTCTTATGTTAAGAAAACTTTCATGTTTAGTAGATAAGCATCTAAATGTTCTAAAACAATGCCCTTATGGTAGTGAAACCCAACCTCATCAATGATTTTTCCTTTCAAAAATTTGTGTACATGACTATTGTGGTAGCTTCAACCAATAAGTGATGAGCAAAGTGCAACATGGTTTTGGTGGTTGTTGGTGCACAATATGTGTGATTGCTAAAGTTTTACACATTAAATATTTTTAAAATTTCTCAAAAGGATACCCATCTATAAATGTCAAATCAAAACATTCTAACTCTAAATCACACTTATTATTTATGAAACATAATTTGTATGCAAATAAAAATATGTGTCAAATTAAACATAAAAAGATAAAATACTTAGCAAAATTGGTGAGTGTAAAAGGAAATACAATATTTATATCCAAACTAATTAAGCACAAGGTATAGTGCAAAATTCACAAGGTCTAGATGTTAAATATTTGTGGGAATTTGAGTAAAATGGGAGCATAAAAATGATATATATGGAGAAACAGATCCAATAACATGTTGACATAATCAAACCAGAACTTCATAATGTTTCTACATTGAGCAAAAAAAATTATAAACCAACTGTAAGAATGTGAAGGTAAGTGTATAATCGATTGTTGTTTTATGTATCTCAAGAAGGTATTTCTACATAGGCATAAGTTTCTAAGTGTGTAAAAGTTGCCCACAAGACCCCCCTAGGATACTTTGTTTAGGTTGAGAAACTTTCCTTGTAACTCAAGAGAAGCACATAAGTAGTATGTTGGTTCATTGAGCTAAAGTAAATATGGGAAAAGTAAAGTAAACTACTTTAGTGACTTTGTTTTAATCTTAACCATTGATCTCAAGTGAGGGGAGATCTAATCTCGACCATCAATCACTTTGGAGATTAGGGTTAGGGATTATCTCAATGTAAATCTATAAAGTCAAGGCTAGGGAGAGGGAGAAGATGCACCATACAATGGTATTTTCCTCAAGAGGAGGAGTGTGATACTCTAGAGTCTTGGGTATGTAGAAATATAGGAGGGATACTAGAGATCTAGATATTCTAAGAAGTTTGATCACCGATCTAGGGTATATCTGCTGGACTAGATCCATGAAATTTGTACTTTCTCAGTTGGGCCATTATTCGAGGAAGGGAGTCGAAGTAGGTTCTAATTCATTGTTTAATAATGAATTGGTATGATTGGGTAGAATCTATTTGTGTCATTGTTTTATGAGATTGATTATTTAAATTTTTTTCTGTTGAATTTGTGTTAGGAACCTATGGTACATATTGGATAATTATATTTTTCATCCATCTCAATGATTTTAGAGAGGAAAAATTGGAGGAATCAACTCAGAGGACCATTTTTACTGGTGGGACCTCATTTCACAAATTGGGGTATGAGACATTATAGGATCATTTTGAGGCATCAAACAACATTTTTTAGGGGCTAAACCTTTTTTTATTTAGTTTGGCACCCTATTTTCCTTTTCTACGCACATATACCTTTCTAACAGTGCAAGAATCACCTTAATCAGATTCCACATGCAAAATTTATGTTACTCGTAAGTTAACCTTTCTGTTTTGACCACCATAATTCAAGAGGATGGAATATCAGCCCCATTACTCATGGAAAATGGGTTAGCCATGTGATCATGATGAAGAAGAATCTAGAATAGCACATATTGTAACTTTAGTTAAGAGTTGAAGGATTCAAACATAACCACTAGTAGGCTATCAAGTTGTGTTATAACCGGGCCATTGGAAGGAAAAAGGGTTTCATTCTTTTCAAGGGATTCTTTTTCCATAGACAAGTAGAGTAGTCGAGAGGGATAGGGAGAGAGAAAATTAAGAGGATTTTTCCATTGCACCAGCCCATGGGCCACATGCCTTACTTATTTGTACTCACAAACACTTTATATTCAAAGAAAGAGGGTATAACAGACTCACCTTCTAGTTGGATTTTCTCCCAAAAGGGTTTCCTGGGTTATATCTTGTGTCAATCAAGTTTCGTGAGATTTTATTTCATTTTTAGCACCCTCCTCCCATATCTACCCAAGTAACCGACCAACCGGGGTTAACATGTGACGAGAGGCTACTATGATTAGATTCGACCTCCTGGGTGACCTTAAAGATTCGGAATTGACAGAAACACATCATACAAACCTTCCACATTAGCAACAAAACTCCTAAGAACCATGCTAACAACTCAGGTAACTAGACCCTGGGTCCCACTGAGTTTTTAACCCACTTAAACCCTGGATGCTCCCATATTATAGGCATGGGTGTGTCTGGGAGGATTTGGACGCTCCCATGACATAGGCTTGCATGCATCTAGGGACTAGATTGTTCAGACCTGTGCCTATGTCCACGGAATTTAAGGCACTTTTTAAAGCCCATAGCCCATGCCACTTCCAAGAACTCAATAAGAAGTTGAGGAATGAAATAAAACAATGAAACAATGATGTATTTGCAAAAACCATGACAAGGCCTCGATTGGACCCCTACTAGCCATGACAAGAATTTCGTCAAACATATCACAAATATGTAATCTACATGTGTAAACAACAGATCTGAGCATAGGGGTCTCATACATATCTAAAAATTTCTAATAAGAAATGTTGCTACACCACATTAACTGCATTATAGTCTATTTAGGAATATATACATTGTTCATTCAATTACGAATCAAAACATGATGAGATCCATACTTCACCACCATCATAAAACTCACTCATAACCAACATATAAGCAACATAAATGACAAGCACATAACAACCGTATAAGCCATAAAATAACAAGTATATTTACCCATCAATATAAGGGGAAAAGAGCTCTTACTGCCATAAGCAAAATGCAACCAAGTTTGGGACTTCCACATTCCACCTAACCATATACATGACTGAGCCAAATATCTCTTCAGCTAGTCACCCCTGTGCCATATTCCAAGCATGAATGTGGGCCCATAAACCAAATCCATCAAAACCAAACAAGGGTTTCCAGAGGCCAAACCACCTCAACCTTCAACCAGTGATTCCAACTCATAGTCATACATCACAACCATCACTAGATTGGTATCTACCCAAGCTATCCAAGGCTCTAGAGCATTTGTTCCAACCAAGGCTCCAGGACTAGTAAATCAACCCTAGTTGTTTCCGAGCTCCAGAGCATTTTTCCAACAAGGGCTCCAGGACTAGTAACTCAACCCACTTAGGGCTCTAGAGCATTTGTCCAACCAGGACTTCAGGACTAGTAACTCAACCCAACAACTATTTGTCAAGCTCCAGAGCATTTGTCCAACCAAGGCTCCAAGAACGAATAACTCAACCCACAAATAAAGGAATCATGAGAACCAACCAAAAAACAAACAATGGAAATGAACCCACAACACCATGGCTATCCAGGAAATTGCAAGGCTAGGAAAATCCACTACCAATCCATGCAATCCTCCATGCCAATGACAGATCATGATCAAGAAACCATATGCATACACCATGCATGCCAAAACTAGTGAGGAAAACATACATGCAACTCGATACCTGCAATCAAAACTCGTTGTGGTTTTTGATCCCGATGTCCTCTTGCACTTTACTACTCTTCCTTTGTCTTCTTGCTCCGAATATCCAAGTATTCCACACCCTCTGAGAGTGCTCCAAGAAAACTCTAAGTATCTAAGACTATGAGAGAGAGAGAGAGAGAGAGATAGAATAATGAGAGCTCAAAAAATGCACTGAAAAAAAGCCGTGAACTTATCCTTAGGAGCCTTTTTATTAATGAGGCCTCTATTTTCTTCATTTTCCATTATTTTTCCTTCATTTTCCTCCTCACATGCAACCTGTGACCTTTCACCTCCCTTTTCTCCTATTTTCCATTATTTTATTAAATAAAATGCCAAGTAATGCCTCATGCCTTTCCAAAACCTTTGCCATTGTCTTTGCCAATTTTCATAGCCATAATAAACCATATAAACACCTTCACTAGGATGTTTTTCCCAACGTTCAGCTTGGAATACATGTCCCATGACATTGGTTATTATTTTGTCTTTATTAACTTTTATTACATGGACTTTTCACCAGGGTTGTTACATCATTGTTCTCTATGTTTTATATAATTATAATTTGCATGCATACACAATAAATAATAATTTACAGATCTAAAAATATAAAAATAAATAAACCCTCATTCATATTTTTAAAGTATAATTTATCGAATTTGTTGTAACGAAATGTCTAGTGGAATATCCATGATAATTTACAGATCATATTGGTATCATAGAAATTTTCTTTGGGCATATTGTGGATATTTGCACTTGATATAAATCGAATAATCCAAAAGTTATAAAACCCGAATAATTGTTGACAAAATTGTGAATAGCCATCGTGATCTTACAGGGAAGAGGTTTTCACAACTGGAAGCACACGTTGCAGATATAAAGTATAATGTGAATCTCCTCATGGAATCCTTGACTAATAAGTTGAGGATATTTAGACAAGATGGGGGTTCTAATGCAAAGCTATAAATAGAAGGGAAATAAGGAGATTGGGAAGAAAAAAAGGAGGAAAAGAAAGAACCCAGAAGAGATCAACCCAATTCAAGTGTCATGAACCACTCACAGTCCCTATTTAAAATGGAAGCGAAAGTCGACATCAAGTTGTATCAAGGTGATATCGATACTCTAAAGTTAAATAACTAGTTTCACCAATTAGAAGTTTATTTCAGTGTTCATCATATCAAGGAAGAACAAAAAAATTCATGTGTACGACTAAAATTAGAGGGCCATGTCGTGACTTGGTGGGAATTCCACACATAGACCTTGATTTTGGAGGTATATTCTCTAATGAATAATTAGTGGGAGGAATTTAAAACCCTCGTAAAGTCGCAATTTTACCCTATCTGGTATGTAGAGGACTAATGGATCCGGTGGCAATACTTCAAGCAGAAGTAGGGGAAAAGTGTATATGAGTACACCACATAATTTAGAAAGATAGCCATAATGTTGGGTGTCTCCCCAAAGAACCTAGATGTATTGCTCAAGTATTTGGGGGGGACTACATAACCATCTGTGGAAGCAAGTGATGCTATTCAAACTTAGATTCAAGGTGGACAAGGCTTGTGTATAGACAAAATACCTGGAGAACGTTGGCCTAAAAAAAGGGCAAACAAATGTATCAAAGTAGAAGGATCAATGGGATGCTTCTAAGGAGGGGAGGAAGAAGTGGAAAGGGGAAAAAGATAAAATTACAATGGTCACGACACAATAGTGAAAATATCCCAAGAAACACAGCAACCACCGTGACATTAACAAGTGTTACAAATGAGAAGTGCTCGAAGTTGCATCTAGAATATAACCCAAAGAACAAAAAGAAAGATAAGAAGAAGAAGAATCTCATGGCTACTAATTCGAATAAATCTAGGTTGAAATCAACTCAAATGTAGATGAGAACATTATATGTACATTCATGCAAAAGGAGGTGAATCTGAGTAACATTGAGCAACAAGAAGAGAAGGAAAAAGCATACTATTCCAAATAAAGATATAGGTTAAGAAGGCCAATATTGATGCTTTGTTTGACTCAAGATCGTAAGAGAATTTCATTGCAGAAGAGCTGGTCAACAAATTGGGATTGGAAGTTGTGATCACCTTGCCCATATCCATTAGGATGGGTAAAAAAGGGTGCAAAGATAAAGGTAACAAAATCAATGAAAAATTAGATTTGCTATCGATGCTAATTTTATTGATGAAGTAGAGTTAGATGAAATTCCCCTTGATGTGTGTGGAGTGGTGTTTGGAAGTTCCTACATGTACATGTGAGATGCAATATTCCTGTGGAGAGCCAACCAATATCAATTCGTTAAGGATGGGAAATCATTCACCATGAATGCACACAAAGGAAAGTAAAAAAAAATTGTTGGTAAGTGTCAACCAAGCCAAGAAATTGATCAGTTCAAGTAAGAAATATGTTTTACTATTTTCAAGATAAAATCACTACATCAAAGGCATCTCTAGAGGGGTGTACTAAAAAATATAAACAACAAGAACAAGAATTGGTGCAACATACAAGAGTATGTTCTAGGAGCCTAAAAAACTACCATCCAAGAGACAAGAGCTACACAAGATTCATAATATTTTGTAAACCAATTTTATTTTATTTTTTTCAAAAGATAAAATTTAATGTTGCCACAAATATATTCTAGAGCAACCGCTTAAAATTCTGGTAAACTTCTATCCAATTTCAAGTCTATTGAGCACATTTTTTTAACATAAAATTATAATTATTCCTTTGCTAAAACTCGTGAAATGCTACATTTTGGGGCAATAGAAAACCCATATTTTTCTATCCACGTATGATTTATTTATTTGATTTGGTTTAAATAGCCCTACCATTATCTATGATTCTAAGAATATGCAAAGCAACAAAAACAGTTTTATCAACCCTGAATTGGCAAGCAATCCTGAAAACATATCTGACATGAATAATTGGAAATGGGAAGTATATTTTATTTGGGTTGACATTAATTTTCTTCACATTTTTCAAGGACATAGAAGTAAGGACGGTGACGAAGATGATATACTGCCATTCATTACATATTCTTTAACAGTTCCATAGACAGGATTTTTCTGCCATTGATTTCAGCTCTGATGGAGAGAAAAGATCACATATGTGAAAATCGTGAGGATGCAAATCTTCCTTCATTTTGTGTAGCATGTGTGAATTGCAAGCTCAACTAGAAGTATAACTTATTTATTCTTTGTGGCATAATCGTGATTTCTTACAGAAAATTTTGGATGAGAAGCTTAGAGCTAAATGTGATGTGGTTGAGCAATAACACTGATTCGCTTATGCTCAAATAACTTGTGGGATTGACATATGACTACTTGTGAATCTGTACAAGAAAGAAACTCAATGGTTCTTCAGCTTTTATTGAGGTATTTCAGTCACTGCAAGCTTGAGTTATTAGTATTTTTAGCCCCCTTCTAATATTCAGCTGCAATGGCAATACAATATGAACTTTGGTGCACTACAACCCTCAGATGAAATTCATGCATCTGAGTTGGCATGACAGACACAGGAGTTCAAACAAAGAATCTTATCCAATTCTCCTGGAGGAAATGCAGTCTTTTTTGGGTTGAGGCTGAAAGTATTTGTCTACCATATTTGTCAAATGTTTGACAATTTTTAATGTTTGCTCTCAATAAAGATACATTATTCAGATAACATTTATGGAGAATTGGAAATTTCTGTGAAATCTAGTGCCTTAATATTGTTGTGAAATTTCTGGATAATTGGGTTGATCGAGATGTATTTGGGCTCACATGCCACCAATGGCTCAAAATTCAGAATGGATTCCGACGTTCTATAAAGATTCAGTCTAGTGATAATTTAGGCACTTCTCACAATTTCTTTAAAAATATTCAGGCTTTTCGATAGCTTTACCACACTTCATTCTGTTTCATTGTCAGGCTGCATTGAAATTCTTGATTCGGCCCTTACCGTGCTTCAGTCAGCAGGTTCAAAATTGCAAAACCTTTCACTCGATTGTTGCTTCAATGTCAAAGATGAAGGGTTAGCTTACATTAGTAATAGTTGCACTGCGTTGTTATATTTGAGTCTTTATCGTCATAATATCAACCATAATGGTCAATAATATGTATTACTGAGATGATATCCCAAGACCATGGATGATTTTATGTGTCACCATGAGAGGATGATTTTTCATAGTTGAATGAACATTCGCTTGTTTGAAATGATTTTGTGTAGCCACAGCATGAAGAAATTGGAACTAGTGGTGCGCTCGATGGCTTATAATGTTACATGCTCACATGAGTCCTTTTGTTGAATTTTAAAAGCCCCAACCATTATGGCTATAAAACCCAATAAGTATGGCTATCAATATTTTTAAGAGATATGAGAGATATGGGAAATTAGAATCAAATTATTTTCCCATGAATGCGTGGTTTGATGAGGAATGAAAAATGGTAAGGAGAACTTTTGAAAAGGAAGGCGAGGAAAAGATGAATGTATTGTTATATAAGCAAATTTTAAAAAGGAAAAAAAAGACGAGTTCATGCAAACAAGGCCAGAATAGTTAATATATCTAGGCAAGAATAACCCAAAACTTTTTTGGCAGGAACTTCAACCAAGGAAGAAGCAAATTGAAAATAATATTACAATCAATCACTGGTTTGACTATGTAAGACAACTCTGCGAAAAAAAATTAGAGGTTGAGCCTCCTCCAAGGATCAACACAACTACAAAGCTTTTCACATTACATGAGGTGGAGGCCGAAACTAAAACGTTGAAAATGGGGAAGGCAAAGGACTTGGTTGAACTTCAAGCAGAATATATAAAGTGGGGAATGAACATTCTTGTGCCGCATATCATGGAAATATTCAACAATGTCATTCAGAAAGGATTCCCAAGGGATTGGACAACTAGTCTAGCAATACCCCTTTTTAAAAGTGGGGACATTAATAACCCTTCCAACTATAGAACCATTATGATCAATCCTTTGTTTGCAAAACTTTTCAGCGACATGGTAGAAAATAGAATCAGTAAGTGGGTAGAAGTAAAAGAAAAGAGGGCAAAAGGGAAAGCGGATTTTAGGACGAAGCATTCTATAGTAGATCATGGTATTACGTTGAGACATATTGTTGAAAAGGTTTGGGGGGACAAAGAAGAAGTATTTTGCTGCTTTGTTGACTTCAAAAAGGCATTTGACACGGTCCCTAGAGATAAGTTGTGGTGTAGAATGGAAGAACTTGAAATTCCTACAATATAGAGTCGTTATCCATAGGCTTTAAGAAGAAGTGAAAGTCAAAATTAGAACTTTAGCAGGAATTTCAAAAAGTTTTAGAAGCGACATTGGAGTCAAGCAAGGTTGCCCTTTATCCCCTACCCTTTTTGGTTTATATATTGACAAATTGGAAGAGTGGCTAAATCTGCAAGGTGGAGATGGTGTTTGGTTGGGGGAGTTTGTGATAAAGCTTCTTTTATATGATGATGATCTTGTACTGGTTGCTAAATCGGCCCATGGATTGCAGATGCACCTATATGCCCTTGAGAATTTTTGTAAAGCAATGGGGATGCAAGGCAATACCAGTAAAACCAAAATAATGATTTTCTCTAATAAAAGGAAGCAAAGCCAACATACGTTCTTTGAAGGCAACGTTCTTGAAGAAGTAAATGAATACAAGTACCTCGGGATAGACTTCAACAAGAAGCTTAATTGGGAGGATAGTAGAAAGAAGAGAATTTTAGGAGGGTAGAAAGCATTATATGTCCAAAATAGATGTAGAGAGGTAAAGTTAAGGGATTGGAAAACGATTAAAGTGCTTTTTGGACTTCTAGTTTGTCCAGTGATATTATATGGGTGTGAATTGTGGGCTAGCAGCATCTCTGTTTCAAAATGGAAACAAATTGAGAAAATCCAAAAACGCTTGATCATGAGCAAGTTCAAAATACAAAGTTCGGTTCCTTATGAGATAATGTTGAGTGAAATAGGGGAAACTCCCATCGAAGCAATTGCCATGGTGTGTCTTATAGGTTATCTTCAATGAAGGTATGAATGAAAGAAAGAAATCATGGATGAGACAAAACAACAAATTGATGCAAAAATGGAATATTTAGCTCAATGCATGTCTCACGAATAGCAAGGAATTAAATAATTTTTTTATAGAGTAGTTTTGTAAGTGTATATGGGGAGCAGAGTTGGGTTGAAAGAAAAAGTACTATGTTCAAGAATTCAACCCCACTTGTGATCCCCAACAAAAATAGTACATTGGTGCTAGCATTCCATGGAGAACAAAGATTCTTATTGCTCAATTAAGAACTAACTCGCATCAACTTCGATGTGAAACAGGACGGTGGAAGAGACCTAAAGAAGCTTGGGAAGTACGAGTGTGTACTTTTTGCACTTATGTGGTAGTGGAATCGGAAAAACATTTCATTTTAGAATATGATGCTTTCAGAGACATCAAGGACAATTATAACAGTATGTTAGTATCAATTTTGTGGCATTGTCTTTTCAGTGAGGGGACTGTTAGAAGGTTGGGTCAGCTCATCATAAATTTGAATAAGAAAATGATTGAATTTCAAAAGGAAAAAAACAAGGAAGTTGGTAGTCCCATAGACTATTTTTAGTCTCGTGGACATTAATATATATATATATGCCAACCCTTGGATTTAGGAAACTACAAAATCTGAAGTTTAACATGTACTACCCCACTGCATTAATAGAATTATAGCTCCAGAAATATTAGTTACAAACACATATTATGGCATATATTATAAAAATTGTATGAAAAAGGAAATTTAATATTATATATTTATATATAATATTAAAAATATTAAAATACTTTATTAATAATGAGTCATTGAATTTTAAAACACTCGCTATTATTTTTGTTTTAAATCGTTTTAAAAAAAGTGAAGCAGTTTTATAATTGTTAAAAAGATCAATTTCATAATAAACTTAAATAGTTAGATTGTGGGGCGAATAAAAGTTATAAAGTAGAACCAAATGAGGGCTTGGAGATTTTGATTCTAGGTAGTTGTGTTATGTATTGATCTTTCTAGAGACAATTAATGAAAATCAGCCTTGATTCCAAATTTTGAGTAAAGTTGCAGTTGGTACGTCTCTTTTCCTTTATGTATTTATTGTTTCATAGTGTGTTTTTTTTTTTTGAAAGGGATATATGCAGTAGTAAATTTTTTATTTTCGTATGAAAAAAAAGCATTTTTAAGGGGTTACATATTTACCTATGTGGTTGTTATCTCCAAACGATACAAGTGATTTAAGAACATGCATTATAAGTGCTCCATTGTTTTTCAAATAACATACTAATACATTCTATCTTCTCTTTATCAATTTCACTCGAGGCTTTTAACTTAAATTCCATTTGTCTTAAGTTTTAAAATATTGTCTCTCTTAGTTTTGCTTATTGTCACAATTTTAGGGTCCACAACTTTCAAAAGTTGGCCATTTTGATTGGATGTGACGAGTCTCTGAGTTAGACTACTCATTGCATTTATACAGTTCAACTCCAACCACTTTTTCTTAAAACTGTATTGAATTTAAGAGTGATGTCCTGGGCACTCAATCCCTATAGCTAGGAGTTGTCTCCATGGTTAGAAAATGTCGAACGCCCCATTGTTAGACATTTTTATGTATATACAATTTGTTTTAAAAGCAAGTAAGGTGAAAAAAAATTGCAACTACTACTTGAACAAGGTGCCATTCCTGAGTACATCATCATGTGGGTCACCTATCATCATTGTGCCAAAGAAGGACGAGACTTGGAAAATTTGTATATATTATAATGTGTTAAACAAAATTACGCTAAAAAACAAGTAGCCCCTACCCAGAATAGATTACCTGCTAGATCAATTGTAGTAAGCGAAATACTTCACCAAGCTAGACTTAAAGTCTGGATATCACTGGGTTTGATCCAGAAAAGAAGATACCTAGAAAATCACCTTCAAAACTATTCAAGGGTTGTATGAGTGGTTAGCCATGCCATTTAGCCTATGAAATGCATTAATTATGTTTGGATGATGTACTGGTATACAATGCTACCTGTGAGGAGCACATCTCACATTTGACGTTAGTACTAAAGACATTAAATAAGCACCAGATGCTAGCAAATATCAAGAAGTGTGAGTTTTCACAATATTTTTAAGTGTATTCAGGGAACGTGATAGGTAGAGGAGAGCTAAAAATAGATATTTCCAAGATGGAGGCCATCATGAAATGACAGGTTCCTACTAATGTTTCTAAGGTTAGGAGTTTCGTTGGGGAAAAACAATACCTAAGGAAATCCATAGCCTCATTTTCAGTGGTAGCAACACCACTCCACACCATAATAACAAGCGAAAAGAGTTTCAAATGAGGAAGGGGTCAACAAAGGGCCTTTGAGGAGTGAAAGAAGAAGATTAGTCAAGCACCAATTCTCGCATTAACCAAATTGTAGCAACCCTTCGAAGTGGAGACAAACATGAATGAGTATGTTATGGGAGAGATCTTGATGCAGGAAGGAAGATTTGTATGCTACTATTTTGAAGTATTTCATGGGGAAATTCTTACCTACGCTACTTATGATAATGAACTCTATGCCCTGGTGCAAGCTATGAAGAAGTGGAAGCATTATCTAATGGGAAAGGAGAAAATAATTCACATAGATCATCAATCATTATAGTACTTGTAGGCCCAAAGTAAGCTACAACAAACTAAATATTAAAAAGTGAATGAAGATCTCACAAAAGTTTCATTTAGTGATCATGTATAATAAGGGAAACACAAACAAGTTAACCAACATGCTTTCAATGTGAAAATTCCATGGTTGGGATCCTTCTACAACGACTGGTTAAGTTTCTTTTATTTTGTTATATAACTAAACAAAATTGTTTACTGTTTGCTACGGCAAATAATGAAACTAACACGCTACAGTCTTCACAAATATAAAAAAATTTGGAAACAAATATACATCGCAGGAAATAAATAAACGCACACATTCGACACTGTTATTTTTGGACAATGTCCCCGGAAAAACCCAATGCTGGAAAACTGGTGCAACATTTGAGGGTTTGTATTATTATGCAGTAGTTTATGAATATAATCTTGGATGCCTTACTGGCTATCCGATACCGAGAATATAGCTAGAGAGAAAATTAGTGAGATAATGTCACACTGGTATTAGAATATCCAGTACTGATATGACTGAAGATGAAGCCTCTCCATTATCTCTGCACAACTCTACATCACACCTACACGGTTACTGCGTCACTACTGCAAGGATTGTGTCACACCTCCCGGTTGATATTTGATTGGTTGGAAACTTGATCCCCTGACCTCCCGGTCTCACACCTCGACTTCCGGTACTGGATCTCAACTGCTCCTCAGCAAATCTTCAGACTCCCTCTGAAGCTCTACTTTGCCTCTGCGTGGCTCTACGTTGCCGAATGTGGCTCTGCGCTACCTCTTCTGTACCCCTCTCTAAATCCTCTGCAATGTATTCACCGGATCAAGAATACTTCCACCAGAAAACTATTTGTGCCCCTCACTGCAAGAAATTTGTTGATCACTTCTCTGGCAACTCCTGCACTGCTCTCTTGAGAAATCAATATCATGATCTCCAATTCGATGTGTCTTCCAAATGCCCATCGAGCCTCTTATTATAATCTTCCCATTGAACATTCAACGACCCATATTAATTCCTAATCAATGGCTCATATCATCTTGAATCGATCTCCATCTTTTTCTAGAAGATTCACACCCATTTTCATTAATACCCTTTAATTATTTTAATTTCCTAAGTTTAGACTTAGACAACCATTAAAAATAATTAATTATTTTAATAAAACTGTCTCCGGGTGGAATTTCCCAAAACGATTTATGGGTCTTGGAGAATGCATGTGTCCTAGCCTCCCTACAAATTTTGAGGCTTAGAGCACATCCGATGCTACCAGAAATCAATGGTCACAACTTTGGGAAATTTGATGCATATAGAGCCATGATGCATACAGAGAGGCATATTCAGAGGATGGGGACTTCAAGGAGGTGTTTCAACAGTTGCAAAGCCAAAGTCATGTGCACAATGGTGACAACACAATTGAATACCATCTCCACGATGAGTTACTCTACATGTTGGATAAGTAATGTGTTCCTAAACGTGAACAATTGACACTGATTAGAGATCTTCACACCTCCAAGGTTACAGGGCACTTTAGTGTGGGGAAGATAGTGACCAGATTGTAGAGGTATGTGTATTAGACCAATATGCAAGAAAAAGTAGCTAGGTTCATAAGAGGGTGCATGCTTTGTTGTACCAACAAGCTTAGTAACAAGAAATAGGGTCTATATCGTCCCTTACTTGTATCCACTCATCCTTGGGAGAAAGTTTCCATAGACTTTGTGGGAGGTTTACGAACAACCATGAAGGGACATGACTACATGTTCATGGTAGTTGATAGCTTCTGTAAGATGTGTGTATTGATGCTCTATGAAAAGAACACAACAAGCAATAAGCAGTGAACTTTTTCTTTGGACAAGTTTGGGTGCAGTTTGGGATACCGAGGAGCATTGTTTTAGACAAGGGCACAAGATTTCTTAGTGAATTTTGGACTAAATTGTGGTAGAAGATGGACATAAAGTTAAAGAGGTCTAAAACATTTCATCCATAGAAATATGGGCAGATAGAGGTAGTCAACAAGAATTTAGTGCAACTTTTGAGAGGTTATAATAAGAAGCATTTGAAGACTTGGGATGAAAATCTAGTATATATACAACACTCTTATAATAGAGCAGTGCACACTTCTATTGGTAACTCCCAATTTGAAACTTGTTTTAGATATTTGCCACCTGCACTTTTGGATATTGCATATGGACAACAAGGAAGACTGAGGGAGGATCTTACAGTTGATGTCTTGAGAGATACAAAAATTGTGGAGAAGATCAAGCAAATTGATCCGGATTTATGCAGGAATGCAACAGAATACAAAAATAACCATAAACTTAGAAATACAGTGGAAATAAGGCTTCATTTCATTAATATCAAATCACAGAAATATGCTTACAAACGTGATGGAAATAAAATAGCTAGGGTGCTAGTAGCGAATCTCTGAGAAGAGATGTGGCGGCTACAGACCTTCGAACTATGTTACAATGAGGCTCGAGGGCCTATTTATTGTAGAGAAACAATGGAGAACTCTAAATGTCCAAAAACCTAACCCTAGGAGATGAAGCGCCAAAACTATGGGCCCCGTTTGGGTAAATTGGAGTTTCAACTTCCTGGGGATGTAACTTCGGCATACTATCTCCGTTTGGGGCTTCAAAACGGCTCCGGAAGTTCAAGACCCGAAAAACTGCTAAAAATAGTAAGTTGTGAAAAAACTGAAAGATGCAATGGTGGGGCCCCAAGTGGAATAGGCGGGTGGCCACCAATATCCACCTGGATCATTCCTCCCCCCTTAGGAAGCAATTTTCCCCATTGAGTTCCTCCATGAGATGAGGAAACTTCTGTTGAACTTGGTCCCTGGTGAACCACTTGCATTGGTGCAAGAGTTGGCCAGCTTTGACAACCCAACTGTTGGCGAGTGTTCTTGAATTGCATGTCCATGATACAGTCTGTGGTGGCCTGTTCCATGCAGTCTGGGTTTAACTCTTTTGGTGTGAGTTCTTCTACAATGTCAAAGGTGTCCAATAGAGGTGGGAAGTAGGGACGAAGGCGGTCTACATTGAATATTGGGTGCAGACCAAGGAATGGTGGAATATTGAGCGTGAAGGCATTATTCCCTACAGCCTTGGTGATGGTGTAAGGCCCATATCGGAGCAGGCGAATCTTGCGGTGGGGTCCAGTGAGGCGCTCCTTCTGCAAATGTAGCCACACTTTTTCGCCCACCTAGAAGTTGTGTGGCACCCGATGTTGGTTATGTCGTTGCTTGTACTTAGCATTGGCTCTGTCCAATATTTCATGAACCTGTTGGCAGATGTGTTGAATGTGCTCAATGAAGTTGTTTGCTTTGTCAACTTTAGACTGGACATGAGCCGAATCGGTCTGAGTAGCTGCAAATGGCATGGCTACATCAATGGGACATAGTGGCTGGAATCCCAAGCCCACCTGAAAGGGGCTATGGCCATTTGAGCTGTGGAGAGCCCGATTATAACTGTGTTGTACATAGGGAAGGCTCTCATCCCATGTGCGTGAATGCTTTGAATTGTACATGCGCAGAATGTGTACAATCATCGTGTTGACGACCTCTGTTTGGCCATCAGTTTGGGGATGGAAAGTTGTGGACTTGGTGAGCTTGGTGTCCGACATTAACTAGAGGCTAGACCAAAATGTGCTAAGGAACCTGCTGTCGGGATCTGATATGATAGACTGTGGGATCCCAAAGTGCCCACACTCATTCAAAGAAGAGTGTAGCAGTGGCTTCTCTTGTGATATTCTTCTTGCAAGCTGCCATAATGGCCATCTTTGAGAATCTGTCGACGACCACGAAAGCACAGTCATTTCCATGCTTAGTAGAAGGAAGGCCTAACATGTAATCCATGGAGATGGATTCCCAAGGATGAATAGGGGTAGGTAGCGGAGTATAGAGCCCTTGCTTCTTGATGGTTGGTTTGGCAATGGTGCAAGCAGTGCAGGATCCGATGTACTTCCCGACATCTTGTCGAAGGTTTAGCCAATAGAAATACTTCTGCAGTACTGCCACTATTTTCTCGACCCCAAAATGCCCAGCGACTCGACTGTAGTGCGCTTCCCATATCATCTTGTCACGCTCTCTTGAAGGAACACAAAGGTTTCCCAGGTGACATAATAATACATCTTGGAGGTGAAAATTTGGAACTTGCATACCCCCCAAGAGTGCCTTGTATGTGTAGTTGAATTCTGGATCGCCTTTGTAGAGAAGCGACCAATCAGAAGCCTCATGCCCACAAGAGTTGAGAATGGTGGTTATGGCCACGATTGGTGGTTGGCTGAGGCAGTCTGAAACATTATTGGTGCTACCCTTCTTGTACTTGATGTTCAAATGAAATTGCTGCAGATATGTGGACCACTTCTGATGGCGATCGTTCTGATGGCGATCGTTACGCAACTTCCCTTGTGTATGTATGAGCACACGGGGGGGTCGGTGGTCTGTGTGGATGATTGTCTCCTTCCCCAAGTATTGCTTCCATTGTTGATGCTTTGCCTGATGGAATACATTTCTTTGTCATAAGTTGGATACTTTGGTGTCGGACAATGTCTCACTGTGATATGCCACTGGATGCCCCTGTTGAGTAAGAAATACCCCAATAGCATAGTCAGAGGCATCTATCTTGATCTCAAATGGTTGTTGCAAGTCTGGTAATGTGAGCACTGAAGCAGAACAGAGGCGACGTTTCAATTCTACGAACGCCTTCTGTTGAGATTCCGACCAACATAATTATTCTTTCGCTCCTCCCTTGGTGAATTGACTCAAGGGCCAAGTGATATGAGAGAATCCCAACACGAACCTGCGGTAGAAATTAGCAAGACCCAGAAAGATGCGAAGCTTTGTTAGGGTGGTTGGGGCTGGCCAATCTTGAATGACTTGGATCTTGGTTGGATCCACATGCACCCCCATTTCATCAATAATGTATCTTAGATATTGAACCTGGGTCATGCCAAAAGTGCACTTCTCCAAATTGGCACACAACTTGTGTTGCCGCAGTGTTTGTAGGACTTCTCGGATGTGGTGGAGGTGCTCTTCCCAAGTCTGGCTAAAGATCAGAATGTCATCCAAGTATACCACTACAAATGAGTTGGTGAATGGACGCGAATGTCATCCATCCCAGCCTCATGAAGGTTAGGAGCATTTTCAGTACGAAAGGCATGACGAGCCATTAGAAAAGGCCCTCCTTGGCCTCGACGGTATTTGCCATCAAGTTCCCGGTGGTACCTGGTGATACCCAGACTTCAAGTCGATCTTGCTGAAATACTTTGCCCCTTTGACTTGGTCCAGAAGGTCATCAATCCGTGGGATTGGGTACCTATTCCGGATAGTGATCTTGTTCAGTGCATGATAATCAATACAGAGTCTCCAAGTATCATCCTTCTTCTGTACCAACACGATCGGGCTCCCATAGGGCGATGAACTTGGCCAGATGTGACCTTTCTGTAGCAACTCCTGATCTGCCTTTTGATTTCATCATTCTCCAGAACAAAGCGCCTATAGATAGGTCCATTGGGTAGTGGCGCACCTGGGGTCAGGTCAATGGGGTGCTTGACTTGATAGTGTAGAGGCACCCTTGTGTGTGAAGTGAAGATGTCCCCGTACTCCTGCACCACCTTGTCCATTGTTGTTGGCATGCGAGAGGCCATGTGAAATTGATAGTCCTGATCTTCTTCTTGCCCTGGGGGCGGATTATCAGGAAAACAAATTTCCTGGTTTCAAAAATGAGCTTACCGCATTTTTTTGCAGTAACCAAAGAGATAGTGGGAGGCGGTGGTACCTCTGGTATTCTGTACAATTTATTTCCCAAAGTAACAATAACAGCGCGAGGCCGAGACTCATACACAGCATGTCGTTTCCACAAGTATGGTTGGCCTAATAATACATCAAAAACATCAATAGGAGAAATGTCACACAATACCTCATCCGTGAAGGGCTTGATGCTATAGGGAAGGCGGCACTGTTGGTTGACGTGGAGATCCTGTCCTTGGTGAAGCCACCCGATGGTGTATGGTTGTGGGTGCACTGTGGTCGGCAAGCCCAACTGCTTCATGACATCTGCTGAAAAGAGGTTCTTTTGGCTCCCATTGTTGATAATGAACCATAGCGGGGAACCTTTTACCAACATATGGGAGTGGAAGAGACGCTCTGCCTCCTCTGGATCTTCTGGTTCCTCCTTTTGTATCTTTGTAGTGCCAATAGTGGCATTGGGCTCCACATCAATAATCTGCTTCCCTTTGTCATTCACCTTGTCAGGTTCTGATTCAGAGTCGGAGCATGCATCTGATTCAGAAGCCCTCATCTCGGCCACCAGCGATTGCTTGGCCCGACACTCACTTGTGTTGTGGGTGGAGCTCTTATGGAACTCACACCACTTTCCCGTGTCCTTCTTTGGCTTTGCAATGTTGTTCTTTTCTTATGTCTTTGGTAGGCTCTCTTGGGCCACCATGCCTTGGCTTTGTTCTTTGTTCTGCAGTTTGGGGGCACCTTTCCCTTGGTTTTGATTCACAGATCCAAAGTCTCGCTTCTTCTGTTTGAATTTCTGCTCAATCTTGGAAGCATACCGGTATGTTGTACCAAGCGAGGAGATGTCGAGGAACTCCATTTCCTCCTGAGTGTATCTGTGTAGACAACCGCGATACTTTAGCACCAAATGTTTCTCTGAATCTTTGATACCCAACTTTGTGCGCAGGGTATGGAACAGATTCGTTAGCTCATGCACATCTTGATCACTTTGTTGCCGCAGCGTGGTCCATTGTATGTACTTGTCCTTATAGCTCCCCACGGGATATTATTATTCCTTGATGGCATCTTGGAAAGAATTCCAAGTGGGTACGACTGAGAACAAAGAGGATTTTGTCTCGTCCTTTTTCTCACAGTAGGTTTCCCACTAGTCCTTGACATGGGGGTTAGCTTTGAGGAGTGAAAAAATAATCTTCTCTCGGTCAGAAAAGTCATGAACTGAGAAATATCCTTCTAATAGATTGAACCATCTATCTACAACATTTGCATCTATTTAACCCTCAAATATGGGAATGTCAAAGTTTACTTGTAACTTAAAGGGTGTCGCGCCTCCAGAGTGGCTGCTGGATGCAGATGCGTCGCTGGTGGGAAGTCGTTGAAGGATCTAGACAAAGTTATCCATCATCACGTTCCTTTATTTTTCGAGGGCCTCCTCCAGAAATATTTGATAGGATCTCCTACTCCCTCATCTTTCTTTTCGTCCCCCATGGGTGTCCGTAGGGGTTTGCGAGGCTGATCTTGCAAAGGTTCCACCAGATCGAGCCCTAACTCCTTATACCTCGAACTCGTTGGGGACAAGCAAAGAAGGATCGAGAAAAAGCAGACCGCTCTAATATGACTGATCCAGATTTATGCAGGAACGCAACATAATATAGAAATAACCATAAACTTATAAATACAGCGGAAATAAGGCTTCATTTCATTAGTATCATATCACAGAAATATACTTACAAACATGATGGAAATAAAATAGCTAGGGTGCTGGTAGCGAATCTCTGAGAAGAGATGTGGCGGCTACAGACCTCCGAACTGTGTTACTATCAGGCTCGATGGAGAAACAATGGAGAACTCTAAACATCCAAAAACCTAACCCTAGGAGATGAAGCACCAAAACTATGGGCCCCGTTTGGGTAAATTGGTGTTTCAACTTCCCGGGGACGTAACTTTGGCATACTATCTCCGTTTGGGGATTCAAAACGGCTCCAGAAGTTCAGGACCCGAAAAACTGCTAAAAATAGTAAGTTGTGAAAAAACTGAAAGAGACAATGGTGGGGACCCAAGTGGAATAAGCGGGTGGCCACCAATATCCACCTGGATCACAAATCCATATACAGGTACAAGAGATACTGTATAAGTCATTGGAAAAATACAAGGCCATACATCATCAACACAAAACAAAGAAGTCGTTTAAGGTTACATTTGAAAAAGGATATGCTATAGGGCTCTTGTAAGAAAATCAAGGCTCTGTAGTATGGTCCCCTTGAGATACTGGAAAATATCGGAGATAATTCTTATATAATGAGTCTACCTCCATACATGCGCATTTACTTGGTTTTGAATATAAATAATCTAAAACTCTATGAGCCCTCCATGCTATATTTGGAAGAAGAATGTGTCCTACTTTCTATAAAGGATTTATCATTTGGAAGTAGATGTTAAGGCAAAGTTGACAGAAGATACAATTTTGTAGAGGAGGTAGAAAACTACAAGACAGGGGAAATATCACCTTTTCAAATTGTGTTGAAAGGACAACTTCCAAGCAAGGCTAAATGGTACATCCAAGAGAAGGTGGAGGAAAAATTTCCTCACCTCATTCAGTAGAATATTTTTGGGACCAAAAACCTTCCAAAATGGGGAGTTGTGATCCATATTATATCATTATATTATTTTTCATCCACCTCGATGCTTTTAGAGTGGAAAGAGTGGAGGAAGCAACTCATAGGACCATTTTTACTAGCAGGATCCAGTTTGGAAATTTGGGGTGTGAAACCTTTTGGGAGCATTTTGAGGCATCAAACGCCATTTTTTGGGTCTAAAACATTGTTGCTTTAGTTCCACACATTTTATTCCTATTCTATACACAAATACCTTTCTATCGGTGTAAGAATCGCCTCAATCATAGTCTGTATGCAAAAATTGTGCCACTTGAAAGTTGATGTCCCTATTTTGACCACCATAATTGGAGAGGATGCCATGTCAACCCTCACTACTCATGGAAAATGTATTATCCATTTGATCATGATGAAGTAAACTCTAGAAGAGTCTATATTGTAACTCTAGTTAAGAGTTTAAGGAGTCAAACCTAACCACTAGTAGGCTATCAGGGTATGTTATAACTGAGCCACTAGGAGTAAAATAGTTTCCATTATTTTCAAGGGCATTTTATTCCACAAACGAGCAAAGTAACCAAGAGGGATAGGGAGAGAGCACCCAAAGAGGATTTTTTCATTGTAGTAGCCCACACACCACATGCCTTACTTCTTTGTACTCACAACAAATCTATATTCAAAAAAAGAGAGCAAAGTGGCCCCACCTTTTAGCTGGGTTTTCTCCCAAAAATGTTTCCTTGGCTATATCTTTTGTCAATCGTGGTTTAAGAGCCTTTATTTCGTTGTTCTTTATGTTCTACATAATTATAATTTGCATGCGTATGCAACAAACAATAATTTATAAATCCAAAGATCTAAAGAGAAATACACCCCCTCATAATGTACATTTCATATTTTTAAGTATAATGTATCAAATCTGTTGAGACAAACTATCTAGTGAAATATCCACGACAATTTGCAAATCAACTTAACTATATATTTATTTTGTAGATAATTTTTTTGACTACAAATTAAATACTGAAAGCTAGATATACAAAAAAATTTAACATCAATTATTTATCATAATTTTTATCAGTAAATAAAATCGATAGATATTTAATAAAATTCAATTACAATTAAAAAAAAAAAAAAAAACTCCTAAAATTATATTGTAATAATAATATTATAAAAGGCCACAAGGAAAAAATAAATCAACAATGAAAACTAAAACTAACCTAAGACAACTAAACAAATCCCCTATAACATAGGTAATGCATTATCTTGCATTGTCCATACTGTAGTAAGCCTTTTGATGCTCAATAAAATAAACCATCCTGATCACAAAGTAAAAAAGTTTTGAAGGCTCACACTTTCGTTTGGTAAACTTTAATGTTCTACAAACTAAATCAACCAACCAAATGAATGAATGAATGAAATTTTAACATCCACGCAACTAAAAATAGCCTATGGGACTATGGGTTCCCTGTTTTCGCCTTTTGCATTTCAGTCCTCTTCTTGTTTAAATTGATGATGAGCTGGCCCAACCTTCCAACTATCTCATCGTTGAAAAGATAATGCCAAGAAATCGATGCTAACATATTCCCATAACTTTCTCTGATGTCTTTGAACGCATCACATTCCAGAATGAAATGTTTTTCTGATTCCACTACTCCAGACGTGAAAAATGTACACACTCGTTCTTCCCAAGCTTCTTTAGGCCTTTTCCACCGCCCTGTTTCACATCGAAGTTGATGCGAGTTGGTTCTTAATTGAGCAATAAGAACCTTTGCTCTCCACAGAATGGTAGCTCCAATGTACTCTTTTTGTTGGATATCATACATAGGGTTGAATTCTTCGATGTAGTACTTCTTCTTTCTACCCAACTCTTTTCCCCATACCTGTTTACGAAATTTATCCATAACAAAATTCTTTAGCTCTTTGCTATTTTTGGGACAAACATTGAGGTAGATATTCCATTTTTCCATCCATGTGTAGTTTTGTCTCATCCATGTTTTCTTTCTTTCACTCATGCCTTCCTTGAAGATAACATTAGGCCATCTACCTACTCCCATTTTCTAAATTTCTTTTAGATATCTTATGAGTTGCACCATAGCAATTGCTTCGATGGGAATTGCTCCTGTTTCACTCAACATTATCTCATAAGGTACCGAACTTTTTATTTTGAACTTGCTCATGATCAAACGTTTTTTGATTCTCTCAATTTGCTTCCATTTTGAGATAGGGGTGCTGCTAGCCCACAATTCACACCCATATAGCATCACTGGACAAACTAGGAGTCCAAAAAGCACTTTAATCGTTTTCCAATCCCATAACTCTGCTTCTGTGCATCTGTTTTGAAGAGCATATAATGCTTTCCACCCTCCTAATATTCTCTTCTTTCTGTAGTCCTCCCAATTAAGTTTGTTGTTGAAATCGATCCTGAGGTATTTTTACTCATTTACTTCTCTAATAGTGTTGCCTTCAAAGAAGAACGTATGCTGACTTTGATTATTTTTATTAGAGAAAATCATTATCTTGGTCTTGCTAATATTGACTTGAATCCCCACTGCTCTACAAAAATGCTCAAGGGCATATAGGTGCATCTGCAATCCATGGGCCGATTTAGAAATCAAAACAAGATCATCAGCATATAAAAGAAGCTTTATCGCAAACCCCCCCAACCGAACACCATCCTCACCGTGCAAATTTAGCCACTCTTCCAGTTTATCAATATATAAACCAAAAAGAGTAGGGGATAGCGGACACCCTTGCTTGACTCCAATGTCACTTCTAAAGCTTTTTGAAATACCCACCGAGGTTCTAATTTTTACTTTCACCTCTTCATAAAGTCTACGGACAACAACTCTATAATGCAAAGGAATTTCAAGTTCTTCCATTCTACGCCACAACTTATCTCTAGGGACTGTGTCAAATGCCTTTTTGAAGTCAACGAAATAGCAAAATACTTCTTCTTTATCCCCCCAAACCTTTCCAATAATGTGTATCAACGTGATGTCGTGAACCACTGTAGAATGCTTCAACCTAAAACCTGCTTGTCCTTTTGCCCTCTTTTCTTTCACTTCTGCCCACTTACTGATTCTATTTTCTACCATGCTGCCAAAAATATTTGCAAACAAAGGGTTGATCATAATGGTTCTATAATTGGACGGATTATTAATGTCTCCACTTTTAAAAAGGGGTATTGCTAGGCTAGTTGTCCAGTCTCTTGGGAATCCTCATTGAATGATGTCGTTGAATATTTCCATGATGTGCGGTGCAAGAGTGTTCCTTACCCATTTTAGATACTCTGCTTGAAGTTAAACCAAGTCTTTTGCCTTTCTGATTTTCAACTTTTTAATTCCAATCTCCACCTTCTGTAATGTGAAGAGCTTTGTAGTTGTGTTGAGCCCCGGGGGAGGCTCAATCTCTGATTCTTTCTCATAGAGTTGTCTTGCATATTCAAACCATTGATTAGTTGTGATATTATTTTCGATTTGCTTCTTCCTTGGTTGAAGTTCTTGCCAGAAAATTTTTGGGTTATTCTTCCCTAGATATATTAACTCTTCTCACCTTGTTTGCATGAACTCATCTTTTTTCCTTTTTAATATTTGCTTATATAACTTCTCATTGCCTGTCTTTTTTAAGGTTCTCCTTGTCGTTTTGCATTCTTCATCAAACCAAGAATTTACAAGAAAACAATTTGATTATGATTTCCTATTTTTTGCTCTTTCGCAGTTCTCAAGTGCTCTTTGAATTATATTTGTTAACTCATGACTGTTGAAGTTTTGGAAGCTCAGTTTCTCTTTCTGAATTAATCTCTCCAGCATTGTCTTGAAGATAGTACAATTTTCTTGTGTTAGAAAAATCCCCCCCCCCTTGGTAGTGATTGCCAAGAGCAAGGGGTTTTCCCCCCTTGGTAGTGATTGCCGAGAATTTTGATCACCGATCTAGGGTATATCTGTTGGACTAGATCCATGAAATTTGTACTTTCTCAATTGGGCCATTATTCGAGGAAGGGAGTCAAAGTAGGTTCTAATTCATTGTTTAATAATGAATTGGTATGATTGGGTAGAATCTATTTGTGTCATTGTTTTATGAGATTGATTATTTAAATTTGTTTCTGTTCAATTTGTGTTAGGAACCTATGGTAAATATTGGATAATTATATTTTTCATCCATCTCAATGATTTTAGAGAGGAAAAAGTGGAGGAATCAACTCAGAGGACCATTTTTACTGGTGGGGCCTCATTTTGCAAATTGGGGTATGAGACATTATAGGATCATTTTGAGGCATCAAACAACATTTTTTAGGGGCTAAACCTTTTTTGATTTAGTTTGGCACCCTATTTTCCTTTTCTACGCATATATACCTTTCCAACATTGCAAGAATCACCTTAATCAGATTCCACATGCAAAAGTTATGTTACTCGTAAGTTAACCTTTCTGTTTTGACCACCATAATTCAAGAGGATGGAATATCAGCCCCATTACTCATGGAAAATGGGTTAGCCACGTGATCATGATGAAGAAGAATCTAGAATAGCACATATTGTAACTTTAGTTAAGAGTTGAAGGATTCAAACATAACCACTAGTAGGCTATCAAGTTGTGTTATAACCGGGCCATTGGAAGGAAAAAGGGTTTCATTCTTTTCAAGGGATTTTTTTTCCATAGACAAGTAGAGTAGTCGAGAGGGATAGGGAGAGAGAAAATTAAGAGGATTTTTCCATTGCACCAGCCCATGGGAAACATGCCTTACTTATTTGTACTCACAACCACTTTATATTCAGAGAAAGAGGGTTTAGCAGCGTCACCTTCTAGTTGGATTTTCTCCCAAAAGGGTTTCCTGGGTTATATCTTGTGTCAATCATGTTTCGTGAGTTTTTATTTCATTTGTAGCACCCTCCTCCCATATCTACCCAAGTAACCGACCAACCGGGGTTAACATGTGATGAGAGGCTACTATGATCAGATTCGACCTCCTGGGTGACCTTAAAGATTGGGAATTGACGGAAACACATCATGCAAACCTTCCACGTTAGCAACAAGACTCCCAAGAACCATCCTAACAACTCAGGTAACTAGACCTTGGGTCCCACTGAGTTTTTAACCCACTTAACCCCTGGATGCTCCCATAGTATAGGCATGGGTGTGTCTGGGAGGATTTGGATGCTCCCATGACATAGGCATGCATGCATCTAGTGACTAGATTTTTCAAACCTGTGCCTATGTCCACAGAATTTAAGGCACTTTTTCAGGCCCATAGCCCAGGTCACTTCCAAGAACTCAATGAGAAGTTGAGGAATGAAATAAATAACGAAACAATGATGTATTTTCAAAAACCATGACAAGGCCTCGACTGGACCCCTACTAGCCATGACAAGCATTTCGTCAAACATATCACAAATATGTAATCTACATGTGTAAACAACAGATCTGAGCATAGAGGTCTCATACATATCTAAAAATTGCTAATAAGCATTGTTGCTACACCACATTAACTGCATTATAGTCTATTTAGGAGTATATACATTGTTCATTCAATTACGAATCAAAACATGATGAGATCCATACTTCACCACCATCATAAAACTCACTCATAACCAACACATAAGCAACATAAATGACAAGCACATAACAACCATATAAGCCATAAAATAACAAGTATATTTACCCATGAATACAAGGGGAAAAGAGCTCTTATTGCCATAAGCAAAATGCAACCAAGTCTGGGAATTCCACGTTCCACCTGACCATATACATGACTGAGCCAAATATCTCTTCAGCTAGTCACCCCTGTGCCATATTCCAAGCATGAATGTGGGATCCCATAAACCAAATCCATCAAAACCAAACCAGGGTTTTCAGAGGCCAAACCACCTCAACCCTCAACCAGTGATTCCAAATCATAGTCATACATCACAATAATCACTAGATTGGTATCTACCCAAACTGTCCAAGGCTCTAGAGAATTTGTTCCAACCAAGGCTCCAGGACTAGTAACTCAACCCTAGTTGTTTCCGAGCTCCAGAGCATTTGTCCAACAAGGGCTCCAGGACTAGTAACTCAACCCTCCTAGGGCTCTAGAGCGTTTTTCCAACCAGGGCTTTAGGACTAGTAACTCAACCCAACAACTATCTGTCAAGCTCCAAAGCATTTGTCCAACCAAGGCTCCAGGAATGAATAACTCAACCCACAAATAAAGGAATCATGAGAACCAACCAAAAACAAACAATGGAAATGAATCCACAACACCATGGCTATCCAGTAAATTGAAAGGCTAGGAAAATCCACCGCCAATCCAAGAAATCCTCCATGCCAATGATAGATCATGACCAAGAAACCACATGCATACACAATGCATGCCAAAACTAGTGAGGAAAACATACATGCAACTTGATACCTGCAATCAAAACTCGTTGTGGTTGTTGATCCCGATGTCCTCTTGCACTTTACTACTCTTCCTTTGTCTTCTTGCTTCAAATATCCAAGTATTCCACACCCTCTGAGAGTGCTCCAAGAAAACTCTAAGTATCTAAGACTATGAGAGAGAGAGAGAGAGATAGAATAATGAGAGCTCCAAAACTGCACTGAACAAAAGCCATGAACTTATCCTTAGGAGCATTTTTATTAATGAGGCCTCTATTCTTCATTTTCCATTATTTTCCTTCATTTTCCTCCTCACATGCAACCTGTGACCTTTCACCTCCCTTTTCTCCTATTTTCCATTATTTTATTAAATAAAATGCCAATTAATGCCTCATGCCTTCCCAAAACCTTTGCAATTGTCTTTGCCAATTTTCATAGCCATAATAAACCATATAAACACCTTCACTAAGATGTTTTTCCCAACGTTCAGCTTGGAATACATGAATATCCATGATAATTTACAGATCATATTGGTATCATTGAAATTTTCTTTGGGTATCTTATGGATATTTGCACATGATATAAATCGACTAATCCAAAAGTTATAAAACCCGAATAATTGTTGACAAAATTGTGAATCGCCATCGTGATCTTACAAGGAAGAGGTTTTCACAACTGGAAGCACACATTGCAGATATAAAGTATAATGTGAATCTCCTCATGGAATCCTTGACTAATAAGTTGAGGAAATTTAGACAAGATGGGGGTTCTAATGCAAAGCTATAAATAGAAGGGAAATCAGGAGATCGGGAAGAAAAAAGAAGGGGGAAAAGAAAGAACCTGGAAGAGATCAACCCAATTCAAGTGTCATGAACCACTCACAGTCCCTATTTAAAATGGAAGTGAAAGTCGACATCAAGTTGTATCAAGGTGATATCGATACTCTAAAGCTAAATCACTGGTTTCAACAATTAGAAGTTTATTTCAGTGTTCATCATATCAAAGAAGAACAAAAAAATTCATGTGTACGACTAAAATTAGAGGGCCATGTCGTGACTTGGTGGGAATTCCACACATAGACCTTGATTTTGGAGGTATGTTCTCTAATTAATAATTAGTGGGAGGAATTTAAAACCCTCATAAAGTCGCAATTTTACCCTATCTAGTATGTAGAGGACTAATGGATCCGGTGGCAATACTTCAAGCAGAAGTAGGGGAAAAGTGTATATGAGTACACCACATAATTTAGAAAGATAGCCATAATGTTGGGTGTCTCCCCAAAGAACCTAGATGTATTGCTCAAGTATTTGGGGGGGACTACATAACCATCTGTGGAAGCAAGTGATGTTATTCAAACTTAGATTCAAGGTGGACGAGGCTTGTGTATAAACATAATACCTGGAGAACGTTGACCTAAAAAAAGGGCAAACAAATGTATCAAAGTAGAAGGATCAATGGGATGCTTCTAAGGAGGGGAGGAAGAAGTGGAAAGGGGGAAAAGATAAAATTACAATGGTCACGACACAATAGTGAAAATATCCCAAGAAACACTGCAACCACCATGACATTAACAAGTGTTACAAACGAGAAGTGCTCGAAGTTGCATCTAGAATATAACCCGAAGAACAAAAAGAAAGATAAGAAGAAGAAGAATCTCATGGCTACTCATTCGAATAAATCTAGGTTGAAATCAACTCAAATGTAGATGAGAACATTATATGTACATTCATGCAAAAGGAGGTGAATCTGAGTAACATTGAGCAACAAGAAGAGAAAGAAAAAGCAGACTCTTCCAAATAAAGATATAGGTTAAGAAGGCCAATATTGATGCTTTGTTTGATTCAAGATTGCAAGAGAATTTCATTGCAGAAGAGTTGTTCAACAAATTGGGATTGGAAGTTGTGATCACCTTGCCCATATCCATTAGGATGGGTAAAAAAGGATGCAAAGATAAAGGTAACAAAATCAATGAAAAATTAGATTTGCTATTGGTGCTAATTTTATTGATGAAGTAGAGTTAGATGTAATTCCCCTTGATGTGTGTGGAGTGGTGTTTGGAAGTTCCTACATGTACATGTGAGATGCAATATTCCTGTGGAGAGCCAACCAATATCAATTCGTTAAGGATGGGAAATCATTCACCATGAATGCACACAAAGGAAAGTAAAAAAAAATTGTTGGTAAGTGTCAACCAAGCCAAGAAATTGATCAGTTCAAGTAAGAAATATGTTTTACTATTTTCAAGATAAAATCACTACATCAAAAGCATCCCTAGAGGGGTGTACTAAAAAATATAAACAACAAGAGCAAGAGTTGGTGCAACATACAAAGTATGTTCTAGGAGCATAAAAAACTAGCATCCAAGAGACAAGAGCTACACAAGATTCGTAATATCTTGTAAACCATTTTTTTTTTCTTTTTTCAAAAGATAGAATTTAATGTTGCCACAAATATATTCTAGAGCAACCGCTTAAAATTCTGGTAGACTTCTATCGAATTTCAAGTCTATTGAGCAATTTTTTTAACATAAAATTATAATTATTCCTTTGCTAAAACTCGTGAAATGCTACATGTTGTGGCAATAGAAAACCCATATTTTTCTATCCACGTATGATTTATTTATTTGATTTGATTTGGTTTAAATAGCCCTACCATTATCTATGATTCTAAGTATATGCAAAGCAACAAAAACATTTTTATCAACCCTGAATTGGCAAGCAATCCTGAAACATATCTGACATGAATAATTGGAAATGGGAAGTATATTTTATTTGGGTTGACATTAATTTTCTTCACATTTTTCAACGACATAGAAGTGAGGACGGTGACGAAGATGATATACTGCCATTCATTACATATTCTTTAACATTTCCATAGACAGGATTTTTCTGCCATTGATTTCAGCTCTGATGGAGAGAAAAGATCACATACGTGAAAATCGTGAGGATGCAAATCTTCCTTCATTTTGTGTAGCATGTGTGAATTGCAAGCTCAACTAGAAGTATAACTTATTTATTCTTTGTGGCATAATCGTGGTTTCTTACAGAAAATGTTGGATGAGAAGCTTAGAGCTAAGTGTGATGTGGTTGAGCAATAACACTGATTCGCTTATGCTCAAATAACTTGTGGGATTGACATATGACTACTTGTGAATCTGTACAAGAAAGAAACTCAATGGTTCTTCAGCTTTTATTGAGGTATTTCAGTCACTGCAAGCTTGAGTTATTAGTATTTTTAGCCCCCTTCTAATATTCAGCTGCAATGGCAATACAATATGAACTTTGGTGCACTACAACCCTCAGATGAAATTCATGCATCTGAGTTGGCATGACAGACACAGGAGTTCAAACAAAGAATCTTATCCAATTCTCCTGGAGGAAATGCAGTCTTTTTTGGGTTGAGGCTGAAAGTATTTGTCTACCATATTTGTCAAATGTTTGACAATTTTTAATGTTTGCTCTCAATAAAGATACATTATTCAGATAACATTTATGGAGAATTGGAAATTTCTGTGAAATCTAGTGCCTTAATATTGTTGTGAAATTTCTGGATAATTGGGTTGATCGAGATGTATTTGGGCTCACATGCCACCAATGGCTCAAAATTCAGAATGGATTCCGACGTTCTATAAAGATTCAGTCTAGTGATAATTTAGGCACTTCTCACAATTTCTTTAAAAATATTCAGGCTTTTCGATAGCTTTACCACACTTCATTCTGTTTCATTGTCAGGCTGCATTGAAATTCTTGATTCGGCCCTTACCGTGCTTCAGTCAGCAGGTTCAAAATTGCAAAACCTTTCACTCGATTGTTGCTTCAATGTCAAAGATGAAGGGTTAGCTTACATTAGTAATAGTTGCACTGCGTTGTTATATTTGAGTCTTTATCGTCATAATATCAACCATAATGGTCAATAATATGTATTACTGAGATGATATCCCAAGACCATGGATGATTTTATGTGTCACCATGAGAGGATGATTTTTCATAGTTGAATGAACATTCGCTTGTTTGAAATGATTTTGTGTAGCCACAGCATGAAGAAATTGGAACTAGTGGTGCGCTCGATGGCTTATAATGTTACATGCTCACATGAGTCCTTTTGTTGAATTTTAAAAGCCCCAACCATTATGGCTATAAAACCCAATAAGTATGGCTATCAATATTTTTAAGAGATATGAGAGATATGGGAAATTAGAATCAAATTATTTTCCCATGAATGCGTGGTTTGATGAGGAATGAAAAATGGTAAGGAGAACTTTTGAAAAGGAAGGCGAGGAAAAGATGAATGTATTGTTATATAAGCAAATTTTAAAAAGGAAAAAAAAGACGAGTTCATGCAAACAAGGCCAGAATAGTTAATATATCTAGGCAAGAATAACCCAAAACTTTTTTGGCAGGAACTTCAACCAAGGAAGAAGCAAATTGAAAATAATATTACAATCAATCACTGGTTTGACTATGTAAGACAACTCTGCGAAAAAAAATTAGAGGTTGAGCCTCCTCCAAGGATCAACACAACTACAAAGCTTTTCACATTACATGAGGTGGAGGCCGAAACTAAAACGTTGAAAATGGGGAAGGCAAAGGACTTGGTTGAACTTCAAGCAGAATATATAAAGTGGGGAATGAACATTCTTGTGCCGCACATCATAGAAATATTCAACAATGTCATTCAGCAAGGATTCCCAAGGGATTGGAAAACTAGTCTAGCAATACCCCTTTTTAAAAGTTGAGACATTAATAACCCTTCCAACTATAGAACCATTATGATCAATCTTTTGTTCGCAAAACTTTTCAGCAACATGGTAGAAAATAGAATCAGTAAGTGGGCAGAAGTAAAAGAAAAGAGGGCAAAAGGGAAAGCGAATTTTAGGACGAAGCATTCTACAGTAGATCATGGTATTACGTTGAAACATATTGTTGAAAAGGTTTGGGGGGACAAAGAAGAAGTATTTTGCTGCTTTGTTGACTTCAAAAAGGCATTTGACACAGTCCCTAGAGATAAGTTGTGGCGTAGAATGGAAGAACTTGAAATTCCTTTGCAATATAGTGATGCAGGGGCATTAGACTCTAGCCATCAATGTAGGAGGTTTTGTCCACATGTTGTGGCTAGGAGGGTTCAAAATCATTCAAATTTGTAACAGCAAGGTGTCAATACCTTAGATGCTTGTTGCATTTAGATTAGTTAGAGTCAATAGAAGTCGAATAGTTTAGTTCAGTCTATCTGTCATGTTCAGTTATTCGAATAATGTAATTAGTTTTGTTAGAATATAAACGGTCATCACCGAGGAACCAAAGAGACACATTGTAATGCATATAAATTTTATCCCCCGGATGTATTGAGAGAGGAGATTTCCGCAGTGAACTTGTGTGTGCTAAGCAATTTCTTCCGGTTGAATAAATTTCAGTGCTCGTTGATTCTCCAATTGTCTTGAATTGATATTTGTGAGGAATTTGTTTAATTGTGAAGCGAGTGGACATTGTTCTGTGTATAATCGTTGAATAGAGTTGTTGTATAATCTCCGCATCTCTCTGTCTATTATTTTCTCTTGAATTTTCCAAACAAGCTCTGTTGAATTAATCCCTGGAAGAAGCCATAATCGAATGCATTCCACCTCGTAATAGCCTTACATTGTGAGGTTTGAAAAGATATCTACCGAAGGCTTTTTGAAAAATCCCACTCGTAGAAGAGGTCTGTGTATGATCGTGGTCGTTGAGCTCTGTCCCATGGTAGTGGAAACCCCGCTTACACAGAAATAGTTAGGTTGGTTGTGAACTAAGAATGCTATCCCGAGAGTTGAACCTGAGTTAGTGAACGGGAGAGCACAGAAAGGAAGGCGTTAACCCCACGGTCAATCACAGTTCAAAGGCTGGAAGCAGTTTTGATCGCACTGCCTTTGTGGGACGAGCGGTATTTGAGAATTTGGAGCGATCACATTTGTTGGAGGACATGTGGCATAAGGCAGGTTTCCAAAACTGCCCTCATCGCGCGTTAACTATCGACTGAGGAGGCAGTGTGATATCCACATACGTCCGATCTGGAGGCTAGCTATCGAATGGTGATCGCACCCGGACTTGCTCGGAGGTTAATCTAAGGTAAGGCGTGCGTATTTAATTGAACCTTCGATTGTGTATGGTGGGCCCGATGCCTAAGGTTGTTTATTTAAAAAAGCGTCGCGTTATTGATATAAGATACTGAAGGGTGACAACCTTAGTATAAGGTTTGACGAGAGGATTAAAGTTCGGGGATACATTTAAATTTCCAAAGTTTGCTGAATATATTTATTTGTCAATTTCTTCGAAATTGATAAATAAAATTATAGAGGAGTTGAGGAAGACTACGTGGAATGAATTGAGTTAATTCGAGGGAAAATGCTGACAGAGTTACAATAGAGAGACCAACTCTCCTTGGGGGCCCGAATTCAATTTTGTTGTTGTCAATTGTGGTATCAGAGCTGTTTTTGAGTTGTTTTGCAAAGAATTAACATGGCAATCCGAGTTGGTAGAGGTGTTGGCAGAAGGAGAGGCGGACCCGTTGCCAATGCAGAAGTGTTGGGGATCTTGTAGAGGTTCGAAGCCAGAATGGATGCCATGGAGCGAAGACAGCCTAGAGATCCTGAAGACATTAGTGAACCTGAAACAAAAGAAGCTGGAGAAATTGCTGAGATTCCTCCTGACATGAGGCTCCTCAGAACTATTCTAGGGTCTGCAGTTAAGCCCAAGATCGAAGTATCAAGTTTTGCAGGAGGACTGAATCCAGAGGAGCTGGTGGACTGGATTAATGAAATGAACAAGTGCTTTGACTATGAAGAAATGAGCGAAGATAAGAAGGTCAAGTTTGCAGTAACAAAGATGAAGGGACATGCTGCACTTTGGTGGGATGGAGTGCAGGCAGAAAGGAGGAGAGTTGGCAAACAGCCTATCAAAAGCTAGACCAGAATGATGGCTAAGTTAAAAGGTAAATTCTTGCCTAGTGATTATCAGCTAACATTGTTTAGGCAAATGCAGAACCTGAGACAGAGGTTGCTGACAGTAAAGGAATACACAGAAGAATTCTATAGAGTAAGCATAAGAGCTGGGCAATTTAAAGACACACCAGAGAAGACTGCCAGATATGTGAATGGTCTCAAGCTAGAGATCCAAGATGAAATTGTTCTTCTGTCTCCTAAGACAGTTGAAGAGGCCTATCAGATGGCCTTGAAAGCAGTGGAGAAACTCTTGAGGAAGCAGTCTACCAAAAGGAGAGGTACTTTCTGTGGAAAGGGAAGTCAGGGTGGTAGAGGAAAGCCTACTACACCTAGAGATGGAGCTAACAGTAGCTCACCTCAAAATGCATCTACAGAGGGTGATGCAAGAGGCAGAAGGGGTTCTTACAGAGGAAGAGGAGGTAGAGGCAGAGGTAGAGAATTGAGGTGCTATAGATGTCAGAAAGTGAGACACAAGCACTATGAGTGCCCAGAGAATGTGGGTGCTGGTCCAAGAAATGTTGTTGTTGCCCAGGCTCGAGAAGAGGCAACAATTGAAGAAGAAATTCTACTAGAGAGGGAAGAGTCCTTGGTGGTTAATAAGGTCCTGTTGAAACAAACCAAAGAGGTCACTGAGCTTGCACAAAGGAAGACTTTGTTTAGGAGCATATGCAAGGTACAGGGGAAATGCTGCTAGCTAGTTATTGATAGTGGCAGCACAGACAATCTGGTTTCCACTGAGGTGATAGAGAAGTTGAAGCTGAAGACAAGGGAGCATCCAACTCCCTACAGGGTGTCCTGGTTGTATAAAGGGCACCAGCTGACTGTAAAAGAACAGTGTGAGATAGAGCTGCAAATGGGCAACTATAAAGACAAGGTCCTGTGTGATGTGATGTCCATGGATGTGTGTCACACACTGCTGGGTAGACCTTGGTAGTTTGACAGAGCAACAGTGCATGATGGCAAGAAGAACACTTACAAGTTCTTCAAGGATGGGGTACATCATACATTGATACCCATGGAAGAAGGAGAGCCATCAAGCAAAGTGGTTGATCCAAAGACCTTGTTCTTTGACGGGGAGGAATATCTCATAGTTGAAGAAGAAGAGTGAAAGCTTTGCTTTGGTTTGCAAGCCTAAGGTGAGTTCTTACTTCTACAAAGTTTCCTAATTTTCCAATAGAATCCAAGGGAGATGTACAGACGATTATTGTGACATTGTTGTGGATGATTTACGATGGCTTGCCACACTGTGAGAAGATCAGCCATTAGAAATGATAATTCCCTGGTTCCGTCTGAAATTGTAGGCCCACAAAATGAATCCCACAGAAAATGAGAAATTAGGGGAGACAAGTACAGGAATTGGTGGACAAGGGACTGACGAGAGAAAGTTTAAGTCCATGTGCAGTACCAGTAGTATTAAGCCCAAAGAAAGATGGAGGCTAGAGGATGTGTACTAATTCCAGAGCAATCAATAAGATAACAATCAGGTATAGATTCCCTTTACCCAGAATTGAGGATTTAATGGATTGTTTGAGTGGTGGTAAAAATTTTTCAAAGATAGATTTAAAAAGTGGATATCATCATATTAGAATAAGAGAGGGTGATGAGTGGAAAACTGCCTTTAAAACGAATGAAGGATTGTATGAATGGATGGTCATGCCTTTTGGGTTGTCAAATGCACCTAGCACTTTCATGAGACTCATGAATGAAGTATTGAAAGAATTCATTGGTAAAGTTGCGATAGTGTATCTAGATGATATATTGGTTTTCAGTAAAACTAAAGAAGAACATTTAAGGCATCTTAATTATGTCTTGAAGAAGCTACACCAAGAGAAACTGCTGATAAAATTAAATAAATGATCATTCATGAAGGAAGAGTTGGTGTATTTGGGCTTTGTTGTCTCTACAGAAGGATTGAAGATGGACCCAAAAAAGGTTAAGGAAATTGTGGAGTGGCCTTCACCGAGAAATGTTTTTGAGGTAAGAATTTTCCATGGACTTGCCAGTTTTTACAGGAAATTTATAAGAAAATTCAGTAATATTAATGCACCCATAATTGAGACAATAAAAAAGAGAAAACATCGATTTAAATGGACTGCTGAAGCAGAAAGAAACTTTAAACTTTTGAAGCAAAAGATAACTGAAAAGCCTATTTTGATTCTGCCTGATTTTACTATACCATTTCAAGTGAAGTGTGATGCCAGTGGAGAAGCCATTGGAGCTGTGTTGAGTCAGGATGATAGGCCTATAGCCTATTTCAGTGAAAATTTGAATGACACCAGAAGGAATTCTATGCAATTGTTCAGGCATTGAAAAAGTGGAGGCATTATTTGATGTCCAAAGAATTTGTGTTATATTCTGATAATCATGCTTTGCAGTACATTGTACAGTAGCCCAAGTTGAATCATAAGCATGCCAAATGGGTTGAGTATCTGCAAGGTTATAAATTTTTTTTGAAACATATAAGTGGCCAAGCAAATAAAGTAGTTGATGCTTTGAGTAGGAGGCAAATGCTTGTTCAAGAAACCAATTTTGAAGTTGTAGGATTTTATTTTCTCAAAGAACTATATAAAACAGATTCATATTTTAAGAAAGCATTTGAGGCATGTTGTAACCCTGTTCTAACAGATAGAAGCTAGTGGCTGGATTATTTCTTGTAGGAGGACTTACTATTCAGAAGAAACCAACTGCGTGTACCAAAATGTTCCATGAGAGAAAATTTGATCAAGGAGAAGCATAGTGGTGGACTTGTTGGACACTTTGGTACTGATAAAACTTATGAGCAGCTGAGTCATTTCTATTACTGGCCCAAGATGAGAGCAAAAGTGGATAAGTTTGTAAAAAATTGCAAAATATGTCAATATGCCAAAGGAAGGAGCCAGAATGCAAGATTGTACACTCCCTTGCCTATTCCAGGCAGGCCTTGGGACATGGTGAGTATGGATTTTGTTCTAGGATTGCCCAAGACTCAGAGAGGGAATGATGCAGTCTTTGTTGTAGTGGACAGGTTTTCCAAAATGGCACATTTTATTCCATGTTATAAAACTAGTGATGCCACCCATGTTGCTAACTTGTTCTTCAAAGAAGTTGTTAGGTTGCATGGGTTGCCCAAGAGTATTGTTTCAAACAGAGAAACCAGATTTGTGGGCCATTTTTGGAGGACACTATGGAAGAAAATTGGTACCAAACTGAGTTTTAGCTCATTTTATCATCCTCTGACTGATGGACAAACTGAGGTAGTGAATAGGAGTCTGGGAAGTTTGTTGAGAAGTCTTTCAGGAGAGCATCACAAGCAGTGGGATCATATTTTGCCTCAAGAAAAATATGCATATAATGACTCACCAAACAGAAGCACAGGGCAGATTCCATTCCATATTGTTTATGGAATGCACCCCAGAGGAATATCAGAGTTAAGAAATCTAGAAAGGGCAGAGCTGAGGAGCGCTGATGGTGAGGAATTTGCTTCAGAGATCCAAGCCATACATGAACAAGTGAAACAACAACATCAAATACAAAGGCAGAGCAGACTTGAGCAGAAAAGAAGTCCATTTTGAAGTAGGAGATCTGGTTTTGGCACACCTGAGAAAGGAGAGATTCCAAAAGAAGCAGTATAATAAATTGAAGTTCAAAAAGATTGGGCCATGCAAGATACTTAGAAAATTTTCTGCTAATGCTTATGAGATTGAATTGCCTACTGATGTTGGAATATCTCCCATTTTTAATGTTGAAGATTTGTACAAGTATGAAGATGATGGTGTAGAAGAGGGACCAGCAGACAAGGAACAGATTGAGTGGGAAAATCAGCTACCCCCATCACAACCACTGCAGCCAGAGAAGATATTGGACAAAAGAGTGTTCAAGAAGACCAGAGGACAAGAGTACTTTCAATACTTAATCAAATGGAAGGACCAGCCAGAGGAAGATGCCACTTGGATGACTGAATGAATGTTGCAGAAGATGGGCAGATCAGTGGAAGAGCTCATGGACAGAAATCCACGAAGAAAATTTCCTCAGGAGTCTGATGCAGGGGCATTAGACTCTAGCCAGCAATGTAGGAGGTTTTGTCCACATGTTGTGGCCAGGAGGGTTCAAAATCATTCAAATTTGTAACAGCAAGGTGTCAATACCTTAGTTGCCTATTGTATTTAGATTAGTTAGAGTCAATAGAAGTCGAATAGTTTAGTTCAGTCCATCTGTCATGTTCAGTTATTCGAATAATGTTATTAGTTTTGTTAGAATATAAACGGTCCTCACCGAGGAACCGAAGAGACACATTGTAATGCATATAAATTTTATCCCCCGGATGTATTGAGAGAGGAGATTTCCGCAGTGAATTTGTGTGTGCTAAGCAATTGCTTCCGGTTGAATAAATTTCAGTGCTTGTTGATTCTCAAATTGTCTTGAATTGATATTTGTGAGGAATTTGTTTAATTGTGAAGAAATTGGACACTGTTATGTGTATAATCGTTGAATAGAGTTGTTGTATAATCTCTGCATCTCTCTATCTATTGTTTTCTCTTGAATTTTCTGAACAAGCTCTGTTGAATTAATCCCTGGAAGAAGCCATAACTGAATGCATTCCACCTCGTAATAGACTTACATTGTGAGGTTCGAAAAGATATCTGCCGAAGGCTTGTTGAAAAATCCCACTCGTAGAAGAGGTCTGTGTATGATTGTGGTCATTGAGCTCTTTCCCATGGTAGTGGAAACCCCGCTTGCACAGAAATAGTTCGGTTGGTTGTGAACTGAGAATGTTATCCCGAGAGTTGAACCTGAGTTAGTGAACGGGAGAGCACAGAAAGGAAGGCGTTAACCCCACGGTCAATCACTGTTCAAAGGCTGGAAGCGGTTTTGATCGCACTGCCTTTGTGGGACGAGCGGTATTTGAGAATTTGGAGCGATCACATTTGTTGGAGGACACGTGGCATAAGGCAGGTTTCCAAAACTGCCCTCATCGTGCGTTAACTATCGACTAAGGAGGCAGCGCGATATCCACGTACGTCTGATCTGGAGGCTGGCTATCGAACGGTGATCGCACCCGGACTTGCTCGGAGGTTAATCTAAGGTAAGGCGTGCATATTTAATTGAACCTTCGATTGTGTATGGTGGGCCTGAGGCCTAAGGTTGTTTATTTAAAAAAGCGTCGGGTTATTGATATAAGATACTGAAGGGTGACAACCTTAGTATAAGGTTCGACGAGAGGATTAAAGTTCGGGGATACATTTAAATTTCCAAAGTTTGTTGAATGTATTTATTTGTCAATTTCTCCGAAATTGATAAATAAAATTATAGAGGAGTTGAGGAAGACTACGTGGAATGAATTGAGTTAATTCGAGGGAAAATGATGACAAAGTTACAATAGAGAGACCAGTTGTCCTTGGGGGTCCGAATTCAATTTTGTTGTTGTCAATTGTGGTATCAGAGCTGTTTTTGAGTTGTTTTGCAAAGAATTAACGTGGAAATCCGAGTTGGTAGAGGTGTTGGCAGAAGGAGAGGCGGACCCATTGCCAATGCAGAAGTGTTGGGGATCTTGTAGAGGTTCGAAGCCAAAATGGATGCCATGGAGCGAAGATAGCCCAGAGATCCTGAAGACATTAGTGAACCTGAAACAGAAGAAGCTGGAGAAATTGTTGAGATTCCTCCTGACATGAGGCTCCTCAGAACTGTTCTGGGGTCTGCAGTTAAGCCCAAGATCGAAGTATCAAGTTTTGCAAGAGGACTGAATCCAGAGGAGCTGGTGGACTGGCTTAATGAAATGAACAAGTGCTTTGACTATGAAGAAATGAGTGAAGATAAGAAGGTCAAGTTTGCAGTAACAAATATGAAGGGACATGCTGCACTTTGGAGGGATAGAGTGCAAGCAGAAAGAAGGAGAGTTGGAAAACATCCTATCAAGAGCTGGACCAGAATGATGGCTAGGTTAAAAGGTAAGTTCTTACCTAGTGATTATCAGCTAACATTGTTTAGGAAAATGCAGAACTTGAGATAGAGGTTGCTGACAGTAAAGGAATACACAGAAGAATTCTATAGAGTAAGCATAAGAGCTAGGAAATTTCAAGACACACCAGAGAAGACTGCCAGATATTTGAATGGTCTCAAGCTAGAGATCTAATATGAGATTGGTCTTCTGTCTCCTAAGACGGTTGAAGAGGCCTATCAGATGGCCTTGAAAGCAGAGGAGAAACTCCTGAGGAAGCAGTCTGCCAAAGGGAGAGGTAATTTTCATGGAAAGGGAAGTCGGGGTGGTAGAGGAAAGCCTACTACACCCGGAGATGGAGCTAAGAGTAGCTCACCTCAGAATGCATCTACAGAGGGTGATACAAGAGGCAGAAGGGGTTCTTACAGAGGAAGAGGAGGCAGAGGCAGAGGTAGAGAATTGAGGTGCTATAGATGTCAGCAAGTGGGACACAAGCATTATGAGTGCCCAGAGAATGTGGGTGCTGGTCCAAGAAATGTTGTTGTTGCCCAAGTTGGAGAAGAGGCAGGAATTGAAGAAGAAATTCTACCAGAAAAGGGGAGAGTCCTTGGTGGTTAATAAGGTCCTGTTGAAACAAGCCAAAGAAGTCGTTGAGCCTGCACAAAGGAAGAATTTGTTTAGGAGCATATGCAAAGTCCAGGGGAAATGCTGCCAGCTAGTCATTGATAGTGGCAGCATAGACAATCTGGTTTCCACTGAGGTGATAGAGAAGTTGAAGCTGGAGACAAGGGAGCATCCAACTCCCTACAGGGTGTCCTGGCTGCATAAAGGGCACCAGCTAATTGTAAAATAACAGAGTGATATAGAGCTGCAAATGGGCAACTATAAAGACAAGGTCCTATGTGATGTGATGCCCATGGATGTGTGTCACATACTGCTGGGTAGACCTTGGTAGTTTGACAGAGCAGCAGTGCATGATGGCAAGAATAACACTTACAAGTTCTTCAAGGATGGGGTACATCATACATTGATACCCATGGAAGAAGGAGAGCCATCAAGCAGAGTGGTTGATCCAAAGACCTTGTTGCTGAGCGGGAAGGAATATCTGCAGCAGATAGAAGAAGAAGAGGTAAGTTTTGCTTTAGTTTGCAAACCTAAGGTAGTTCTTACTTCTACAAAGATTTCTGATTTGCCAATAGAAATCCAAGAGATGTTAGACAATTATTGTGACATTATTGTGGATGATTTACCTGATGAGCTACCACCTGTGAGAAAGATCAACCATCAGATAGATTTTATCCCTGGTTCAAATCTGCCAAATAAGGCAGCCTATCGAATGACTCCCAAAGAAAATGAGGAAATTAGGAGACAAGTACAGGAATTGGTGGACAAGGGGCTGATCAGAGAAAGTTTGAGTCCATGTGCAGTACCAACAGTATTGAGCCCAAAGAAAGATGGAGGCTGGAGGATGTGTACTGATTCCAGAGCAATCAATAAGATAACAATCAGGTACAGATTCCCCTTGCCCAAAGTAGAGGATTTAATGCATTGTTTGAGTGGTGCTAAATATTTTTCAAAGATAGATTTAAAAAGTGGATATCATCATATTAGAATAAAAGAGGTTAATGAGTGGAAAATTGCCTTTAAAACAAATGAAGGACTGTATGAATGGATGGTCATGCCTTTTGGGTTGTCAAATGCACCTAGCACTTTCATGAGGCTTATGAATGAAGTATTGAAAGAATTCACTGGTAAATTTGTGATAGTGTATCTGGATGATATATTAGTTTTCAGCAAAACCAAAGAAGAACATTTAAGGCATCTTAATTATCTCTTGAAGAAGCTGCACCAAGAGAAATTGTTGATAAACTTAAAGAAATGCTCATTCATGAAGGAAGAGTTGGTGTATTTGGGCTTTGTTGTTTCTGCAAAATGATTGAAGATGGACCCAGAAAAGGTTAAGGAAATTGTGGAGTGGACTTCACCTAGAAATGTTTTTGAGGTAAGAAGTTTCCATGGACTTGCCAGTTTTTACAGGAAATTTATAAGAAACTTCAGCAAGATTAATGCACCCATCACTGAGACAATAAGAAAGAGAAAACAACCATTTGAATGGACTTCTGAACCTGAGAGAAAATTTAAACTTTTGAAGCAAAAGATAACTGTAAATCCTGTTTTGATTCTGCCCGATTTTTCCAAACCATTTCAAGTGAAGTGTGATGCCAGTGGAGAAGCCATTGGAGCTGTGTTGAGTTAGGATGATAGGCCTGTAGCCTATTTCAGTGAAAAGCTAAATGACACCAGAAGGAAGTATGAGAAGGAATTCTATGCAGCTGTTCAGGCACTGAAAAAGTGGAGGCATTATTTGATGTCCAAAGAATTTGTGTTATATTATGATAATCATGCTTTGCAGTACACTGTACAGTAGCCCAAGTTGAATCATAAGCATGCCAAATGGGTTGAGTATCTCCAAGGTTATAAATTTGTTTTGAAACATATAAGTGGCCAAGCAAATAAAGTAGTTGATGCTTTGAGTAGGAGGCACATGCTTGTTCAATAAATCAATTTTGAAGTTGTAGGATTTGATTTTCTCAAAGAACTGTATAAAACAAATTCAGATTTTAAGGAAGCATTTGAGGCATGTTGTAACCCTGTTCTAACAGATAGAAGCTAGTGGCTGGATTATTTCTTGTAGGAGGACTTACTATTCAGAAGAAACCAACTGCGTGTACCAAAATGTTCCATGAGAGAAAATTTGATCAAGGAGAAGCATAGTGGTGGACTTGTTGGACACTTTGGTACTGATAAAACTTATGAGCAGCTGAGTCATTTCTATTACTGGCCCAAGATGAGAGCAGAAGTGGATAAGTTTGTAAAAAATTGCAAAATATGTCAATATGCCAAAGGAAGGAGCAGAATGCAGGATTGTACACTCCCTTGCCTATTCCAGGCAGGCCTTGGGACATGGTGAGTATGGATTTTGTTCTAGGATTTCCCAAGACTCAGAGAGGGAATGATGCAGTCTTTGTTGTAGTGGACAGGTTTTCCAAAATGGCACATTTTATTCCATGTTATAAAACTAGTGATGCCACCCATGTTGCTAACTTGTTCTTCAAAGAAGTTGTTAGGTTGCATGGGTTTCCCAAGAGTATTGTTTCAGACAGAGACACCAGATTTGTGGGCCATTTTTTGAGGACACTATGGAAGAAACTTGGTACCAAACTGAGTTTTAGCTCAGTTTATCATCCTTTGACTGATGGACAAACTGAGGTAGTGAATAGGAGTCTGGGAAGTTTGTTGAGAAGTCTTTCAGGAGAGCATCCCAAGCAGTGGGATCATATTTTTCCTCAGGCAGAATATGCATATAATGACTCACCAAACAGAAGCGCAGGGCAGATTCCATTCCATATTATTTATGGAATGCACCCCAGAGGAATATCAGAGTTAAGAAATCTAGGAAGGGCAGAGCTGAGGAGCGCTGATGGTGAGGAATTTGCTTCAGAGATCCAAGCCATACATGAACAAGTGAAACAGCAGCATCAAATACAAAGGCAGAGCAGACTTGAGCAGAAAAGAAGTCCATTTTGAAGTAGGAGATCTGGTTTTGGCACACCTGAGAAAGGAGAGATTCCCAAAGAAGCAGTATAATAAACTGAAGTTCAAAAAGATTGGGCCATGCAAGATACTTAGAAAATTTTCTGCTAATGCTTATGAGATTGAATTGCCTCCTGATGTTGGAATATCTCCCATTTTTAATGTTGCAGATTTGTACAAGTATGAAGATGATGGTGTAGAAGAGGGACCAGCAGACAAGGAACAGATTGAGTGGGAAAATCAGCTACCCCCATCACAACCACTGCAGCCAGAGAAGATATTGGACAAAAGAGTGTTCAGGAAGACCAGAGGACAAGAGTACTTTCAATACTTAATCAAATGGAAGGACTAGCCAGAGGAAGATGCTACTTGGATGATTGAAGGAATGTTGCAGAAGATGGGCAGATCAGTGGAAGAGCTCATGGACAGGAATCCATGAAGAAAATTTCCCTCAAGAGTCTGATGCAGGGGCATTAGACTCTAGCCAGCAATGTAGGAGGTTTTGTCCACATGTTGTGGCTAGGAGGGTTCAAAATCATTCAAATTTGTAACCGCAAGGTGTCAATACCTTAGCTGCCTATTGCATTTAGATTAGTTAGAGTCAATAGAAGTTGAATAGTTTAGTTCAGTCCATCTGTCATGTTCAGTTATTCGAATAATGTAATTAGTTTTGTTAGAATATAAACGGTCCTCACCGAGGAACCGAAGAGACACATTGTAATGCATATAAATTTTATCCCCCGGATGTATTGAGAGAGGAGATTTCCGCAGTGAACTTGTGTGTGCTAAGCAATTGCTTTTGGTTGAATAAATTTCAGTGCTCGTTGATTCTCAAATTGTCTTGAATTGATATTTGTGAGGAATTTGTTTAATTGTGAAGCAATTGGACACTGTTATGTGTATAATCGTTGAATAGAGTTGTTGTATAATCTCTACATCTCTCTGTCTACTGTTTTCTCTTGAATTGTCCGAACATGCTCTGTTGAATTAATCCTTGGAAGAAGCCATAACCGAATGCATTCCACCTCGTAATAGACTTACATTGTGAGGTTCGAAAATATATCTGCCGAAGGCCTGTTGAAAAATCCCACTCGTAGAAGAGGTCTGTGTATGATTGTGGTTGTTGAGCTCTTTCCCGTGGTAGTGGAAACCCCGCTTGCACAGAAATAGTTCGGTTGGTTGTGAACTGAGAATGCTATCCCGAGAGTTGAACCTGAGTTAGTGAACGGGAGAGCACAAAAAGGAAGGCGTTAACCCCACGGTCAATCATTGTTCAGAGGCTGGAAGCGGTTTTGATCGCACCGCCTTTGTCGGACGAGCGGTATTTGAGAATTTGGAGCGATCACATTTGTTGGAGGACAGGTGGCATAAGGCAAGTTTCCAAAACTGCCCTCATCGCGCGTTAACTATTGACTGAGGAGGCAGTGCGATATCCACGTACGTCTAATCTGGAGGTTAGCTATCGAATGGTGATCGCACCTGGACTTGCTTGGAGGTTAATCTAAGGTAAGGCGTGCATATTTAATTGAGCCTTCGATTGTGTATGGTGGGCCTGAGGCCTAAGGTTGTTTATTTTAAAAAGCGTCAGGTTATTGATATAAGATACTGAAGGGTGACAACCTTAGTATAAGGTTCGACGAGAGGATTAAAGTTCGGGGATACACTTAAATTTCCAAAGTTTGTTGAATGTATTTATTTGTCAATTTCTCCGAAATTGATAAATAAAATTATAGAGGAGTTGAGGAAGACTACGTGGAATGAACTGAGTTAATTCGAGGGAAAATGCTGACAGAGTTACAATAGAGAGACCAGTTCTCCTTGGGGGCCCGAATTCAATTTTGTTGCTGTCATATAGAGTTGTTATCCATAGGCTTTACGAAGAAGTGAAAGTCAAAATTAGAACTTCAGCAAGAATTTCAAAAAGTTTTAGAAGCGACATTGGAGTCAAGCAAGGTTGCCCTTTCTCCCCTATCATTTTTGGTTTATATATTGACAAATTGGAAGAGTGGCTAAATCTGCAAGGTGGGGATGGTGTTCGGTTGGGGGAGTTTGTGATAAAGCTTCTTTTATATGATGATGATCTTGTACTGGTTGCTAAATCGGCCCATGGATTCCAGATGCACCTATATGCCCTTGAGAATTTTTGTAAAGCAATGGGGATGCAAGGCAATACCAGTAAAACCAAAATAATGATTTTCTCTAATAAAAGGAAGCAAAGCCAACATACGTTCTTCTTTGAAGGCAACGTTCTTGAAGAAGTAAATGAATACAAGTACCCCGGGATAGACTTCAACAAGAAGCTTAATTGGGAGGATTGCAGAAAGAAGAGAATTTTAGGAGGGTAGAAAGCATTATATGTCCAAAATAGATGTAGAGAGGCATAGTTAAGGGATTGGAAAACGATTAAAGTGCTTTTTGGACTTCTAGTTTATCCAGTGATATTATATGGGTGTGAATTGTGGGCTAGCAGCATCTCTGTTTCAAAATGGAAACAAATTGAGAAAATCCAAAAACACTCGATCATGAGCAATTTCAAAATAAAAAGTTTGGTTCCTTATGAGATAATGTTGAGTGAAACAGGGGAAACTCCCATCGAAACAATTGCTATGGTGTGTCTTATAGGTTATCTTCAATGAAGGTATGAATGAAAGAAAAAACATGGATGAGACAAAACAACAAATTGATGCAAAAATGGAATATTTAGCTCAATGCATGTCTCACGAATAGCAAGGAATTAAATAATTTTTTTATGGAGAAGTTTCGTAGGCATATATGGGGAGCAGAGTTGGGTAGAAAGAAGAAGTGCTATGTTCAATAATTCAACCCCACTTGTGATCCCCAACAAAAATAGTACATTGGTGCTAGCATTCCATGGAGAACAACGATTCTTATTGCTCAATTAAGAATTAACTCGCATCAACTTCGATGTGAAATGGGATGGTGGAAGAGACCTAAAGAAGCTTGGGAAGAACGAGTGTGTACTTTTTGCACTTATGGGGTAGTGGAATTGGAAAAACATTTCATTTTAGAATATGATGCTTTCAGAGACATCAAGGACAATTATAACAGTATGTTAGCATTAATTTTGTGGCATTGTCTTTTCAGTGAGGGGACTATTAGAAGGTTGGGTTAGCTCATCATCAATTTGAATAAGAAAATGATTGAATTGCAAAAGGAAAAAAACAAGGAGGTTGGTAGTCCCATAGACTATTTTTAGTCTCGTGGACGTTAATATATATATATATATATATATATATATATATATATATATATAGAGAGAGAGAGAGAGAGAGAGAGAGAGAGATATATGCCAACCCTTAGATTTAGGCAACTACAAAATTTAAAGTTTAACATATACTCCCCTACTATATTAATAGAATTATAGCTCCAGAAATATTGGTTGCAAACACACATTATGGCATATATTATAAAAATTGTATGAAAAAAGAAATTTAATATTATATATTTATATATAATATTAAAAATATTAAAATATTGTATTAATAATGAGTCGCTCAATATTAAAACACACGCTATTATTTTTGTTTTAAATCATTTTTTAAAAAGTGAACTAGTTTTATAATTGTTAAAAAGATCAGTTTTTAATAGACTTAAATAGTTAGATTGTGAGGCGAATAAAAGTTATAAAGTAGAACCAAATGAGGGCTTGGAGATTTTGGTTTTGGGTCGTTGTGTTATGTACTGATCTTTCCCGAGACAATTAATGAAAATCAGCCTTGATTCCAAATTTTGAGTAAAGTTGCAGTTGGTGCGTCTCTTTTCCTTTATGTATTTATTGTTTCATAGTGTGTTTTCTTTTGTTGAAAGGGATATATGTAGTAGTAAATTTTTTATTTTTCGTATGAAAAAATAGCATTTTTAAGGGGTTACATATTTACTTATGTGGTTGTTATCTCCAAACGATACAAGTGATTTAAGAACATGCATTATAAGTGCTCCATCATTTTTCAAATAACATACTAATACATTCTATCTTCTTTTTATCAATTTCACTCGAGGCTTTTAACTTAAATTCCATTTGTCTTAAGTTTTAAAATATTTTCTCTCTTAGTTTTGCTTATTGTCACAATTTTAGGGTCCACAACTTTCAAATGTTGGCCATTTTGATTGGATGTGATAAGTTTTTGAGTTTGACTACTCATTGCATTTATACAGTTCAACTCCAACCATTTTTTCTTAAAATTGTATTGAATTTAAGACTGATGTCCTGGGCACTCAATCCCTATAGCTAGGAGTTGTCTCCATGGTTAGAAAATGTCGAACTCCCCATTGTTAGACATTTGTATGTATATCCAATTTGTTTTAAAAGCAAGTAACGTGAAAAAAAATTGCAACAACTACTTGAACAAGGTGCCATTCCTGAGTACATCATCGTGTGGGTCACCTATCATCATTGTGCCAAAGAAGGACGAGACTTGGAAAATTTGTATATATTATAATGTGTTAAACAAAATTACGCTAAAAAACAAGTACCCCCTACCCAAAATAGATTACCTGCTAGATCAATTGTAGCAAGCGAAATACTTCACCAAGCTAGACTTAAAGTCTGGATATCACTGGGTTCGATCCAAACAAGAAGACACCTAGAAATCACCTTCAAAACTATTCAAGGGTTGTATGAGTGGTTAGCCATGCAATTTAGCCTATGAAATGCATTAACTATGTTTGGATGATGTACTGTATACAATGCTACCTGTGAGGAGCACATCTCACATTTGACGTTAGTACTAAAGACATTAAAGAAGCACCAGATGCTAGCAAATATCAAGAAGTGTGAGTTTTCACAATATTTTTAAGTGTATTCAGGGAACGTGATAGGTAGAGGAGAGCTAAAAATAGATATTTCCAAGATGGAGGCCATCATGAAATGACAGGTTCCTACTAATGTTTCTAAGGTTAGGAGTTTCGTTGGGGAAAAAAAATACCTAAGGAAATCCATAGCCTCATTTTCAGTGGTAGCAACACCACTCCACACCATAATAGCAAGCGAAAAGAGTTTCAAATGAGGAAGGGGTCAACAAAGGGCCTTTGAGGAGTGAAAGAATAAGATTAGTCAAGCACCAATTCTTGCATTATCCAAATTGTAGCAACCCTTCGAAGTGGAGACAAACATGAATGGGTATGTTATGGGAGAGATCTTGATGCAGGAAGGAAGAGTTGTATGCTATTATTTTGAAGTATTTCACGGGGAAATTCTTACCTATGCTACTTATGATAATGAACTCTATGCCCTGGTGCAAGCTGTGAAGAAGTGGAAGCACTATGTAATGGGAAAGGATAAAATAATTCACATAGATCATCAACCATTATAGTACTTGTAGGCCCAAAGTAAGATACAACAAACTAAATATTAGAAGTGAATGAAGATCTTATAAAATTTTCATTTAGTGATAATGTATAATAAGGGAAACACAAACAAGTTAGCCAACATGCTTTCAATGTGAAAATTCCACAGTTGGGATCCTTCTACAACAACTGGTTAAGTTTCTTTTATTTTGTTATATAATTGAACACAATTTTTTACTGTTTCTACGGTAAATAATGAAACTAACACACTACAGTCTTCACAAATATAAAATGTTTTGGAAACAAATATACATCGCAGGAAATAAATAAACACACACATTCGACACTGTTATTTTTGGACAATGTCCCCAGAAAAACCCAATACTGGAAAATCGGTGCAACAGCTGAGGGTTTGTATTATTATGCAGTAGTTTATGAATATAATCTTGGATGCCTTACTGGCTATCCGATACCGAGAATATAGCTGGAGAGAAAGTTAGTGAGATAACGTCACACTGGTATGGGAAGATCTAGTACTGATATGACTGAAGATGAAGCCTCTCCACTATCTCTGCACAACTCTACATCACACCTACACAGTTATTGCATCGTTGCTACAAGGAATGTGTCACACCTCCCGGTTGATCTTTGGTTGGCTGGAAACTTGATCCCTTGACCTCCCAGTCTCACACCTCGACTTCTGTTACTGGATCTCAACTGCTCCTCAGCAAATCTTCAGACTCCCTTTGAAGCTCTACGTTGCCTCTGCGTGGCTCTACGTTGCCCAATGTGGCTTTGCACTATCTCTTCTGTACCCCTCTCTATCTCCTATGCAATGTATTCACCGGATCAAGAATACTTCCACAAGAAAACTATCTATGCCCCTCACTGCAATAAATTTGTTGATCACTTCTCTTGCAACTCGTGCACTGCTCTCTTGAGAAATCAATCTCTTGATCTCCTATTCGATGTGTCTTCCAAATGCCCATTGAGCCTCTTATTATAATCTTCCCATTGAACATTCAACGACCCATATTAATTCCTAATCAATGGCTCATATCAGCTTGAATTGATCTCCGTATTTTTCTAGAAGATTCACACCCAGTTTCATTAATACCTTTAATTATTTTAATTTCCTAAGTTTAGACTTAGACATCCATTAAAAATAATTAATTATTTTAATAAAACTGTCTCCGGGTGGAATTTCCCAAAACGATTTATGGGTCTTGGAGAATGCATGTGTCCTAGCTTCCCTGCAAATTTTGAGGCTTAGAGAACATCCGATGCTACCAGAAATCAATGGTCACAACTTTGGGAAATTTGATGCACATAGAGCCATGATGCATACAGAGAGGCATATTCAGAGGATGGGGACTTCAAGGAGGTGTTTCAACAGTTGCAAAGCCAAAGTCATGTGCACAATGGTGACAACACAATTGACTACCATCTCCACGATGAGTTACTCTACATGTTGGATAAGTTATGTGTTCCTAAACATGAACAATTGACACTGATTAGAGATCTTCACACCTCCAAGGTTACAGGGCACTTTAGTGTGGGGAAGATAGTGACCAGATTGTAGAGGTATGTGTATTAGACCAATATGCAAGAAAAAGTAGCTAGGTTCATAAGAGGGTGCATGCTTTGTTGTACCAACAAGCTTAGTAACAAGAAATAGGGTCTATATCATCCCTTACTTGTATCGACTCATCCTTGGGAGAAAATTTCCATAGACTTTGTGGGAGGTTTACGAACAGCCATCAAGGGACATGACTACATGTTCGTGGTAGTTGATAGGTTCTGTAAGATGTGTGTATTGATGCTCTATGAAAATAACACAACAAGAAATAAGCAGTGAACTTTTTCTTTGGACAAGTTTGGGTGCAGTTTGGGATACCAAGGAGCATTGTTTTAGACAGGGGCACAAGATTTCTTAGTGCATTTTGAACTAAATTGTGGTAGAAGATGGACATAAAGTTAAAGAGTTCAAAAAAAATTCATCCATAGACATATGGGCAGACAGAGGTAGTCAACAAGAATTTAGTGCAACTTTTGAGAGGTTACAATAAGAAGCATTCGAAGACTTGGGATGAAAATCTAGTATATATATAACACTCTTATAATGGAGCAGTGCACACTTCTATTAGTAACTCCCGATTTGAAACTTGTTTTAGATATTTGCCACCTGTACTTTTGGATATTGCATATGGACAACAAGGAAGAGTGAGGGAGGATCTTACAGTTGATGTCTTGAGAGATACAAAAATTGTGGAGAAGATCAAGCACATTGATCCAGATTTATGCAGGAACGCAACAGAATACAGAAATAACCATAAAATTAAACATACGGTGGAAATAAGGCTTCATTTCATTAATATCAAATCACAAAAATATGCTTACAAACATGATGGAAATAAAATAGCTAGGGTGCTGGTAGCGAATCTCTGAGAAGAGATGTGGCGGCCACAAACCTCTGAACTGTGTTACAATGAGGCTCGAGGGCCTATTTATTATGGAGAAACAATGGAGAACTCTAAACATCCAAAAACCTAACCCTAGGAGATGAAGCGCCAAAACAATGTGCCCCGTTTGGGTAAATTGGTGTTTCAATTTCCTGAGGACGTAACTTCAGCATACTATCTCCGTTTGGGGCTTCAAAACGGTTCCGAAAGTTAAGGACCTGAAAAACTGCTAAAAATAGTAAGTTGTGAAAAAACTGAAAGAGACAATGGTGGGGCCCCAAGTGGAATAGGCGGGTGGCCACAAATATCCACCTAGATCATTCCTCCCCCCTTAGGAAACAATGGTCCCCATTGCGTTGAGTTCCTCCATGAGACGAGGAAACTTCTGTTGAACTTGGTCCCTGGTGAACCACTTGCCTTGGTGCAGGAGTTGTCCAGCTTTGACAACCCGATATAGTTGGATCTTCCGTCAGCGAGTGTTCTTGATTTGCATGTCCATTATACAGTCTGTGGTGGCCTGTTCCATGCAGTCTGGGTTTAACTCTTTTGGTGTGAGTTCTTCTACAATTTCAGAGGTGTCCAATAGAGGTGGGAAGTAGGGACGAAGGCGGTCTACATTGAATACTAGGTGCAGACCAAGGAATGGTGGAATATTGAGCTCGAAGGCATTGTTCCCTACAGCCTTGGTGATGGTGTACGGCCCATATCGAAGCGGGCGAATCTTGCGGTGGGGTCCAGTGAGGCGCTCCTTCTGCAAATGTAGCCACACTTTTTCGCCCACCTGGAAGTTGTGTGGCACCGGATGTTGATCATGTCATTGCTTGTACTTAGCATTGGCTCTGTCCAATATGTCATGAACTTGTTGGAGGATGTGCTGAATGCACTCAATGAAGTTGTTTTCTTTGTCAGCTTCAGACTAGACATGAGCCGAATTGGCCTAAGTAGCTGCAAATGGCATGGCTACATCAATGGGACATAGTGGCTGGAATCCCAAGCCCACCTGAAATGGGCTATGGCCAGTTGAGCTGTGGAGAGCCCAGTTATAACTATGTTGTACATAGGGAATGCTCTCATCCCATGTGCGTGGATGCTTTGAATTGTACATGCGCAAAATGTGTACAATCATCCTGTTGACGACCTCCGTCTGGCCATCAGTTTGGGGATGGAAAGTTGTGGACTTGGTGAGCTTGGTGTCCAACATTGACCAGAGGTTGGACCAAAATGTGCTGAGGAACCTGTTGTCTTGATCTGATATGATAGACTGTGGGATCCCAAAGTGCACCCGCACTCATTCAAAGAAGAGTTTAGTAGTGGCTTCTGCTATGATATTCTTCTTGCAGGCCGCCATAATGGCCATCTTTGAGAATCTGTCGACGACCACGAAAGCACAGTCATTTCCATGCTTAGTAGAAGGAAGGCCTGACATGCAATCCATGGATATGGATTCCCAAGGTCAACTAGGGGTAGGTAGCGGAGTATAGAGCTCTTGCTTCTTGATGGTCAGTTTGGCAATGGTGCAAGCAATGCAGGATCTAATGTACTTCCTGACATCCTGTCGAAGGTTTGGCCAATAGAAATAATTTTGCAGTACTGCCACTATTTTCTCGACCCCAAAATGCCCAACGACTCGACTGTAGTGCGCTTCCCATATCATCTTGGCACGCTTGCTTAAAGGAACACAAAGGTGTCCCAGGTTACATAATAGTGTACCTTGGAGATGAAAATTTGGAACTTGCATACCCCCCAAGAGTGCCTTGTATGTGTAGCTGAATTCTGGATCGCTCTTGTAGAGAAGTAGCCAATCAGAAGTCTCATGCCCACAAGAGTTGAGAACAGTGGTTATGGCCACGATCGGTGGTCGGCTGAGGCAGTCTGCAACATTATTGGTGCTACCCTTCTTGTACTTGATGTTCAAATGAAATTGTTGCAGATATGTGGACCACTTCTGATGCCGATCGTTCTACAACTTCCCTTGTGTCTGTATGAACTGCAGGGGTTGGTGGTCTATGTGGATGATTGTCTCCTTCCCCAAAATGTAATGATTCCATTGTCGACAAGCCTGCACAATGGAATACATTTCTTTATCATAAGTGGGATACTTTATAACTGTTTCGGACAATGTCTCACTGTGATATGCCATTGGATGCCCCTGTTGAGTAAGAACTACCCCAATAGCATAGTCAGAGGCATCTATCTTGATCTCAAATGGTTGTTTCATGTCTGGTAATGTGAGCACTGGGGCAGAATAGAGGTGACGTTTCAATTCTATGAACGCCTTCTGTTGAGATTTTGACCAACAGAATTTTGCTTTCGCTCCTCCCTTGGTGACTTGACTCAAGGGCCAAGTGATATGAGAGAACCCCAACACGAACCTGTGGTAGAAATTAGCAAGACCCAGAAAGATGCGAAGCTCTGTTAGGGTGGTTGGGGCTAGCCAATCTCGAATGAATTGGATCTTGGCTGGATCTACATGCACCCCCTTTCATCAAGAATGTATCCCAGATATTGAACCAGGGTCATGCAAAAAGTGCGCTTCTCCAAATTGGCACACAACTTGTGTTGCCGCAGTGTTTGGAGGACTTATTGGATGTGGTGGAGGTGCTATTCCCAAGTCTGGCTGAAGATCAGAATGTCATCCAAGTATACCACTACAAATGAGTTGGTGAATGGATGCAAGATGTCATCCATCAATCTCATGAAGGTTGCTGGAGCATTTGTCAATTTGAAAGGCATGACGAGCCATCTGAAAAGGCCCTCCTTGGCTTTGAAGGCAGTCTTCCAAACCTTAAAGGATTCGATTGGTACCTGGTGATACCCAGACTTCAAGTCGAACTTGCTGAAATGTTTTGCCCCTTTGAGTTTTTCCAGAAGGTCATCAATCCATGGGATCAGGTACCTATTCCGGACAGTGATCTTGTTCAGCTCCCGATAATCAATACAGAGTCTCCAAGTCCCATCCTTCTTCTGTACCAACATGATCGGGCTCCCACAGGGCGTTGAACTTGGCCGGATGTGACCTTTCTGCAACAACTCCTAAATCTGCCTCTTGATTTCATCATTCTCCAGAACATAGCACCTATAGATCCATTGGGTAGCGACGCACCTGGGTTAGGTAAATGGGGTTCTTGACCTGACAGTGTAGAGGCACCCCTGTTGGTGAGGTGAAGATGTCCCCGTACTCCTCCACAACCTTGTCCATTTGTTGTTGTGGTGCAGAGGAGCCATGTCTGGAGGTCGTGGCCATAGTCTTCTTCTTGCCCTGGGGGCGGATCATCAAGAAAAAAAAATCCCTGGTTTGGGAAATGAGCTTACTGCATTGTTTCACAGTAACCAAAGAGATAGTGGGAGGCGGTGGTACCTCTAGTATCCTGTACAATTTATTTCCCAAAGTAACAATGACAGCGCGACGCCGAGACTCATACACAACATGTCGCTTCCACAAGTATGGTTGGCCTAATAATACATCAGAAACATCAATAGGAGAAATGTCACACAATACCTCATCTGTGAAGGGCTTGATGCTATAGGGAAGGCGGCACTGTTGGCTGACGTGGAGATCCCGTCCCTAGTGAAGCCACCCGATGGTGTATGGTTGTGGGTGTGTTATGGTCGGCAAGCCCAACCGCTTCATGACATCTACTGAAATGAGGTTCTTTTGGCTCCCATTTTCGAAAATGAACCATAGCGGGGAACCCTTTACCCACATCTGGGAGTGGAAGAGACGCTCTGCCTCCTCTGGATCTTCTGGTTCCACCTTCTGTATCTTCGTAGTGCCAACAATGGCATTGGGCTCCACATAAATAATCTGCTTCCCTTTGTCATTCACCTTGTCAGGTTCTGATTCAGAGTTGGAGCATGCATCTGATTCAGAAGCCCTCATCTCGGCCACCAAAGATTTCTTGGTCCGACACTCATTTGTGTTGTGAGTGGAGCTCTTATGGAACTCACACCACTTTCTCGTGTCCTTCTTTGGCTTCGCGATGTTGTTCTTTGCTTATGTCTTTGGCAGGTTGTCTTGGGCCGCCATGCCTTGGCTTTGTCCTTTGTTCTGCGGTTTGGGGGCACCTTTCCCTTGCTTTTGATTCGCAGATCCAAAGTCTCGCTTCTTCTGTTTGAATTTATGCTCAACCTTCGTAGCATACCAGTATGTCGTACCAAGCGAGGAGATGTCGAGGAATTCCATTTCCTCCTGAGTGTATATGTGCAGACAACCGCGATACTTTAGCACCAAATGTTTCTCCGAATATTTGATACCCAACTTTGTGCGTAGGGTATGGAATAGATTCATTAGCTCATGCACATCTTGATCCCTTTGTTGCCGTAGCGTGGTCCATTGTATGTACTTGTCCTCATAGCTCCCCATGGGATAGTATTGTTCCTTGATGGCATCTCGGAAATAATTCCAAGTAGGTACGGCTAAGAACAGAGAGGGTTTTGTCTCGTCCTTTTTCTCACAGTAGGTTTCCCACCAGTCTCTGACATGGGGGGTAGCTTTGAGGAGTGCAAAAATAATCTTCTCCCGGTCGGAAAATTCATGAACCGAGATATATCCTTCTAATAGATTCAACCATATATCTATGGCATCTGCATCTATTTGACCCTCAAATATGGCAATGTCAAAGTTTACTTGTACCTTAAAGGGATTCGCGCCTCCAGAGTGGTTGTTGGATGTAGATGTGTCGCTGGAGGGAAATCGTTGAAGGATCTGGGAAAATTTATCTATCATCGCGTTCCTTTGTTTTTCGAGGGCCTCCTCGAGCAATATTTTGATAGGATCTCCTGCTCCTTCATCTTTCTTTTTGTCCCCATGGGCGTTCGTTGGGGTTTACGAGGCTGATCTTGCAAAGGTTCCACCAGATCGAGCCCTAACTCCTTATACCTCGACCTCGTTGGGGACATGCAAAGAAGGATTGAGAAAAATCAGACCGCTCTAATACCACTGATCCGGATTTTGCAGGAATGCAACAGAATACATAAATAACCATAAAATTAGAAAAACAATGGAAATAAGGCTTCATTTCATTAGTATCAAATCACAGAAATATACTTACAAACATGATGGAAATAAAATAGCTAGGGTGTTGGTAGCGAATCTCTGAGAAGAGATGTGGCGGCTACAGACCTCCAAACTATGTTACAATGAGGCTCAAGGGCCTATTTATTATGGAGAACTCTAAACGTCCAAAAACCTAACCCTAGGAGATGAAGCACCAAAAATATGGGCCCCGTTTGGGTAAATTTGTGTTTCAACTTCCCGGGGACGTAACTTCGGCATACTATCTCCGTTTGGGGCTTCAAAACGGCTCTGGAAGTTCAGGACCCGAAAAACTGCTAAAAATAGTAAATTGTGAAAAAACTGAAAGAGACAATGGTGGGACCCCAAGTGGAATAGGCGGGTGGCCACCAATATCCACATGGATCACAAATCCATATACAGGTACAAGAGATACTGTATAAGTCATTGGAAAAATACAAGGCCATACATGATTAACACAAAACAAAGAAGTCGTTTAAGGTTACATTTGAAAAAGGATATGCTATAGGGTTCTTGTAAGAAAATCAAGGCTCTGCAGTATGGTCCCCTTGAGATACTGGAAAATATGGGAGATAATTCTTATAGAATGAGTCTACCTCCATACATGCGCATTTACTTAGTTGTGAATATAAAGAATCTAAAACTCTATGAGCCCTCCATGCTATATTTGGAAGAAGAACGAGTCCTACTTTCTATAAAGGATTTATCATTTGGAAGTTGATAAGGCAAAGTTGAAAAAAGATACAATTTTGTAGAGGAGGTAGAAAACTACAAGACAGGGGAAATATCACCTTTTTCAGATTGTGTTGAATGGACAACTTCCAAGCAAGGCTAAATGGTACATCCAAGAGAAGGTGGAGAAAAAATTTCCTCACCTCATTCAATAGAATATTTTTGGGACCAAAAACCTTCCAAAATGGGGAGTTGTGATCCATATTGTATCATTATATTGTTTTTCATCCACCTCGATGCTTTTAGAGTGGAAAGAGTGGAGGAAGCAACTCATAGGACCATTTTTACTAGCGGGATCCAGTTTGGCAATTTGGGGTGTGAAACCTTTTGGGAGCATGTTGAGGCATCAAACGTCATTTTTTGGGTCTAAAACATTGTTGCTTTAGTTCCACACATTTTATTCATATTCTATACACAAATAACTTTCTATCGGTGTAAGAATCGCCTCAATCATAGTCTGTATGCAAAAATTGTGCCACTTGAAAGTTGACGTCCCTATTTTGACCACCATAATTGGAGAGGATGCCATGTCAACCCCCACTACTCATGGAAAATGTACTATCCATTTGATCATGATGAAGTAAACTATAAAAGAGTCTATATTGTAACTCTAGTTAATAGTTGAAGGAGTCAAACCTAACCACTAGTAGGCTATCAGGCTATGTTATAACTGAGCCACTAGGAAGAAAATAGTTTCCATTATTTTCAAGGGAATTTTATTCCACAAACGAGCAAAGTAACCAAGAGGGATAGAGAGAGAGCACCCAAAGAGGGTTTTTGCATTGTATTAACCCACACACCACATGCCTTACTTCTTTGTACTCACAAAAAATTTATATTCAAAGAAAGAGAGCAAAGTGGCCCCACCTTCTAGCTGGGTTTTCTCCCAAATTTTTTCCCTTGGCTATATCTTCTGTCAATCGTGGTTTGAGAGCCTTTATTTCGTTGTTCTTTATGTTCTACATAATTATAATTTGCATGCGTATGCAACAAACAATAATTTATAAATCCAAAGATCTTTAGAGAAATACACCTCCTCATAATGTACATTTCATATTTTAAAGTATAATTTATCAAATCTGTTGAGACAAACTATCTAGTGAAATATCCACGACAATTTGCAAATCAACTTAACTATATATTTATTTAGTAGATAATTTTTTTGACTACAAATTAAATACTGAAAGTTAGATATACAAAAAAATTTAACATTAATTATTTATCTTAATTTTTATCAGTAAATAAAATCGATAGATATTTAATAAAATTCAATTACAATTTTAAATTAAAAAAAAAAAAGCACTCCTAAACTTATATTGTAATAATAATATTTTAAAAGGCCACAAGGAAAAAATAAATCAACAATAAAAACTAAAACTAACCTTAGACAACTAAACAAATCCCCTATAACATAGGTAATGCATTATCTTGCATTGTCCATACCGTAGTAAGCCTTTTGATGCTCAATAAAATAAACCATCCTGATCACAAAGTAAAAAAGTTTTGAAAGCTCACACTTTCGTTTGGTAAACTTTAATGTTCTACGAAATAAATCAACCAACCAAATGAATGAATGAATGAAATTTTAATGTCCACGCGACTAAAAATAGCCTATGGGACTATGGGTTCCCTGTTTTCTCCTTTTGCATTTCAGTCCTCTTCTTGTTTAAATTGATGATGAGCTGGCCCAACCTTCCAACAATCTCATCGCTGAAAAGATAATGCCAAGAAACCGATGCTAACATATTCCCATAACTTTCTCTGATGTCTTTGAACGCATCACATTCCATAATGAAATGTTTTTCTTATTCCACTGCTCCATACGTGCAAAATGTACACACTTGTTCTTCCCAAGCTTCTTTAGGCATTTTCCACCACCCTGTTTCACATCGAAGATGATGCAAGTTGGTTCTTAATTAAGCAATAAGAATCTTTTCTCTCCACGGAATGGTAGCTCCAATGTACTCGTTTTGTTGGATATCATACATAGGGTTGAATTCTTCGATGTAGTACTTCTTCTTTCTACCCAACTCTTTTCCCCATACCTGTTTACGAAATTTATCCATAACAAAATTCTTTAGCTCTTTGCTATTTTTGGGACAAGCATTGAGGTAGATATTCCATTTTTGCATCCATGTGTAGTTTTGTCTCATCCATGTTTTGTTTCTTTCACTCATGCCTTTCTTGAAGATAACATTAGGCCATCTACCTACTCCCATTTTCTCAATTCTTTTTAGATATCTTATGAGCTGCATCATAGCAATTGCTTCAATGGGAATTGGTCCTGTTTCACTCAACATTATCTCATAAGGTATCGAACTTTTTATTTTGAACTTGCTCATGATCAAACGTTTTTGGATTTTCTCAAATTTCTTCCATTTTGAGATAGGGGTGCTGCTAGCCCACAATTCACACCCATATAGCATCACTAGACAAACTAGGAGTCCAAAAGGCACTTTAATCATTTTCCAATCCCATAACTCTACTTATGTGCATCTGTTTTGAAGAGCATACAATGCTTTCCACCCTCCTAAGATTCTCTTCTTTCTGCAGTCTTCCCAATTAAGTTTGTTGTTGAAATCGATCCCAAGGTATTTTTACTCATTTACTTCTTCAATAGTGTTGCCTTCAAAGAAGAACGTATGCTGACTTTGCTTATTTTTATTAGAGAAAATCATTATCTTGGTCTTGCTAATATTGACTTGCATCCCCACTTCTCTACAAAAATGCTCAAGGGCATATAGGTGCATCTGCAATCCATGGGCCGATTTAGAAATCAAAACAAGATCATCAGCATATAAAAGAAGCTTTATCACAAATCCCCCCAACCGAACACCATCCCCACCTTGCAAATTTAGCCACTCTTCCAGTTTATCAATATATAAACCAAAAAGAGTAGGGGATAGCGGACACCCTTGCTTGATTCCAATGTCACTTCTAAAGCTTTCTAAAATACCCGCTGAGGTTCTAATTTTGACTTTCACCTCTTCAGAAAGTCTATGGACAACAACTCTATAATGCAAAGGAATTCAAGTTCTTCCATTCTACGCCACAACTTATCTCTAGGGACTGCGTCAAATGCCTTTTTGAAGTCAACGAAATAGCAAAATACTTCTTCTTTATCCCCCCAAACCTTTCCAATAATGTGTCTCAACGTGATGTCGTGAACCACTGTAGAATGCTTCAGCCTAAAACCTGCTTGTCCTTTTGCCCACTTACTGATTCTATTTTCTAGCATGCTGTCGAAAAGATTTGCAAACAAAGGGTTGATCATGATGGTTCTATAATTGGACGGATTATTAATGTATCCACTTTTAAAAAGGGGTATTGCTAAGATAGTTGTCCAGTCTCTTGGGAATCCTTGTTGAATGATGTCGTTGAATATTTCCATGATGTGCGGTGCAAGAGTGTTCCTTCCCCATTTTAGATATTCTGCTTGAAGTTAAACCAAGTCTTTTGCCTTTCTGATTTTCAACTTTTTAATTCCAATCTCCACCTCTTGTAATGTGAAGAGCTTTGTAGTTGTGTTGAGCACCGGGGGAGGCTCAATCTCTGATTATTTCTCATAGAGTTGTATTGCATATTCAAACCATTGATTAGTTGTAATATTATTTTCGATTTGCTTCTTCCTTGGTTGAAGTTCTTGCCAGAAAAGTTTTGGGTTATTCTTGCCTAGATATATTAACTCTTCTCACCTTGTTTGCATGAACTCATCTTTTTTCCTTTTTAATATCTGCTTATATAACTTCTCCTTGCCTGTCTTTTTAAGGTTCTCCTTGTCGTTTTTCATTCTTCATCAAACCAAGAATTTACAGGAAAAAAATTTGATTATGATTTCCTATTTTTTGCTCTTTTGCACTTCTCAAGTGCCCTTTGAATTATATTTGTTAACTCATGACTGTTGAAGCTTTGGAAGCTCGTTTTCTCTTTCTGAATTAATCTCTCCAGCATTGTCTCGAAGATAGTGCAATTTTCTCATGTTAGAAAAAATTTCCCCCCCTTGGTAGTGATTGCCGGGAGCATTGGATTTTTCTCTTATGCTTCCTTTCTTCTACCCATGATAACTTCATATAAATTGGGTTATGGTCTGATTTTATGTCCCAATTATGCTATCCAATATTGACTTCATCTATCTTTTCTATCAAGTTTTGTGAACAAATCACATAATCAACAACACTTGCCCCATTGTATGTGTTGCAGGTGAAGTTCCCAAAACTTTTCCATCTATCCAAACCATTGCAAATAATTAAGTTGAAAGCCCCACACAGTGTAAGTAATTCCTCTCCAAAATGGTTGCTAACTTTGTCATCTTCTAAACATGTCACCCATTGGGGATTCTCCTCTTCGGTGAGCCAAATAGGATTACGATCCTCTTTGCAACAAAGAATACTAGCTTGCTGATTTGTTGTTCTAGCATTAAAATTGCCCACTAAAAGCACTTCTCCTTGCTGATAATACGTAGCAATATCTTGCTTTAAAGCTGCATACGGATCCTTGTTGTCTATCTACTTATTTTTGTAAGTTTTTGAGACTTGAGGGGAAAAATAACATGCTGCAATTCTTATGTGATTCTCATTCTCTGATATTTTGAACCATAAATATTGTTTGTTTTCATCTTCTTTCATCAAATGAATGTGACGACCTTCCTTTTCTTTCACTAAAACCAGTATTCCCCCATACCCTTTGCCATTTTCTGCTACCTTGTTCCAAACTACTAACTTCAAATAACTGTCAAACACAGGAGTTTTGCAACCATCATGTTCATGAGTTTCCGTGAGATAAATTATGTCTCTACCTTCTGCAATAGGCCCTAACCCAGGTCCCCTCCTCCAAGGATAGCCTCTGCAATTCCAACAAACTAAACTTAGGTAGACCTGGGTATGATTTGACCGCTACGCAGTTTGACACATAAGACTCAACTTTGAGTCTTTGCCCCTTTCCATCCTTGTTTCTCTTGTTGTTTTCCTCCCTATTATCGAATTCTCTGTTTTTTCTTTACTGTCAACTTTCTGCCCTATTTTGTCCTGAGTCCCAAACACTGCAATAACTGCTTTACCATTGTACAACCATGCCCTTTTCCCTTCATTTCTTGCTGCCCTAATTTTCTTCACTTCTTCCCTTCTCTCCTCTTGTTGTTTGATGGTTAAATCTTCATCTAGGAAGAAGTGTGAGCCTTTCAAGAGTTTCTTTGTTCTCAAGAGATGGTGTTTGTCATGCACGGTTGCCATGGTGACTTTTATGGGGCAAGGCCTCTCTTCACATATCTTACCCACCCTCCTTGCTTGGAAAATTTCCCCTTTCCAATGTAGTTTCTCTCTCAGAAAGTCCCTTGCCAAATTGATAGTACTTTCATTCCTCCCATAATCTCTTATTCCCTTGATAATAAAGTTTGTTTCTCTGTCTTTTCTTTCTTTGTGTTCTCTTTCTTGTGCTCTACGAGCACTTGCATCTTTTTCTTCCCCTCTCCTTATGTAACCATTAGCGTCTTCAACTCTATCTTTGATTTCTTTTGGACCTCCATCCATATTGTTCTTTTTTGTATTCTCTTTTGAAATATTTGTTGGTTGAGATACTTGAGTATCTACCTGATTTGCTTTAGGAATTATCACATCCTTGTCTGCTGCCCTTGATCTTGTCATGGTTTGCCACGATGTCTTCATATTTTTCCATTCTTGTTTTCCTGTCTCTAGAGCCTCTTGTAACATTGTTACCTATTCTTTTAAAATTCTATTACCTTCCATTAAACACCGATTTGCAAATGTGATCTCTGAAATTTTGTGGTCCCTGTCCTGTTTTTTGGCTTCCAAAATATCTATCCTTGTCCTGGCTCTCATCAATTCTTCAACATATAGATCTGATGATCAAATGAGAGGTGTGGATGTGGGACTGTAAATGGTTGACTCTTTTTTAGTTTTGCTGCCCTTATTTATTTTCTTTCTTTGGATCTGTTTTCTTTTTCTTTGTCTTTGTCCTTGTTCCCATTTGAGGCGGGAAATTCTATGCCTTAAAATGCCTCGATATTGCTTTGTTACCCAAATCCACTTCCCTGTTTTGTATGTTGAAACAATTTTGACTTGACCTAAATGGTTGGTTTCCACATAACCTGATATTTCCTTGTCAGTTTCAACATTTTCTACTGATTTTCTTTCCATGTTAAGATGAGAAAATCCTCAAATCTATATGCCTGTAATTCAGCGTATACTGGCTGTCTGTTCTCAGGGAAATTTTGTCAAACAATTGACATACAAACTGTCGTAACTGGCACTTTTCTAAGTGGCTCCACATTGTCCATTGTCTGCTGTTACACCGTCCGCTGCATGGGTATTCACTGTTCGCTGTAATAAAAGCTACTAAACATTTGGCCTGTAACTTACCTCTGTGTGGAATGCAACTAAATTCAACAAAAATTATTAGCCCGAATACCAGCAGAGCGTGGAGCACAAAACTTGCAGAAGACTTCGGTGAATGTAAGTCCAGAAAAGGGTCGTGTCTGAATAGCACACTCTACCCGCTTTTACCCTAGAAGTAGAGAAAGATAGAGCCTGGGCTTTGAGCGCTGAGCTTTAAACCAGTTCCTTGACGGGGTTCGAGTATTTACATGTGTTACATGTGATCACAGTGAAAGGCTCATGAGAGTGGGAACTCGCCTGTGCTGATTTGGTCTGGGTATTCACTGTCCGCTGTAATGAAAGCTGACCTGTAACTTACCTCTGTGTATTCATTGTCTGCGTATTCATTGCTTGCAATTAAACCATTTTGAGACACAAATAATGTAATGGATGAGGTAATGATAAGTTATGAGATAGCCTTCACAGTACCTCTTTTATATCTTTGTTTATGTGTTTAGGAAAATCAGTTATATATATTATATCTTTATAATTTTGATAATAATCTTTGTAATGTCAGGTTAATTGTAATATTAGTTTTTCATCAACATAAATAAGTATATTATAAATATATTAAAAAATAATAATTATTATGAAATAACATCTTTTAAGACATGACTTTATGAAAGGGCATTTATGATTAATATTTAAATGGAGCTCTTATTATATTATTAAATTATATTAATTTATTTTTATATATTATGTATCTTAAGTTTTTTGGATTATTAAGTTATGTAGTTTTTTTTGGACAATTAAGTTATGAAATAGGGTTGGTTATCACATTTAGTGGCAAAGCCATGCTTGATCTAGATTTTTAGCCACACTCTTATTAAAAGTGGTTTTTAGGATCCCAATTTTTGGCATTTTTTTATTAAAGAGGTGGTTTTCTTGTCCCAATTTTTTGCCATACATTTTTAAAAACTTTTACCATATATACTCAAATTTTTGAAATTTTTTCATCTCAAATTATTAACCATATAAAATCTTTTACTTTTTACAATTTTAAAAAGTATTTGAAAAAACAAAAATAATCCATACCAATATTAAATTTAAAATAAAAATAAAAAAATAAAAACACTATTTCAAATTTGAAAAAAAAAATCCCCATCCCATTTTATAACACCATCATAATGACATTTAAAACTTAAAATCACAAATAACCTAAACCCATAAACGATAACTTTAACGATAAGATTCAAACTTTGAAAACCACAAATAACACAAATCCATGGCAAAAAAACAATTACAAAACAAAATCAAATTAAAAAAAATAAAAAATATTACATAAAAAAATAAAAAACCTAATTGATGTGGCAAGTCCTCCCATTAAAGATTCATGGATAATCCAGCCATCTAAACCTTCAATTTTATATATATATATATATATATATATATATATATATATAAATATATATATATATATATAAATTAACACAATATCTGTGTAGTAGTAATACTACTATATATATTTAAATGGTATAAATAAAATAATAATTTGTTTTTTCTCTTTATATATATAGTTTATCACTATGTGCAATAAATGTTATTTAAAAAATGATATCACAAAAAGCCAATTTTAATGTACATCTTAAAAAAAATGAAAGAGAAAATTCTTTCTCCACATCTTAAGTCTCATGGTGAGAAAAGACATTTTTTTCCATAGTCTTGATTTCTTCTCCAGCTCTAAACTCGTAGCTACCCACAAAACCAATGGGCAGATCAAGAGTTTCTTTAGACAAACTATCAACTTCGAAATTGGGTTCACAGAGGATATGACAAAAAGTGATGTGTTTAAAAGGCTCAACTATAGCCTCGATGTCTCAAAAAAGTGTTTCAAGTCCAAGGATGTTCACTTCAACATTATTGTTTGCCCAATCCATAACCAATTTCGAGTCACCCATAACCTGCGGTTTGGACACACCTTTTTTCCAAGGTAGTTGTTGGGCTCTAACCTACTGATTGTTGAAGTTTACAACAAGAACAATGAAAGAGGCATCCGGAAATATCATCCTTGATCTTAGTGAAAAATAAGCACCTAAACTAGGTGGGGCCCACACAAGCTATTTTTAGGTGTATGTCTATTTTTAGACATGTGGAGCAAAATCTAAAATTAGCAAGAGGCTGATTCTAGATGGTTGAGCAAAATCTATTTTTAGATTAGTTTCTACTTTTAGATGTATGGGCGAAGTCTATTTATATATCACAAACCTAAAATTAGAATGCATGTCGATTATTATTAGCCCTTAATAATAATTAGACCATAAATAGTAACTTATTCTCTTGGAGCACTTTATTTCAGTGAACAGGTGTGGCACATCAGTAGGCTGAAGGAATTACGCAATTCCTAGAGTGGTTGGTGACTCATGCATGGAGGACTTACTTATAACTAGTTGTGGCAAGTTGTAAGAGAGTTGGAAGAGTAGTTATGGGAGTTGTTATTTAGTTTAACTCAGTTCAGTGAGTTAAACTCAGTTGTGCTAGTTGTAACTGAACATACACTAGTGAAAGATGAGTGAATTAATTAGTTAATTAATTCACAAGTAGTGTCTTACTTGCAACTGAAGAAATACAACAGTTAACTACTTGCATATCAGATCTAGTGGAGACCCAGTGGAGAGATAAGTGAAAGGGTGAGATGGACTATCTGTTGTGACTATAGTGGAGCATTCAATGCATCCACACACACATTGGAGATGCCTATGAGTATTGCGCAGTCAAGGCAAGGCAAGGTCGAATTCATTCAATGTTCTTCTTCAGCAGGGATTGCGCAGTGGAGGTAGGCTGTCATGAGGCAAGAAGTTGGTGCATGGAGGTGCAAATTTCTGCAAGATAGTGAGAAGATTGTATATTGTACTGAGAGCTCTATGAGCTGAGCTTTGTATGAGATATATGAGATTGTTTCATAATCCATTGATATACATAATATATGTTAGTTGGGGTTTTTAGCTTTAAGCTTTCCTGGTAAAAAATCTTGTTATGTGTGATTGATTTTTCTTCATGTGTTTGCGATTGGCGATTTAATTTCCGCAAAGAATTAAGTAGAAGGATTTGGTATTTAACATAGGAATTAAATTGTTAGATCAGGAGAATCCAGTAATATACATGCATATTGTATAATTTCTACATTGATGTAAATTAGAGTGTATTTAATTGTCAATCCGATGTTTGTAAGACTTAGAGGCACATCCAAAATGTATGGACTTAGAGATAAATTTAGTTCATTAATGAAATAAGTCTAAAACTAATCTAAGTGCTAAATATGAAAGAAATGCTAAACTTCTTTACACAAGATGTAATCATAAATTATTTATCATCTATCAACAACTATTAATTAAAACAAGAACATTCAAACTAGTCCAAAGTATTCAAACTAGCCTAGATACTGTAAATATAAGAAAGACTAAACTCCTTTACAAGAGATGTATTCATAGTTTCTTCACACTTATCAACAACTTAAATAATTCTTCTAAATCAAAAAGCATTTTTAAAACATAAACAACTTATATAGCAATGACTAATACCTTATTGTTGAAAGCAAAGATTCATACTGATTTATTTTACAATAAATTATTCACAATATGGAAATTGATGCTCTTAACCATTATGTATACAAATTGATCAATGAATAAACTTATCTACAACAAATGAAATCATAAATTAAGCTTACTTACAGTAACGCATAAACTGAACTTAAAAACATACCAAAAATTGCTTGCAAGAATAAAAATTAGGAAGTGTACTGACTTGGCAAAGGGGGCCCTCCAATGCTTTGCTTGTACACCTGAAGTAGTCTAAGCTAAGAATAAACTATCAACACCATTCACTTAATCATCACCCTAACAACACCATGAATGAACACCAAAACTGATCTCAAAGCTTGAAGGTTTCAGGATTTAACATAAGTAGTTCCAATGGTCCATGCCTTGAAGTATTTATACAAAAAGGTTTATAACTGAAAATACAAAAAAGACTCCTAATCTGAGGATGAGATCCACAAAATATGCTAAGAAGGTCGAATCCCTACTTCAGAGCCACAAAATGGGCACATATCCCAATAAAATATAAAATTGTCCATGATTTTATGCTAAAACAAGGTATTTTATGCTAAAGTGGCCCTATTTGACCAACGTTGACCGGGCACTTGGAAGGCTCAAATCTTGAACCTGATAGGCATTCATCCATACTTGGGTGTCAAGGTTCATAACCCATGTTTCTGATTTCGCCTAGTCAACCTGCAAGTACAAAAACCTAGGAGCAATTACGGGATTTTGTCAAATCTTGTAATTTTCTGCTAAATTTATTATTTTAATGCTACGATTCTAAAAATTCGATTCAAAGCTAGGAAATGATATGTGTACCTTGTATAATGTATTTTAAGGAAAATATGGAAGGAAAATGATGGTGAATGGAGGATTTTGAAGGAAAAAACGTGATTTATGAAGTGAAAATAAGCATAAAAAGGTACTCAACACTAGCTCCAGAAGAAACCGTAATGCTACAAATTCAACTTTGTTATTCAAACCTTTGCCAAGATAGTACTGACAATAAATAAAATGTAAGTAACTAAAATACAAAACTATCCCAATGTCGCATCGAGGGGGCGGCCGTAGCTTGCCCCACCAAAATAACCCCAAGGGGATTCATAATCAATTTCAAGCATGTTGGGCACTCCAAGCTTGCTTGGGCTCGGGTTTGACTTATATGCCTAAGCTAATGCAACAACATTTGTTGCACACCTTTTTGGTGCAATAGCCTTGTCTTGGAAAGCAATGAGATTCCAAGCACATCAAATTTTAACAACCAGAAGGCACAAGAGAGCTTTGGAGGATGCGACCTAATTGTCCTACCACCAAAACTTGAAAACGTCGCCAAGAGAAGAGCCCCCTCATCTTGACTTTGGCTTAAAAAATTGCCATAAGAGAGAAGCTTCTTGAGCCACATAGTTGCACTATAAGAAAAGATGACAGTGAGATTCATCATGGGATTTGCATAGGGGACATTGATTTGGTCCTTGCCATCCTCGCTTTTGTAGCTTGTCCCAGGTAAGAAATTTATTGGAAAGGGCCAACCAAGTTGTCAACTTTGCTTTAAGAGGAGTGCATATTCCCCATAACACCTTCCACCACCAACACTTATATTATGAGAAATGGTCTTCAAGCGAGGCCTTATATCCTAATTTTGTTGTGAAAGAATCGATATGGACATTCTTGGACCAATATATCAAATCAGGCACGAGACCTACCTTTGCACAACTATATCATTGTTAAAATCTATGGAGGTGTAGTCCCCTCGAGAGACAAATGAGTGGTGTGTACAATGGGATGTTATCCCTTCCACCCAATTTCAAATCTCATGGGGAACATCTTTGGTCCATTGTGATAAGGCTTAAGGAGTAGGCTCCCCCACCCTTGTGGAGTGTTGGCTCTTTAAATCACTCGTATATCTCATTCAAAAGTTGTTGGATATATTCTTAGTGTTATAGTAACAACCACTAAATTAACCTCACCTAAATTATTCTAATGACCTACTAATTCACCATAATTAAAATAGATTATAATTAAAATAAAATAAATCTATGAGATATAAATACTATATCCCCTTTTCAAAAATTAATATGCTCAAATGGACATTACAATCTCGTCATAAAACATTAAATAAAATTCGTACGTCAATTTCTTTCTACAATTCCTTTTGCTTTTCTTCGTTTTTTTTTACGTTACAGAACAGAGCAATATCACAATTTCCCCATAGTGCACTTTGAAAAAGCATTTCCAAAAAGCATAAAACAAAATTTAAAATTACGACAACCTTCACTGGAAAGATACAGCTCCCTCCATTGCTCTCACTCTCTCTTTTACAATTTCCCAAATTCTTACACACAGTTTCCGTCATAGGACAGTAGATCTGATCGCAGATACACAAGACGCGTGCACCCGCATTTATCTTCCACATGGCGGAGGTCACACAAAGAGACACCAGGTGGCAATTGACAACTTGAAAATGAATCTCCAACTCCAGTCTCTGTAAACAAAATGAGAGCCAAACCCATTTCGGAATTCTATGAAAAATATGCACCAATTCCTTCATTCTGATACAGTTGGAAGCCAGTACAGTAAATAAACGATAAGGCATTGGCAGTTTTAATTAAATACGCCATGGAGGAGAGCAAGAAATCTCTGCATGACAGGAAAATTCTCGTCAACTTCGAAATTGCATTAGTCGTTGCCAAGAACGAGGAGGTAGAGGAGGCTGAAAAACAACCACAAGAAGATGCAGTGAAACGCTTGACGAGAGAGCTCGAGAACAGAGGCCTTGTCCTGGATATCGTTCATGGCATTGCAGATAAGACTTTCATTAAGGTTTGAAGATATATATTCTTTTCTAGAACAAAATGACATATTCTTTTCATTAATTTGGAATTTGGATCGCAGGGCATGCTTCGTTCTCAATGAAAGTTTTGTTGGTGAGCGTTTTTCAGGTTGGAGCACCTGTGGAGGTTCTTGGCCAGGCTGCTGAACGTCTTAAGATTAAAAAGCCCACTTATATTGGTTAGTTTTCATTTCTGAAATGGATAAATAGCCCATCAGTAAGTAGGCTCTATCTTTCGTTAATTTGGCTTGAATGTCTGGATGCTGTTCAGGTTTTCTGTTATATCAAAACCATCAGACATTATCGATTCTAATACTCCAACACCTCTCAAACGCAACCCAGAAGTCGAATCTGGTCCAACCAAACGCAAAACAGAAGTCGAACCTGGTTCAAAACGCAAAACAGAAGTCGAACCTGGTTCAACGCTCTCTGATACCATTGAGTTTTTTCGTTACACCAAAATCCTTTCAACCTTTACTATGAAAAGCTAGGTTTGCTGCGTGATGTTATTGTACATCAACCTCTTTTGCATACAATCTCGGTCGGTTTAGTGGCTCGATAGCCCCTGAGAAAAAAAGTCTGCTGATAACAAAAAAAAAAGCCTAAATCAAGAATTAAACATTAAACATTTTGATAAGGTTGGATAGGAATGTCCAATGTCATGTGGCTCTAGGAGTTTCCACTGCCCTCAACCTGTCTCCAGTACCACCCACGATTCGCTGTGTGAAGACACCAAACTCTGTAGTCTCCAACCAATAGACTCACATCTCCATCACCACATCTCACACAGCGAAGACACCAAACTTTTTAGTCTCCAATCAATAGACTCACATCCCCATCACCATCCCTCAGGCTGGGCTGGGCTGCACTTGTAGTTCCTTGTCTTTCAAGTTGGGCCACCACTTCTACCTCCCGGGCGTCTCACCCTTACCATTATCTTAATAATTCCATGTTCCCGGTCCCTAGTAGAAAATTAATTCCATATTCTCAAGGTGAATACCAGGGTGTTTGGTTCGTCCACACCATTGATTACTAGGTGAGTGTGACGAATACTCCACTAATGCCGCTAAACATACTGCATTTCTTGAAAAAAAAAACCACTAAGCGTATTGCATTTCTTCAAAATCTCCCAGGACTGTAACTCACTATCACTTGGCCTTGCCAGATGCCATAGTTAATCATGAAGTAGAGCTCTCAGAACATAGCACAATAACTAGCCGTTTTAATGCATTAGCATATTGAACTCCTTTCTCTGTCAAGAAATTTTCACTTGATTTACTTGCTTGATAGATGTATGGGCTAGAAGTAACTGCTGGTAATGATCATTCTGTACTTGGCATTTTCTTTTGTCTGGCGTTACATTTTTTAGAATTTAGGGTCGGAAGGTTTCCTTATCACGAGTTGGCATCCCATTTTATAGCATTTAGGGGCCTAATTTGGTTTTCCGTAAACCTGAGTCCAGAAATCAGCAAGATGGATCCCCGTTGGGATTGTCGACAAATTTCTTGTAACACTCTGGATAATCCGGATCATTCTTCTTCAAATTTTCACTTGATTTACTTGCTTGATAGATGTACCAGCTAGTAGTAACCGCTGGTAAAAATTATTCTGTACTTGGCAATTTTTTGTCTGGCGTTACATTTTTAAGAATTTAGGGTCGGAAGGTTTCCTTATCACGAGTTGGCATCCCATTTTATAGCATTTAGGGGCCTAATTTGGTTTTCCCTAAACCTGAGTTCAGAAATCAGCGAGAAAATTTCTCGAGTATCTCATTCAGAGGTATCTATTTTCTCAAAATGGATGAACATTTGGCCTTGTAAAAGTATGGATTTTCGCTTTGTATGGCGGCTTTCAGATTAAGGGGTTTTGAGTGAGGTTCAAATAGGGTCCAATGGCATATGAAGGGAATATCTGGTTGGTGAACCTTTAATGATGAATCCGCCTTTTGCTGCACGCTGCCATCCATTCTACTCTCCGCCTCTTGCTACACGCTGACCATTGACTTGACGGAGGCTCTAAGTGTCTGCAGCTCGGTGGATATTGTTGAAGAATATCCAATGACTGTTTTCATTTGATGGAAAGCTGCCATTCACCTTCATGAGATTTATTCAGGCACAATATTGAGCTCGTGCTGCATCTCTGGTGAATCTTCGCTGCATTTTATGTTTAATGTTGGAGTGTAAAATCCTTACTCCCACTAGAGATTCAAAGAATATCCATTCCATTTGAACTTTAGACCAAAAAGACATGAAAAGCGGGAGTCATCGTCAGTATACACGCCAATGCCAGCCACGCCATCTATCGTTCCGTTCGTTGGTACCATACATGTCATGACATGGAAATACTAGATATAATGCAGGAGCACCGAGCTGACACAGGCTTTAAGGCTCCGTAGCTTGGTGGATATTGTTCGCCCACTTGATTTACCTGCTTGATACCTACGTGGGTAGTAATTGCTGTTATTGATCATTCTGTACTCGGCATTTATTTTCAATTGGCATTCAATTTTCAAAAATTTAGGGTCCTAAATTCTTCCTAATCATTGTTTTAGAAATTAATAATACAATTTGTTCAATAGCTCATTCAGTTTGTCAGTTGACATAGTTAATCATGATGCATTATAACATAGCACAATCGTTGATTTCTGTAGCATCTGAAAGTGATCTAAGTCTCAAATTTGGTGAGGAGGCTTAGACACTAGTATTCCAAAGAACTCAAAAACTGTTTGTGGAAATTCCATTCGGTTTATGTTTTATTAAAATAATTAATTATTTTAATGGAGACCCTAAGTCTAAACTTAGGGAAATTAAATAATTAATGGGTATTGATAAAACATAGTGTGAATCTTCTAGAGAACGAAGATCAAGTCAAGTTTTAATCTTAGCCATTGATTAGACTTCTAATCTGGGCCGTTGATTCATCAATGAGAAGATTATAAAAGAGGGCTTGAGGGTCATTTGGAAAGTAAGCCGGGCAAACGTTCAGTAACCCGAGGGAAGTCAATTATGAAGGAATAGAATTCGATTTCAGAGGGAGATTTTGCAAGGGTGGAGGAAGCATAGGGCATCAGCAGTGTTAGGGCATGAGGGAAGGAGGAAGCAGGGAAGCAGAGAGGCAACACTCCAGAGTAGTGCAGAGGCCTCACGCAATAGTGACGTAGGCTTACGCTGGCTTTTCGCAGAGAGCTATGCAAGAGGCATGTAGAGTGACACATGGAGGGCTAGAGTACCCCTCAGGTGTCAGAAATTCTTCGGAGGACTGAACGAGAATTATCTCAGGTGTATCTCGAGAAAATTTCTCAGTTGTTTCTACCAAACTTTCCTTGTAAAGATTTCACTGCTGAAGAATAATATACAAACCCTCATTTGTTGCACCGGTTTTCCCACATTGGTTTTTTCTGGGGAGAATTGTCCAAAAATAACTGTGTCTATGTGATTGTTTCTTATGTTTGTATTCTTTACTGTTATGTTCTCTACATTTACTTGGTGATTACTGCAGTAGTGTTTATTTCAAAATTAACTGGAAGAATGATGTAAATAACTTATTGGAAGAATAAGTTGGAGAAATAAATCTATCATTGCAGTAGTATTTCAGGATTGAAAATTACACATGGTATCAGAGCTTGAGATGGATAACAAGAGTGGAGAACCTGCAAAGGAACTAAGACCAGACGTTGCTGTTGTAGCAACTCGGAAGGGTTCACGCAATTCTCCAAAAAGAAGGGAAAGCATGAAAGGACAGATGGATCACGACATCTCTGTACTGGCATCCAGATTGGAAGAAGAATTTGCTTGTGTGTCACTCTGTTTCTCTAGAGATCTGGTATATTGACAGTGGAGCTTCTGCACACATGACGAGGGTACGAGAATGTTTCTCCAGCTACCGAGAAGAGCAGATCAACTTTCAAATCATGTGGGCAATAAGGCAAAATGCACCCCTATGGGAAGAGGAACCATAGTATTTCAAACCGAAGCTGGTAATAAGCTTCGTGCCACTAATGTACTGCCTATTTTGGGGATGAACTTACTCTCTCTGTCTCAGCTTCAAAACAAAGGTTATGACGTTTACTTCATTGGCAAAAGAATATACGTCAAACACCTGAGTTGGAAGAAGAAGGCACAAATCAGAGTTAGGAGCAATAAATTCTATAAGTTGCAGCTCGAATCTCCAATGGCGTTGATAGGCAGCAATGACGAGAAGGATTTGAATGAACTATGGCACAGCAAAATGGGGCACTTACACGATGGGGCTTTGAGGATTCAGAATTGAGCACCAAGCGAGATGATGTCTGCAGAGGGTGCGTAATGGGGAAGTATGCCAAGGAAGTGTATCCCAAAAGCATCAATAGGGCTAAGAGTGTGTTGGGATTAATTGTGAAAATTTCTGAATTTTCTAAGCAGAAACCCTACTATTAAATCTTGATTTACTTCTCCTACTTAGATAAGTTATTAATCTGAAAAATTCAGCATTAACATCAAAGTAAATACAGTTAACAACTTACACATACAGATCAAGTACTGAATAACATGTTCAAAGACAAAGTGACACACAAGGATTTTCTGGACAAATGTCCCTGGAAAAACCTAATGCGGGAAAACCGGTGCTGCTAGCTTCTGGAGGGTTTTTATTATTATGCAGATTCTAAGTACAACAAATTTGGGCACGAAACTGGTTAACTCGATAGAGAAATAAAAACAGCAGCTTTACCTCTATCTGGAGAGAGAAAAATTAACTGATTCACACCCTCAGACGGGATTTACAAAACTCAGCCCCTTTTCGGCCTCTGGAAACCTTAGTGCTGCTCTGAAGCCCTCTGCGTCAGCCTTTGTGCTGCTCAGGAAGGGCCCGCATCACCCTAGAAGGGGTTACGCTGCCCCTGCACTGCCCTAACTGGGCCTGCGTCAACCCTCATGGCCTCCTGCTGCCTCTGCGCTGTCCCTGCTGGGCTCTTGTCTGGACTGCGTAGCTATTGCCTCTGCGTTGCTCTCGTATGCTCCTTCTCTACCCTCGTTGTACTCTTGGCCTAGGACTAGACCATCCCCCTCGCCAATATTGCCCCTCGCTGTAGCTGAAACACTTCTGAAATTCTTAGCAAATCATGCCCTAAAATCTTAGCTTAGCTTCAGTACTTTGCCAGTGTGTGTGTTCTCCAGTTGACCCCAAGCCCTTCTCTTATACTTTTCTCGTTGGAAAACCAACGGCCGTCATTCTCATCACATGTTTAATTTAATTAACTTTAATCTTTTAATTTTCCCACGTTAGACTTAGGGTCCTTAATTAAAAATATTAATTAATTAAATATCTCTTAAACTTGATGGGATTTCTTCAAATGCTTTCTGGGTCTTGGAGATCTTATGTACTCTAGCCCCTCCACAAATTTTGGGAGCTAGAGCACATCCGATGCTACCCCAACACCCCAAAATCTCAACACTCCCTCTTAGCGAGGAATGTGCTCTAGAATACTTCACCCTGAAGTACTGCTTTGATCTTTGGTGTTGGACTCTACGCTGATGCTTGGCCTGCTGCCCTTCATCACTACGCTGATGTTGCTCTTTTGTACTGCTGCCCATGACTCTGCCACCGTCACTGCTACATCCGTACTACAACTCCCTCTCAAATTGTTGCATCGTGCTGCCCATAGCACTGCCACTGCTAACTGATGCACTACAACTCAGTTGCTGAGAGTAAGCAATTGAAGAACTATCACCCAATCTTTGACAGACAAGTCAGTTGGGCTGCATCTCATCATTGAAGCGCCATAGGCTGCTACGCTGTTCTCTTGAGGCTACTGCACTGCTGCAGGTTTGCACTGCGTAAGCAGACCTCCTCTGCGCTGCTGCCTCTACGCTGCTGCTGCGTCTGCTCTACGCTGCCACAACACTGCACTGCGTAAGCAAGTATCCTTTGTGTTGCCTCTGCGCTACTGCCTCTACGCTGCTGCTGCATGTGCACTGTGCTGCTCCCTCTCCAGCGTGTCAGCCTTTGCCTCTACTTCATCCGTGATCTTCTGCACCCATTGCTCCACTTGTCTTGCTACCGTCTTAAGGCTCTCGTAGCTCGTATGTGATCCAAGAGTTTGGGCTACTCAAGGATCCCGCCAACACTCTGTAGCTGCTCTATAAATCAATATCGCCCCCCTTCCGTGGTTCATGAGCGCTCATGGCTACGTCATCATCAAAGCCATTGTTTGCTACAACAACCTTGGAACTAGAAGCTTCCTTGTCCTTATTCCTTTGAGGAAAATTGCTGGCAAAGTGTCCAAGTTCACCACATTGGAAACATTTGATCTTTGACAGATCATGCTTCTTTTTCCCTTTTTGCTTCTTTGATGCCAGGGCTGCATCTTCCTCTTCCTCCTTTCTCACCTTGCTCAAACTAGTATTGTACTGCCTCTTGGTCATTCGACGAATCTCCTCTTGCTGGAGGATAGCCCGCATATTGTCCTAGTTAGGAAGATCCACTTTGCCCAAAAGACTTTGGACAAATGTTTCTCAGTCCTCTGTGACAGCATTTAGAGCAGTCCTCACCATGACATCATCCTCCACCTTGACCCCCATGCTAGTCAGCTGATCCCGGATCGACTGCAGTCTGAATAGGAAAGGGTCGATTTCCTCTCCCTTGGACATCATGAATAACCTCAGCTGGTTCTCCAGATGCATCTTCCTCTGGACGAAATTCCCTCGATACAATGTGGTTAAAGCTTCCCACATCTCATGAGCCGTTGTCTTCTCGGCTATGTGTGGTACCACATGATCCTTAACCTCATCCATGATGAAGCGCTTGGCATGTGCTGCGGCTTCATTATGCTCTGCCAGGAGTTTCACATCGGTTGGCGTAGCCAAGACTTTCTCTGCATGCTCCCTCAAGCCGTATGCCTCCAGGACTACCAGGATTCTAGCCTTCCAGATACAAAGTTGGACAGGCCGTCCAACCTATCCTGATCACGCAGTCCGTGGGGTACCATTTGCTCAGAAATTTGTCGGAACAGAGCCTCCTCTCTCTGCTAGAGACTCAAATCTAGGGTCCTTGGCGAGAAAGGCACCCTTTGCTCCTCTGACAATTGATTTCCTCCTTGGAAATCTGCCAAACACAACGAATCAGCTCTCTTCGATCACCCTACAATTAGTCTTCATATTTCTTTGGCAATGAAATCTACTGAGAAGTTGTTCTCCTCCTGCTCTTTGTCCGCTTAGCTTAGGCTTAATTTTGCACCGACAGAATCTTCACCCCACCAGCAACTGCTGAAGATCTACAACTCAGCTTCCGGTTCACAACACTCTGCACAACAATCAAATTCTGGATTGCGTCACCCTAGCTGGCCTTTGCGTGATCATACTGGCTCAGCGCATCCTTTACACAACGCAGGTTCCTCCTGCATCCCTCTGGAAGGCATTTTGCGGTCTCTGCGTCACTTAGCTGGGACTGCGTCAGCCCCTGTGTGGCTCTTGCTGCTTTTGCGTCCTTCTGCTGTTGCGTTGCCCTCTCCGGTTTATCTGTTGCTGCTGTTGCTTTCTGCAACACAAATTTCTTTAGCCGTCTTGCTGGAGATCCAACTTGATCTGCAATCTCTCTGGTACCATGTGAAAATTTCTGAATTTTCTAAACAGAAACCCTACTGTTAAATCTTGATTTACTTCTCCTACTTACTTAAGTTATTAATGTGAAAAATTCAGCATTAACATCAAAGAAAATACAGTTAACAACCTACACATACAGATCAAGTACTGAATAACATGCTCAAAGACAAAGTGACACAAGGATTTTCTAGAGAAATGTCCTCGAAAATACCCAATGCAGGAAAACCAATGTTGCTAGCTTCTGGAGGGTTTTTATTATTATGCAGATTCTAAGTACAACAAATCTGAGCACCAAACTGGTTAACTCGACAAAGAAATAAAAACGACAACAATACCTCTATCCGGAGACATAAAAACTGACTGATTCACACCCTCAGATGGGATTTACAGAACTCAGCCCCTTTTCGGCCTCTGGAAACCCTAGCGCTGCTTTGAAGTTCTCTGCGTCAGCCTTCCTGGCTTGTGTTAGCCTCTATTCTACTTAGGAAGGGCCCGCGTCACCCTAGAAGGAGTTGCACTGCCCTAACTAGGCCTGCATCAACCCTCCTAGCTTCCTGCTGCCTCTGCGCTGCCCCTGTTGGGCTCTTGGATGGACTACGCAGCTGCTACCTCTGCGCTGCTCTAGTATGCTCCTTCTCTGCCCTCGTTATACTCTTGGCCTAGGACTAGACCATCCCCTTCGCCAATACTGCCCCTTGCTGCAGTTGAAACACTTCTGAAATTCTTAGCAAATCACGGACTAGAATCTCAGCTTAGCTTTAGTGCTCTGCCAGTGTGTGTTCTCCAACTGACCCCAAGCCCTTCTCTTATACTTTTCTCGTTGGAAAATCAACCGCCGTGATCTAATCTCTAATCGACGGCTAAGATTAGAAGTTGCTTGATCCATGTCACTTAAGTCATTCTCATCACATGTTTACTTTAGTTAACTTTAATCTTTTAATTTTCCAAGTTAGACTTAGGGTCCTTAATTAAAAATATTAATTAATTAAATATCTCTTAAACCTAATGGAATTTCTTCAAATGCTTTCTTGGTTTTGGAGATCTTATGTACTCTAGTCCCTCCACAAATTTTGGGAGCTAGAGCACATCCGATGCTACCCCAACACCCCAAAATCTCAACATGAATACACTCGGACATCTGCGGACCAATGTCCACTAGAGCTCTCAGTGGTGCCGAATATTTCGTCACCTTTATTGATGACCACTCCGGGAAGACTTGGATCTACTTTCTTAAGACCAAGGACGAAGTCTTTGATCGATTCAAGGAGTTTAAGGCTCTGGTTGAGAATCTGACAGGAAAGTTGATAAAGACACTATGACTAGTCAATGGTGGAGAATACATAGATAAAGGCTTCACAGAATTCTGCGCAAGGGAAGGCATCAAACGAGAGTGGACTGCTCCATATAATCCAGAGCAGAATGGAATCACGGAAAGGAAGAATAGAACTATTGTTGAGGCTGTAAGGGCGATGCTCTATGATCAAGACATGCCTAAATTCCTATGGGCTAAATCTTGTAATACAACTGTAGGGTTCCTCATAATGCATTGGGTAAGATCACTCCAGAAAGTGTCTTTACTGGCAGGAAGCCAAAGGTAAGCCACTTCAGGATCTTTGTTAGTGTAGTATACTGCCATGTACTTGAAGAAAAGAGGAAGAAGCTGGATAGGATTGCTGAAAAGGGGTATCTGGTGGGATACAGTGAAAATGCTAAGGCTTACATAATCTACATTCCTGGGAGCAAGAAGGTTGTAGTGCGGCGGGATGTAAAGTTCATGGAGGAAAGAGCTTTCAGAAAATCCCTAGAGATGTCTTCAGCAACGCAGTCTGAAGATGACCCACTGTTCTAGCCTCTACGACCAACTGAGGTTAGCTCGAGTGCTTCTCCTAGGCAAAATGATTCAGAGGACTCATCTCCAGAAGATTTGCAGGAGGAGGAGCAGGTAGATCCACCCACTACCAGTGGTAGTACGAGTAGGGAATTACGACAAATTTTGAGGGACATAGAGGAGTTTGTCGGAGCTCCTAGAAATGAGAAGAGGCGGCGTAGGCAACTGGACAAATACCAAGCCTTGGTAGCCCAGGTTGGGGAACCCTCTAGTTTTTAGGAGGCAACTCAGCATCATGTGTGGGTAGATGCAATGGTGGAAGAGTACAACTCCATCATGACGAATGATGTATGGGAACTGGTTCCTAGGCCTGAGGACAGATCAGTTGTGGGTTTGAGATGGATCTACAAGATCAAATATGCTGCAGATGGCAGCATAGAAAAAATCAAAGCCATGTTTGTGGCAAAGGGGTATGCTCAGAAGGAAGGGATAGATTATGAAGAGACCTTCACCCCAGTTGCTAGATATACTTCTATAAGATCCGTGATATCCATTGCTGCGCATATGGGATGGGAGATTCACCAGATGGACGTCAAGACTGCGTTCTTGAATGGGGTGATAGAAGAAGAAGTATATATCGAACAACTAGCAGGCTTTGAGACGCATTAACAGAAAACTCATGTGTGTAGGCTTAAGAAAGCCTTGTATGGACTTAAGCAAGCCCCTAGAGCTTGGTATGGTCAAATTGATAGCTACTTGCAGAAGATGGGATTCGTCAAGCAGATCCGAATCTCTACTATCTGAGAGTAGGGGATGAGCCTTTGATATTGGTACTGTACTTAGATGATCTATTCTTGACAGGATCATCTAGGCTCATCAAGTAATGCAAGGAGAATTTAGCTGCAGAATTCGACATGAAGGATTTGGGGCTGATGCATTATTTTCTGGGGTTGGAAGTTTGGCAGCAGAAGGGTGAGATCTTCCTTGGTCAAGGGAGATATGCTATAGAAATCTTGAAGAGATTCAAGATGGAGGATTGTAGACCCATGGCTACACCAATGATCATCAACTGGAAGAAAATTGATACATCTGAAGATGATGAGGCTGATCCTACCTTGTATAGGCAGCTCATAGGGTCCCTGATGTATCTGGTCAACACTAGGCCAAACCTTTGTTATGCTGTCAACACTCTCAGTCAGTTCATGGTGGAACCAAGGAGGGTACATTGGGCAGTAGCCAAGCATGTTCTCAGATTTTTGCAGGGAATAGTCGAGCTTGGATTGAGATACATCCGAGGCAATGACATCAGATTGGGTGGGTTCATTGACACGGATTGGGCTGGGAATCCAGTAAATTGGAAAAGTACCAGTGGGTACTGTTTCAATGTTGGATCAGGAATGACCTCCTGGTGCAGCAGGAAACAGAAGTTTGTGGCTCTGAGCTTAGCTAAGGCTGAATATATGGCTGCAAACACTGCTTCGTGTGAAGCCATATGGCTTAGGAAGCTGCTTGTGAATCTACTCAAGGAAAAGATGGAAGCGACCAACATTCTCTGTGATAATCAGATTTGCATCTCTCTGAAAATACTGTGTTCCATGATTGGTCAAAGCATATTGACATCATGTGTCATTTCATCAGAGACTGTGTTTAGTGGGGTGTTGTACAATTACAGGACACTCTGACAGGAGAACAGGTGGTAGACATCCTTACTGAGGCTCTGGGAAAGACAAAGTTTGCCTACTTCAGAGAGAAGATGGGGATGATCAAGAATCCATTTCAATTGCGAAAATGGACTAATGCAGAATTGAGGGGGAGCTGCAGTACATATGAGGTAGTAGCAGTGGCAGTGTCATGGGCAGCAGTACAGAAGGTAGTAGATGCGGGGCAGCAACAACGAGGCATCAACAACGCAGAGAATGCTTCAGGGTCAGAGCAGTATGCAGTAGGCATATTGCTAGAACACTTTCTTCGCTAAGAGGGAGTGTTGATTTTTGTAACATCAGAAAGTGATCTAAGTCTCAAATTTGGTGAGGAGGCTTGGACACCAGTATTCCAAAGAACCCAGAAACCGTTAGTGGAAATTCCACTCGGTTCATGTTTTATTAAAATAATTAATTATTTAATGGAGACCCTATGTTTAAACTTATGGAAATTAAATAATTAATGTGTAATATCCCCAAAGGGAAATAACCAGTAATACACAGAAATATGCCAGACAGATATACAAAATAAAATGCTGGAACCAGATCATGGAACAAGTACACATAGAATGCCAAAACACTAAGCCATTTTATTAATCTGAGAATACATATAGAGGAGTACAAGATAATCAAAATGAGTGCACCTATCCTTGCCCTAGGCAAGTGGAGACCCTCTCAGAACAAATAATGGCTGCAAATAGGGACAGTGTTCTAGCTGGCTGAAGAATCTGCTATGAAGAACTGCTGCTGCAATGCACTGGAACTATGAGCTGGAAACTAGAAAGATGGCTGATCTCAATCCTCCAGACAAACCCCAGAAAATGTGAAACTGATGCTCCACCACCAATCAAGCCCTTACCAGTGAAAACGCTGTCTCTGCTAGTGACAGCGCAGAAGACAGATGAAACGCTGGCAAGAAGAGGTGAATCCAACCACAAGTCCTCCAGATGAGATGACCAACTCCTCAGGACTGGAAACACTGAAAAACGCTGCCAAACCCCACACAAAAGACCCTGCTCATCAGATCAGCGTCCTCCCTGACTGGATCTGCGTCCTCTCTGCCCAGATCTGCTGGATCTGGGTCCTCCCTCTCCAGATCTGCGTCCTATCTCTCCAAGACCGCGTCCCCTCCAAGGCCAGATCCGCCGGATCTCGCGTCCCTCCTACCCGCATCCGAGGCTCTCCTACCCGGACCAGCCTCCTATCCACATTCAAGGCTCCCATCTCCCGCATCTCAAGGCCCCTCCAAGTGCTGTAGATCTGCCGTATCTTCCTGCAGATCTGCGGCCTGGTCTCCCCCATCTCTGCGTCCTCCAAGGTTCGATTCGCCACATCTCTGTGATTCATGGCCCTCCAAGGCTAGATCACGCACGATTCCCTCCGGCATCTCGCGTAGCCTCAAGAAGGGGTATCTCCTCTCGCCACCCACTGCAAAACTACCGTAACTTACCACCTAAACCGAAGGATGATGCTCGCAAAATAACCTTGCATTAGTCAGGCACCGAAGTCCCCCAAGGCTAGGGGTGAGACTCTAACGGAGACACTCGCCAGACTAAACAAGCCGCATCGACTAAACAACCTAAGGTCAAGTAGACAAGTCTAGCTTCAATATCAATATCAAATCATCAATGCCAAAATGAGGTGAGAACCCCACCTTTTATAGTGCTAAACTCCCTCCAAAACCTTGACTGCGTGGTTCACTCTCCTTGGCCTGCGCAGTTAACCTTGGGTCAGCGTGAGGCCTCCCCTCATACACATGTGGACCCCCAAGGCCCCCTAAGTTATAATTCCAATCAACTAGGAAAATGACTTTATTTTATAAAGTGAGGCTAAAGAGGGGATCCTCTTATTTTCACTTTATTTATTATTTTACCAAAGCTACAAAATGAAACAAAAATGAAATATTCCAATTAGCAAAGCCAATGGGAATATTGGCGCCCTAAAAACGTTGTTTCGTCCTCGCAACTGAAGTGATGGATGTCGTAAGATCCTCTCATCCTCCCAAGTGGCATCCTCATCCCAAGAAATTCTTCCTGCCCACCAAGAACTCTTCGATCTTCTCGCTCCACCGCCTCCCTAGTGTCGATAATAGCCTCCGGTTGCAACACCAGATGCCCCTCATCATCCGTGGGTGGTAGCTCCTCTGTGACTGTCACCTGCTGGCCCAGTGCCTTTTTCAGGCATGATACATGAAAGATGTTATGAATCTTGCTACCTTGGGGCAGCTCCAACTTATACGCAACCTGCCCGATCTTGCGTATCACCCTGTATGGCCCATAAAAGCGGGGCTTAAGCTTCTCCGCCCCCTTTTGCTTGAGCGAAGACTGTCGGTATGGCTGTAGTCGTAGGTAGACCAGGTCCCCTACCTCGAAGTGCCTCTCCACCCGACCCTTATCAGCATACAACTTCAGCTGATTCTGTGCTGTGGCTATGTTGTCCTTGAGAGCTCGGAGGATATCTTGGCTCTCTTGGATCCATAACTTGGCTCTCGGAGCCCTGCTAACACCAAACATCATGTCCACAAAAGATAAGGAATGATATCCATACAAGGCATAAAAAGGTGACATACCAATAGACATATGATGCGTCGTGTTGTAGCAGTACTCGCCCAGATGCAGCCACTTCAGCCATGCCCTCTGCTGTCCACTGACGTAGTTACGCAAGTAGCCCTGCAGCCACTTGTTAACTATCTCTGTCTGGGATGATAATAATAAATCTGTATTCTGTCTCCTACTAGTCTAATATTCCTTCTAATCCGCCATAAACGACCGTCCCTCGTTACGACAATGGTCTTGGGTAGACCATGTAACCTGAAAATCTCCCTGAAGAACAACTCAGCCACCTGCGTTGCTGTGTGATGTGCGGATATGGCGAAAAAGTGAGCATACTTCGTCAGTCGGTCAACGACGACAAAGATGCAGTCCTTGCCCTGCACCATGGGCAACCCTGTGATGAAGTCCATCGATATGCTCTCCCATTTCCCCTCCGGGATGGGAAGAGGCTGCAACAACCCTGCGGGATGGCTCATCTCTCCCTTGTTCCGTTGGCAAACATCGCACTCCCTGACATGCTGGAGTACGTCCTCCTTGAGGCCCTTCCATGAGAACCTCTCCCGAATAGCCCTGTAAGTCTTGGTGAACCCCTGATGGCCCGCCAATGGAGAATCGTGTGAAGCTCGGAGTATCTTCTTCGAGCCGCAATCCCCGCTCAAGAAGATCCCTGACCCCGTAATAGATGACCTCATCGACCACCTTGTACCCGCTATCCGCTACCCGCCCCATCCGTAACCTCGCATGCAAATCTATCTTTGGAGTACTCAACTAATAGTCGAGCCTTCCCGCCCGTCCGTGCTCAAGGCGTGATAACGTGGCCCTGGTCTGCGTGAAAGTGCATCTGCCACAACGTTGTTCTTTCCCTTGACATACTCGATGTCAAAGTCATAAGCCTGGTTCTTGCTGACCCACTTCTGCTGCCTCTCCTGCAACTATTTCTGCTCTAGAAAGAATCGGAGGCTGTTGTGATCCGTCCTCACCCTGAATCTGTTCCCTACCAGGTACTGTCGAAACTTGGCCAATGCATGCATTGTGGCCAACATCTCCTTGTTGTATATGGATATACTCTCTCGTGTGGAAGGAGCTTCCGACTCTCAAAAGCAATCGGGTGACCGCCCTGCATCAAAACCGCACCAATCCCCTCTCCCGAAGCATCACACTCTAGGACAAAGGGCTGTGTAAAATCTGGCAACGCCAACACAGGACAACTGCTCATCACCTCCTTGAGCTTGTCAAAAGCTCGCTGTGTTGTGTCCGATCAACTGAATGCCCCCTTCCTCGTCAAATCTGTGAGGGGTGCAGCAAGCTGAGAGAAGCCCTTGACGAACTTCCTGTAGTATGTGCAAATACCAATAAATCCCCGAAGCTCTGTCAAATTTCGCGGCTCTGGCCAATCCCTGATGGCCCTGATCTTCTCCTCGTGGACTCTCACCCCATCCACTCCTATAATGTGCCCCAGATACAGCATCTCTGTCAACCCGAACTCACACTTGGAGAGCTTGGCATAGAACTGCTGCTCCTCCAAGATATGCAAGACTGTCTCAATATGCTGGAGGTGCTCCTCCCAAGTCCGGCTGTATATAAGGATGTCATCAAAGAAAACCAACACAAACTTCCTCAAGTGACTGCGGAAGATGTGGTTCATGCAAGACTGGAATGTCGTTGGTGCGTTGGTTAGCCCGAAGGGCATCACCAAAAACTCAAAGTGCCCATAGTGACACCTGAAGGCGGTCTTGGGAATGTCCCGTTCCCTCACGCGAATTTGATGGTACTCTGATCTCAAATCAATCTTTGAGAAGAACCGGGCTCCTCTCAACTCATCCATCAACTCATTGATCCTAGGTATAGAGTACCTGTTCTTCAGGGTCTTCTTGTTCAGGGCCCTATAGTCAATACACATCCTCAAAGTGTCGTCCTTCTTCTTCAAAGACTATCGAAGAAGCAAAGGACTAGTTAAGCCGGGCCGAATACCGTGACCATGCCAAGAACTCCCGAATGCTCTCATCTCATCCCGATAGGCCTTGGGATGCCTATGTTTCTGTGGTAATCACAAACAGATCCCTCGTCAAGCTCGATCGTGTGCTCAAAACCCCGATCCGCGGTCGTCTCCCGCGAATGTCTCCAAAAACTACTGCATATCTGTCGAGAATAGACTGTAGATCAGGGTGCACCGTCCGCCCCGTATCCACTATTTCTGAAGCCCGCAACTCTACTGCCCACTCTATATCGCCCTTGCGGAAAGTCGCCTCCATGCTGTTTGCCGACACTGTCTGGGGTGGGTATGTGTGCTGCCCTCGTATCTTCTCATGCCTCCCCGTCTTGGGATCATCCCACTCCATCTTTAGGGCCTTCCAATCTATCGTGACCTTCCCTAGAGTAATAAGCCACTGAACACCCAATATCAGGTTGGTATCCGGGATGTCCACCACAAAGAAGTGATCTGTCAATGTATAAGTGCTCATCGTCACTGATAACTCCGGAACATATCGAGCACATGCCATGGTCTGATCTCCTGGGACCAAGACGGAAAACCCATCAAAGCCCTCCGTTTGTATGCCTCTCCGCTTAACCATCTGGGCATCAATGAAGTTGTGGGTGGCCCCACTATCGACTAAGACTGAAACCCGCTGTCCGCACACTGTCCCCCGCACGCGCAGAGTCAAATACTTGGGGACTTCCCGCAATGCAGCTAGAGCTCCCCCAGTGGGTGCAAATGATGCCCCACCTATCGCGGGTGGTGGAGGTGGTGAGGTACTCTGTGCTGCATAGCAACCTCCTGCCTCCTCATCATCCCCCTCATCCTCTTCTCCGCTGCTCTCGGAGAAGACCTCTATGAAATGTGCGTTCCCTGCCACACATTTGTGTCCCGGTGCCCATGGCTCCTGGCAAGTGAAGCACAATCGCTTCTGCCTCAGCTCTCTCCTGGCCTCACCATCATTCTGCCCTCGTCCCGGATTCGCCTTGGGAGGCGGAGCCCTCGTGTCCTTACCCTTACGCTGAAAGGCCTGTCTCTGGGGATAAGGTGGCCGAGTCCTGGTCAAGACATCCTGTAAGTCTCGAGTCCTGTTGATGGCATCCTGCAGTGTAGCTGGTTTGTTCGACCGGACTAGGCCACGAAGTGGCTCTGTCAGCCCCTCCACAAACATATAAACCATCCGGGCTGCTGATAAGTCAGGTACCATCACTGAAACCCTCAAGAAATCTGAGATGTATGCCTCTGCACTCCCAGTCTGTTTGAGCTTGGTCAGCTCAACAAAATGCTGCTCCGGATCCCTTTTGTCAAAGCGCTCTACCACCCTCCTGGTGAATTCGGCATATGTTGTCACTGTGGAATGCCCGAGTGTCGCCATCCCATGAAACCACCAGTTCTGAGCCTCACCCTCTAAATGCAATGTAGCCACCTTAATGGCCTCTGTCTCCGACATCTGGTTAAGCTGGAAATAGATGTCCATCTTCTCCACCCAGGACTTTGCCGAGTTGTTTGATGAACCATCAAACGTAGGCAAATGGAATCTACTAGCCGCTCGGTGGTCATCACGGTGGTGTCCGTGCCCCCTGTGCTGGCGCTGATCACGGGGTTTGATGTCGTACTGAATATGGAGATAGCTCTCGAAGGGGAGAGAATCCATGAATGCCTGTCCGAGAGCCTGATACTCTGCAAAAGCGGCCGCCCAACGAGCTGGACTCAACTCTCTCGGTGTTGTCGACCCCTCGTCCTCTACCAGGAAAGTAGGCATGGTGGGTCGCGTGGGTGTTGGGTTATCTCTCTGTGCACCTCCCTGTTCTCCTGTCCTTGTGTCTTCTGGCAAGAATGTGGGCATAGTGGATCGCGCGGGTACCTGAGTCGTCACAATGGGAATAGCATCGTGCACGGGTACGTGGCGAGACATACCCGATCCCTCACCGATCTGAAGAACTCTAGGGAGCTCTCTCTGACTGATCTCTACGGCCACCAGCCTCTGTGACATCTCCTGCATGTGATGGAGGAGCGTCTCTCTAAACCTCACCTCATCATCTGCCATCGATTACGCCGTTCCGCCCTTCTCAGTCGTCTGCCTCGAACTGGCTCCCCTGTGGTCGATCAGAATCACTTCCCCCGAAAGGAAACTTCCACCCACTCTCAGTTTCTCTGCGTCCCTTCTGATAGATGTAGGGGTTATCCCCGGGCGTCATAGACTACTAGTACCACAGGCTGAGCCAGATCTATGCTCTGATACCACTGTAGTATCCCCAAAGGGAAATAACCAATAATACACAGAAATATGCCAGACAGATATACAAAATAAAATGCTGGAACCAGATCATGGAACAAGTACACATAGAATGCCAGAACACTAAGCCATTTTATTAATCTGAGAATACATATAGAGGAGTACAAGATAATCAGAATGACTGCACCTATCCTTGCCCTAGGCAAGTGGAGACCCTCTCAGAACAAATAATGGCTGCAAATAGGGACAGCGTCCTAGCTGGCTGAAGAACTGCTATGAAGAACTGCTGCTGGAATGCACTGGAACTATGAGCTGGAAACTAGGAAGATGGCTGATCTCAATCCTCCAGACAAACCCCGGAAAATGTGAAACTGATGCTCCACCACCAGTCAGCCTTCACAAGTGAAAACGCTGTCTCTGCTAGTGACAGCGCAGAAGACAGATGAAACGCTGGCAAGACGGGGTGAATCCAACCACAAGTCCTCCAGATGAGATGACCAACTCCTCAGGGCTGGAAACACTGAAAAACGCTCGCTAGTCCCCACACAAAAAGACCCCGCCATCGATCGCTGGCCTCCCCGACCGGATTCGCGTTCCCTCTCTCGCCTGCATCTGCTGGATCTCGGTCCTCCCTCTCCGTATCCGTTGCTCCTATCTCTCCGTATCCGCGCCCTCCAAGGCTAGATTCGCCGGACTGCGTCCCTCCCCGCCCGCATCCGAGGCCCTCCTACCCGGATCTCGCCGGATTCGAGTCCCTATCCGTGACCAAGGCCCTATCTCTAGATCTCAAGCCCCCCTTCCAAGGCTAGATCCGCCGCTATCTCTCCGCATTCGTTCCCTCATCTCCGCGCATCCGCCATCCCCAAGGCCCGATTCGTCGTTATCTCTCCGCATTCAAGGCCTCTCCAAGGCGATCGCCTACTATCTCTCCGCATCTCGCGTAGTCTCTGAAGGGGTGTCTCCTCTGCCAAATCTCCACCAGAACTACTGCAAATTACCACTGAAACTGAAGGATGATGCTCAGAAAATAACCTTACTAGGGCAGGCACTCGAAGTCCCCCGAAGCTAAGGGTGAGATCTCCGACCGGAGACACTCAGTTTGCACTAAACAGTGCTGCAGACCGACTAAACAACCGGCATGCTGAAGTAGACAGAAGTCTAGCTCTCAATATCAATATCAAATCATCAATGCCAAAATGAGGTGAGAATCCCACCTTTTATAGTGCTAAACTCCCTCCAACCTTGACTGCGTCCTTCACTCTCCTTGGCCTGCGCAGTTAACCTTGGGTCAGCGTGAGGCCTCCCCTCATACACATGTGGACCCCCAAGGCCCCCTCTCTAAGTTATAACGTCAATCAACTAGGAAAAAAACTTTATTTTATAAAGTGAGGTGGCTAAAGTGAGGTGACCCCTCTTATTTCTCACTTTATTTATTATTTCTAGCTAAAGCGGCAAAATGAAACAAAAATGAAATATTCCAATTAGCAAAGCTAATTGGGAATATTACATAATGGGTATTAATAAAAAAGAGTGTGAATCTTCTAGAGAACGAAGATCAAGTCAAGTTTTAATCTTAGCCATTGATTAGACTTCTAATCTGGGCCGTTGATTCATCAATGAGAAGATTATAAAAGAAGGCTTGAGGGTCATTTGGAAAGTAATCTCGGCAAGCATTCGATAACTCGAGGGAAGTCGATTATGAAGGAAGGAGATTTTGCAAGGGCGGAGGAAGCAAAGGGAATCAATAGTGTCAGGGCACGAGGGAAGGAGGAAGCAGGGAAGCAGAGAGGCAACACTCCAGAGCAGTGCAGAGGCCTCACGCAGTAGTGATGTAGGCTTACGTTGGCTCTGCGCAGAGAGCTATGCAGGAGGCACACAAAGTGACGCAAGGAGGGCTAGAGAACCCCTCTGGCGTCATAAATTCTTCGGAGGACTGAAGGAGAATTATCTCATGTGTATCTCAAGAAAATTTCTCAGTTGTTTATGCCAGAATTTCCTTGTAAAGATTTCACTACTGAAGAATAATATACAAACCCTCATCTGCTGCACCGGTTTTCCCACATTGGGTTTTTCCGGGGACAATTGTCCAAAAATAACTGTGTCTATGTGATTGTTTCTTATGCTTGTATTCTTCACTGTTCTGTTCTCTACATTTACTTGGTGATTACTGCAGTAGTGTTTATTTCAAAATTTACTGGGAGAATTCTGTAAGTAACTTATTGGAAGAATAAGTAGGAGAAATAAATCTATCACTGTAGTAGTATTTCAGGATTGAAAATTTCACAACAATAACTGGCCACATAAATGTATTTATACAACAACATCTTCTCCCGAAGATTGAACCCTGCTTTCTGTCTAGAATAGTTGCACTTATCGGGATATTATTGGAATTATCTCGATAATATCGCCAAACCAACCTCGTCGATAATGTTGGCAGTAATTATCGTGATAGTTTAGGTAATTATCACAATAATTTCGAAATTATCACATTCTCTGTCAATTTCAACCTATTACCAATTTTTTTTTTCTTTTAACCCTAATTTTTGCCTAGTAATTAATGGTAATATTAAATTCTTAAAGTAAAAGTGACATTTTCCTTTATCTTTCATTATTAACATTACCATTAATTGACTTAGGATGTTTGAGAGTGGTTCCAACCTCATTGGATTTCATATAAAGAAAGTAGAATTTTAGATCCTACTCAAAATCCAATAGACTTAATAGGTTTTAGAATTTCAGGATTGGTGGGGTTGCAACGTTTCTAGTGAATTATATGATGTATCTTCACAGAACTAACATTTAATCAAGATCACCAAACCCTCTATGTACCTTGATGTTGGTGGCATTGACTGTTGAGCTTCTCCTTCATGACCATAGTAAAAATGTACACTTCATGCAAGCAAAATCATTGATTAAGATGTTAGGCTTTTTCTATCTTATTTTAATGCTTAGAGGGTGATCTTGATGAGGAGGATCCAAATATAGGCAATGATTGTGATGTTATGTAGCTATTTGTTGTAGTGTGATTTTCTTTGGATTTCAGTGGCCATTTAGAGCCTCTTTATTGATCTATTTGAGTTAGAGATAGATTGCACTAAATGATATTTTGGTTATATGCACCCTTGCTATATATATGAGAAATTTTGCATATGTGTATAATAATTTGGATTCATATGGATGCACATGAATTGTATGTTCTTTTCAAAATTTGAATAGTTTATGTATTTTTTGGTTGACCAATCTTTTGGTTCAGTTAGGATAACATTGCTGATGATGCTGACCATTTCCCATCAAACAAACAACGGGAAATTTGTTGTTTTCATTGCCATGATTCATCTCATGAGATACATTTATTTTTGTTTTGATATGATTTTGTATCATTCTATTAGATCTTACGACTTATGAAAAATATCACATTTCAATATCGATATTCGATGTATCACTTGACATTTTATACATCTTATATATCGATTTTACTGTCATATTTATGTAGCAATGTGTTTGTTTGATGTTGATGTTGTTTTAGAAGTTAAAAATTGAAATAAAATGATTATTTTTTTAAGTTTCCCAATAATTTCTGGTAATTTCCCCGATATTGCTGATGATGATAAATGTAACAACTCCAGACAGCCCACTTGAATTACCTGCCTGATACCTCTGTAGGTAGTAACTGTTGTTAATTATCATTTTAAACTTAGCAATATGGTGGATTTGCACACTCTGGTTAAAAAAAGGTGTCCGAGCAGATCAGAGATGCACACACCATGCCTATAATATAATACAGCAGAGATGTGTAAACGGAATGTTGGATATCAAAGTTGGATATCTATTTCCTATCACCCAGGATTTGTACTAGCACTTGGCATTGGACATGGTTAATCATGAGGTATCTTAACATAGCACAATAACTGACCCCATTAATGCACTTAAACAGGAGCATCTACCCATGTAGCCTAGCTTCCTGATATCTATATGACTTCGTCGGTAACCACTGTTGATCATTCTGTACAACGTCACATTATTTTTTTAAATTGGCATTCCATTTTCAAGAAATTGGTTGCCTGAAATTTTCTAATCATGGTTTTAGAAATTAGTAAGAATAGTTTTCCAATATCTCATTCAGAATGGGCAGTAGCTAATAATTAGAAATTTATGCAATGCATTGCAATTTGTTTTAGTGGGATTGGAAAAGGAGATGGTAAATTTTGAAGTATACTAGACGATGATGAGAATGTATGTCAGGTTTTATTAACTTTCTTGATGTTAATCGGAGCTTTTTATGATCCAGGTATGGACATCCAGTTTGATTGGAAGTATAGAGATGCGTTTGTGAGGCAACCAGACAGTTCTCTGTTCAGCTGGCCTGAACGTTATCATTGTCTGAATCATTTGATCTATGGAGTGGTGGGTTAAACTGATATTTTAGTTTCCTTAATTTGGGGATCACTTGAAGGATAGAGTGGCTTTGGTCTAGTGGGATTTGGGCAATCTAAGGATTTGAATTCTAGATTGCGTTCCACTGGTGTTGCTTTAGATATCAGAGAAGTTGGCATTAACACAAGTTCTATATTCATCAACATTTGTGCTGAAATTCTTTTCAATTCTAATTGCTTGCATCCATATTCTTTCAAAATAATCAAAGTTACATGAAAGTCAATGAGTGAAAATGAGCTGCGCACTGAATGTACTCTGAGCTCTATTCCAGGAGATCAGATAAACAATGTAACAATACATCATACCTTTTCTTAGAGTGATAACGAAGAAGAATCTTTTTTTTCTGAGGAAAACTTGGCAAGTTTAAAAATCTCTTTGCCAATATATGCAGGTTAATGAGACAGGATCACCTATAAAGTTAGTTGATGTTGAAGAATGCCGTGAAATTGAGTGGAACTCTGATGAGCCATTGATTGTAAGATTGAAAACTGAAGGAATTGTCAAAGAAGTTTTTCCTTTACATGGTATATGACTTATAAAGAGCTTATCTGCAATTTTTAATCAATTATCATGTGCATGTTTTAAATGACAGTATCCTATTTTTATTTTAGATGAAAAGCAGAAGGAGCTTTTGCAGAAGTGGGCTTACAAGTGGTTGGATTTCAGCTCACAGCCAATAGATTCAGTATACTCGTACTTTGGGGCCAAGGTGAAACCTTTATTGACATTATTTATAGGATAGATATTATTCTGTTGGCTCTGAGATCTTGGTCACAGCCAATAGATTCAATATACTCATACTTGGGGACCAAGGCGAGGCCTTTATTGACATTATTTAGTTTAGGACAGATTATTATTCTGTTGAAATTGAAATCTTGATCTGTTTGAGGCATTTGCTTTGTTAGTTTTATAGTTGAAGTAACTGTTCTAGTTTGGTTATTTAAACACTAATTAACTTCCACTTGTCAGCTACATTAATTATTAATCAATTTGTTTTCCTTTGCAAAAGTGGATAGGCCTTAGCATGAAGTGAAATTTTTTTGTCATGGTGAAACTGATGGATATTAGTTCAACTCTAATAGAGGTGCAGATATGCCCTAATATTGATCAGGGTTCGTTCAGTTCCGGATTCATCCAAGACCTTTTACTTCTGTGATGTGGTTAGAATTGCATTTAAAAGAACATAAATGAACATATATGCATGCTGTAAAGAAGAGGGTACAAGACAACAATCAGCAACATAAGAACATGAGACGTTGATAACGGGGTTCACCCAATGTGGGCTACGTCTCCGGGCCCGGCGTCAAGATGGGGTAGGCCGGTTCATATAGTGCTGGAAATGGGGATGATGTACATGGACTATGTTTTCTGTCATACAAGTATATATGCCCTCAACATGAGTGGTTTGTCTTTCCACAAGACATTCCTCTATAGGAACTCTCACTCACCATAGGACTCCTATAAGCATGACATAATCTCACACAAGGTGACGATGAGGATCCCTTCATCAAGGTTACATAGGGATATCAATCAAACATAACAATTCATGGCGAAAACATCTCACATGAAGTAGAAACATAGATCCTGTAACATACATCAAGCGGGGATCTAAACAACATATTACATCTCGCAACAAATGATAAAAGAAGCACATGACGTCAATACTGCATATACCTCAACCCTTGAAGTTGGATGAAGAAGTAGATGCTCAGTCGCTGAATCTGGTTGCACCATCGAATTCGTGGCGTCGAGAGGCATAAAATCGACTGTCCACATTTGGGAATCTGACACTGTCACTCCAATCTGGAAAATGGCCGAAAAATGGGAAGCTCTGCTGCTGAAACGGACATCGCCATTGAGTTCTTGTCGCCAAGAGGTGTAAAATCGACATAAAATTTGTCAAAAATTGAAACTGGCAAGTTCTGCACGTTAGGGAATCTTTCTAATGCCCCTCAAGATTCCCTGGGGCATGGTTCCGCCCTCTCCTTGGCTCGTGGTTCCGCCTTGCTGCACAAATCCGCTCCGCTGCTCTGCCCCTCAAGTCCAATGAATTGAATGGCTCTTAGTTAGTTTTTCGGGCGAAGGTTTCCGTGTGAGGCCCTATGGGCCGTTGGCAATGTATGAAAATAGGAGCGGGGTGGTCGGCGGTTCCAACCCCACCGAAAATCCTTATTTGGTGCATCGTAGTTCATAGTTCATTGCCCATTTGAATTTTGGATAAAACATATGTGATATGGTTGTATATCTTTAATACCTTACCAATGGCTTGATCCATATTCCATTTAATATCCCGATATACGGTTATAATCATAACCATATTGTTTAATTCAATAACCATTTATAATACATGTGCTATTATAATATGGTATATAATATTTGTTAAAACAACCTTTAACAAAATTTGGACCTATATAATAATGATTTGAATGGTCCGTTGGTTTGTTTGGGTTTTGTTTTTAATAACAATATTTTAATAACTACCTTTTTTATTAAGGTTTTATATATAATTTTGTCTTATATAGTTTTTGTTTTTGTTTTTATGAATTTTGTCTTTATGCAAGTGCAAGAAGCAAATGAAAGAGCACCATGTGTCGATGGATGATGGGTTATCGTGGGTCCCAACTGCTGACGGGGATGCCATGTGGAAAACAGTGGGCCTCCCCTTTTTGTCTGTCATGTCAAACTTTGAAGAGCCATAAGTGGGTCATCGGGACTTGGATTTAAGTACCATTTGTGCCATCAAAAAGCTCTTGCCGCGATCTATTACTTGACATTGGTTTCTTTGTAATCAAACAACTTGTGAGCCTTTTCTAAGCCTCTTAGGATCTTTGAGTGTCTTTGGAGCCACCTGGATCATTCTTCCCCACTTAGGAGATTTTGGTCCTCCAAAAGCATGAACATAATCTGCAACTGCTTTGTACCTTGTATGCACGACAAATGTCCTGACATGTCATCCTTCTTTCTCCTTCACCTTTGTTCTTCGGAGCCATAAGCGATGAGCCGACACCAACATCCTCTGCAAACTTGTAGTACAATCCTTTGCAAATTACATGCTTAATTACATGACCAACTATGACCCAAGCATCCCATACTTGCCACAAGTTTATAACACATACCCCGTGGTCAAGTTTACATCAAAATGCAAATCAACACCCCTACTATCAATACAAGGCCAAAACATCATTGTTTCTTAACAAGTGATGGAAAACACATCATCACTGTTACATTTTAAGTTGCAACACTTGATTTACAACATACGACCATGACACACTACCACACCTAGAAAAACCATCTCTCACTTATCAAAGTGAATGGGTCATCTCTCTGTGGTACATTCCCTTGTCGAACAATTGTTTCAACTGGTTCATGTATGGACACTTTGTTCTTGAGACACTGCTCTAGATGGAGCCTCCAAGATATGGCTCTCTAATGGCCACTTCTGTTGCAATGACTGCAATGGGTCTTCTTCCTCCAGACCTTCTTTACCTTCTTCTTTCCCTGGTGTGGAGAAGGCCTTTCACGCCTCATCCTCTTTCGTGCTGCCATTCTCTTCCAGCACTCAACAAATACATGGTTATGTAATCCACAAAAACTACATGTTTTTCGATGCCATGATTTATGTTCATTATTAGCAACATGCTTGTAATCAAAATGAACATTAGAATACCGAGACTTGTTATACCTTTCTTGTTGGTCTCTGGTGCAATCATGGTGATAAGAGCTTGCCTCAGCTCTTTCTCTAAAATGTGCGTTGTCATAGGATGATGGTGAAGTATTCCCATCATTCTCTTTCCCCAATGGTTTCAACCATGTATTGGAAGCTTCTGACACCTTTGAGCACTGTCCTTCATTGTATCCCAAACCTGTGAATCGAGGTCTCTGCAAAACCTCCAATGGCTGAGTTATGCCTTGGCCATTAACACCAATTCCTCCTCCTTTATACCCCATCTTGGTAAGGAACCTCATGTCAGTTCCTGTAATGGCTATCTCCACATTTCCCACAGAAATGATAGCATGTGAAGATGAAACTGAAGGGAAATCAACATTGTTTACCTCATATGTTGATTTGGAAACAGGTGATGATGGCTTTTTCAAGCCTTTGTTGCGCTTCAACTCCTCAAAGGCCTCTTCCGCGGCTCGCAACTAAAGCTGCAATCTCTGCTTTTCCTCTTTCTCTTCTCGTAGTAGCCTCCTTAATTCAAAATTCTCTTCTTGAAGACTCTGGTTGATCTCCTCCTTTGAATGATGAGAAGACGATGAAGGTGACGACGAAGGTGCATAAGAAGATGTGGACGAAGCATCGTTCTCTGATCTTTCTTTCTCCTCTTTCTCTATTCTCTTCTCATCAGCGTCATACATTATGTCCACTAATTTGGACATCCTGAGCATGGCCTCGTACATGTCTTTGTCTTCCTCCATTGCTGCATGTTCAATCGTTGTTCACGCTCGCAATTCACATCAGCGAGAAGACCGCTCTGATACCATCCTAATACGGGTTCCTTCAGTGCCGGATTCATCCAAAACCTTTTACTTCTGTGATGTGGTTAGAATTGCAATTAAAAGAGCATAAATGAACATATATGCATGCTGTAAAGAAGAGGGAACAAGACAACAATCAACAACATAAGAACATGAGACATTGATAACAGAGTTCACCCAGTGTGGGCTACGTCTCCGAGCCCGGTGTCAAGATGGGGTAGACCTCTTCATATAGTGCTGGAAATGGTGATGATGTACATGGACTATGTTTTCTGTCATACAAGGATATATGCCCTCAACATGAGTGGCTTGTCTCTCCATGAGATGTTCCTCTACAGGAACTCTCACTCATAATAGGCCTCCTATCAGCATGACATAATCTCACACAAGGTGACGATGAGGATCCCTTCATCAAGGTTACATAGGGATTTCAATCATGCATAACAATCCATGGCGAATACATCTCACATGAAGTAGAAACATAGATCTCACAACATACATCAAGCAAGGATCTAAAAAACATATTACATCTCACAGCAAATGATAAAAGAAGCACATGACATCAATACTGCATATACCTCAACCCCTGAAGTTGGATGAACTTTGAAGAAGTGGATGCTCAGCTACTGAATCTGGTTGCACCATCGAATTCGTGGCATCCTATGTGTGATTGATTTCTTTCTCAGTTTTCTTTTTCAGAACTATATTTATTGAGTGTCGGCTGCTTTAGTATTTCCTTTTTTTAGATATGAATTAATTATGTAAATGTAATTTACTTAATAGGAGAAGTACACTCAGTTGATGCAGTAGGATTCCTTAGATTGTTAGATCTAGGAATTTTCACAAGTTGTAGGTTCTCGATGGATCTATAAGATCAAGTATGCTGCAGATGGCAGCGTGGAGAAGTACAAGGCTAGGTTCGTGGCAGAGGTATACACAAAAAGAAGGGATAGATTATGAGGAGATCTTCGCCCTAGTTTCCAGATACACCTCTATCCCTAGCAACTTAGATGGAATGGAAGATTCACCAAATGGATGTCAAGGCAACATTCTTGAATGGGGTGATAGAGGAAGAGGTATACATAGAACAACCAGAGGGCTTCGAGACTCATGAGAGGCACACTCATGTGTGCAGACTGAAGAAATATCTATACGGTCTCAAGCAGGCTCCTAGGCATGGTATGGTCGGATTTCCAACTACTTGCAACAAATGGGATTCGTCAAGAGTGACGCAGATCCCAACCTTTACTTTTTGATGGTAGAGGGTGAGACACTCATCCTAGTTTTGTATGTGGATCTCTTCTTGACAGGATCATCAGGGCTCACAGAGGACTGCAAGAGGAACCTGACAACAGAGTTTGATATGAAGGATTTGGGGTTGATGCATTATTTCCTAGGATTGGAAGTATGGCAGGAAGACAGGGAGATCTTCCTTGTGCAGGGAAGATACGCTACAAATATTCTGAAGAGATTCAGAATGTAGGATTGTAGACCCATGTATACACCGATGATCACCAATTGGAAGAAGATAGATGCATTAGATGAAAAGGATGTCTACCTCACCTTGTATAGACAACTTATCGATTCTCTCATGTATCTGGTCAACACTAGGCCAGATATTTGCTTCACAGTCAATACCCTCAGTCAGTTTATAGTAGAACCAAAGAGGGTACATTGGGCAGTAGCGAGGCATATTTTGAGGTATGTGCGCAGCACAATCAAGTATGGGTTGAGATATACTCGAGGAGATGACATTAGACTATGTGGGTTCACAGATGCACATTGGGAAGGTAGTTCAGTGGACAGAAAAAGTACCCGTGGGTATTGCATTAGCATTGGATTGGGGACGGTTTCTTGGTGTAGAAGGAAGCAAAAGTCAGTAGCACTGAGCTCTGCAGAAGCGGAGTATATGGCTGCAAGCACAACTATGTGCGAAGCTATATGGCTTCGGAAGCTGCTAGTAAGCTTGTTCAGGCAAAGGATGGAGGCGACCAGTGTCTATTGTGATAATCAGAGTTGTATTAAGCTCTCTGATAATCCAGTGTTTCATGACAGGTCAAAACACACATATTCGGTGCCATTTCATCCAAGATTGTGTACAACGTGGAGTGGTCCAACAATAATATCTTCCCACAGAAGAGTAGGTTGTAACTTGTAGATATACTCATGAAATCTCTAGGGAGAGCTAAGTTCGTCTATTTTAGAGAACATATGGGTATGGTGGAAAAACCGTTTTAGTAGCAGGGACATTATTTCAGATGTTTCTCAGTTGTAGTAGTTGCAGTTGCAGCAACAACAAATGAGAGGGAGTTGCAGTGCAGATTCAGAGTTGGCAACAGTATGGCAGTGTCAGCAGCAACACGGATGCAGCATCAGAGTTGTGCAGTATTTGGTGGGCAACAACAGCCAAACATCAGCAACGCGACAGGAGATGATACTGAGACAAAGTGTTGTAGCAGGGTGTGTAACACTAGAACACAGACCTCGATAAGAGGGAGTGTTAGTTTTTGTAGCATCGGATGTGTTCTAGACACAAAACTTGGTGGAGAGGCTAGAACACATGAGATCTCCAAACCCCATAAATTGTTTCTGGAAATTCCACCTAGAGATGGCTTAATTAGATTATTAACCTATTTTTTAATGTTTCCTAAGTCTAAACTTAGGAAAATTGGTTAATTAATCAAAATTAATTAAGTCAAGTGAGAATCATCTAGAAACTCACACATATCGACAAGGAATTAATCTGGGCCCTTGATTAAGTTTTAATCTTGGCCGTTGGTGCTCCAAGGGATGATTATAAGAAGAAGTCGATGGGTAGATGGATCTTGATTAAGTTTTAATATTGGCCATTGGTGCTCCAAAGGAGGATTATAAGAAGAAGTCGATGGGTAGATGGATAAAACACTAGTTGAAGATTCTCAATGATATAGGTAGTTTGATTTCCTAGTAGTAGGTGATTCAGAAGTGAGATTGAGTTAGTGATCAAGTAGGAGGTGGCAGAGGGGCTACATAGAGTTTTTCTGGAGGAGTTTCTAGTTCCGGAGGAGTTAGAAGAGGAGGCCTAAATTATTCCCCAGGAGGCTACGCAAGGGCTGCAATGCCTCAAGAGGAGCAATTCGATTTAGTTGAGGAACAATTTGTTTCAAGTGCCAGAGGCCGGGAAAATTCCAGAGGGCCTAGACAGAGACTTCCATTAGCAGAGATAGGCAAGACGTCTGATTCAGACGGAGTTCCGGGCTGAGCGTACAAGGGACTGCTTAGGGTTTGCGCAGAGGTTGATGCAGTTCATTCCGGGGGTCAATTTCTGAGCTCAGGCTGAGCCAAGATTACTTGGAGAGGAGGGTAATATTCCCTTAGACCTTTTTGCTAACATTTCTCTCGGATAGAAATGCCATTTTGGCGTCATTTTATTGTACACATAATTTCTGCTACATAATAATAAGAAAACCCTCATCTGTTGCACTGGTTTTCCCAAGTTGAGTTTTTGGGGGACAATTGTCCAAAAATAATGGTGTCACAATTCTTTTGTGCATGTTAGAATTTCTCAGTTTCCAATATTTTATTTTCCGCAGTATTTTTATGGTGAAAATTGCATTTGTGATTTTATTCTTTGTTCGCTGTAGAAAATAAACTGCATAATTAAATTTACAGTTAGGAGAATATTTTCCAGTTGTTGCAATAGATGAAATTTTCACATACATCTCTTGCTGGTCTTCCATGGACCCTGCCCAATCCTGCAACTTTGAAACATCATGCTCTTCCTCCATTTGGAGGTATAACTGCTATCAATACAAATTCCTCCAATCTGGAGGTTAACTCATCTATCTCTGCCGAAGCTGTTGTCTGTTGCTTCCCCTTCATGTCCTTCTTCCTCTTTGGACACTAGGTGACATAGTGACCGAACTCACCCCATCCGAAGCATTTGACCTTCGACAGGACCTTCTTCTTCTCCTCCTTTTGAGTTATGTCCTTGACTGGGACCCTTCTTCGCCTTCCCTTTACATTCAAGGGCTACATTTTCTTCTTCCTCCTTAACTTTCAGTCCCTTGCTACTACTGCTGGTAGCTCCCTCGATTAGATTGAGCCTCAACTTCTCTTGAGTGAAGCCTCTCCACAGGTGTTCCCATCCTGGTGGATGATCTCGTTTAGAGATCCCTTGAACAAAGGTCTGCTACTCCTTGGTAAACCCGCTTAGAGCTGTTTGCACAAGTTCATTGTCAGCTGTTTTTCCTCCAACAACTGCACCCTCATCTTAGACTCCTTGAGTCCTGGTGAGATAAGAGGTCATGCTCGCACCCTTCTGCATCTTCGTTGTTCTCAACTTAAAATTATTCTCAGACGAATCCTGGTATAGCTTCACAACGACATCCCACATCTCCTTTACCATATTTTTATCAGCAATATGCGGGACAATGTGATCCCGAACCCTGTCTAGGACCATCCTCTTAGTCTTGGCCATCTCTTTCTTGAAGGCTGTCAACTGTTGTGGATCTATTGGTTTTTCCATGACATTTGTCACGAAGTCCTTCAACCCATGCTCATCTAGTAGGAATTGCATTATGGCTTTCCAGACACCAAAATTAGAGGCTCTGTTAAGTCTATCCTAATCTCTGAGTCTTGCTATGGCCATCTCTGCGAAACTCAAATAAACTGGAGACTAGTGCTGGAAATCTCCTTCTCTTTCCTGCTCGACCTTCCTTTTTCTACTTGCACTCCTTTTGGAATGTGCATATCTTCTCTCACCTGACTCCGGAAATCCTTCTTTGGTTATTGCACTACTTGCTACTCCTCTATTGGGCAACTTGCTCTACCTTCTAGAAGTCCTTCGGATTTTGGCACATGTCACATATTGGAAATTATTCTCTTAACTAATTAGCAGTTTATTTGTTTACGTCAAATATCAAATAACTCACCGATGCATTCTTCACAAACAAAATATGTTGTGGAAGTAAAATAAGGAACTAAGAAATAAATGTGCTTTTTGACACCGTTATTTTGGACTAAACGTCCCCAAAAAAACCTCGAAGGGAAAGTCGATGCCATAGATGAGGGTTTATTTTATTATTATGCAACAAATTTGAGAGTACAATAATCTTGATGCCCAATTGGAAATCCTTTGGCAAGCCAGAAAAATAATCTGGAGATCCCAGACCTCCTCTGCTAAACGAATTGACCTCCTATAGCTTGCTCGAACCCTAAACTGGCTACTCACACTGCAACTTGGAACTCACAATGTTGGCTCTTGATAACTTGCACTGTAGCCTGAACCTCACATTGCTGGCTCTGGATAACTCGCACTAGCTGGAAATTGGCTCCAAGTGAGCTGTCCTGTCGCCCTCTGCCTCTTGGAAGCTAATCTAGCCTAAGACAACTAAATCCACTCTCTTCGGGCAAATCGCTCAAGGGTTTCTGGCTATTCACACTGGATTCTGTGGCCCTCTTTGCAGATAATTCATCATCCTATCTCTTTCCACTCTGACACTGGAGAAACACTGGAAAACTCTCTAGAACGTTGAGATTTTGGGGTGTTGGGGTAGCATCGGATGTGCTCTAGCTCCCAAACTTTGTGGAGGGACTAGAGTACATACGATCTCCAAGACCCAGAAAGCGTTTTAGGAAATTCCATCCTGTTTAAGAGATATTTAATTAATTAATCTTTTTAATTAAGGACCCTAAGTCTAACTTAGGAAAATTAAAAGATCAAATTTAATTAAATTAAACATGTGATGGAAATGACTTAAGTGACGTGGATCAAGCATCTTCTAATCTTAATGGTCGATTCAAGATTAGATCACGGCCGTTGAAGTTTCAACGAGAAGAGTATAAGAAGAGGGCTTGGAGTCAGTTGGAGGACACACACTGGCAGAGCACTGAAGCTAAGCTGGAATTCTAGGGCATGGTTTGCTAAGAATTCCAGAAGTGTTTTAGCTGCAGAGAGGGGTAGTATTGGTTAAGGGGATGGTCTAGTCTGAGGCCAAGAGTACAACAAGGGCAGAGAAGCAACAAACTGAGGCAGCAACTACGCGGCTCAGTCGAGAGCACAACAGGGGCAATGCAAAGGCATCGAGGGCTATGTAGGGCTGGCACAGGCCTAGAAAGGGCAGCGCAGAGGCAGCGGGAGTTCAGCAGGGTTGACACAGGCTAGCTAGGGCAGCGTAACCCAGTCTAGGGTGACGTAGGCCCTTCCTGAGCAACATAGAGGTTGATGCAGGCCAGGAGGGTTGACACAGTAGGCTTCAGAGCAGCGTTGGGGTTTCTAGAGGCCGAAAAGGGCTGAGTTCCGTAAATCCCGTTTGAGGGTGTGAATCAGTCAATTTTTCTGTCTCTAGAACAGAGGTATAGCTGCAAATTTATTTCTCTGTCGGGCCAACCAGTTTGGTGCCCAGATTTGTTGTACTTAGAATCTGCTTAATAATAAATATTAAAAACCCTCCAGAAGCTAGAAGCACCGGTTTTCCCGCATTGGGTTTTTCCGGGGACAGTTGTCCAGAAAATCCTTGTGTCACTTTGTCATTGGGCATGTTTTTCAATTTAGATCTGTATGTGTAGGCTGTTAATGTATTTACTTCGATGTTAATGCTGAAGATTTCCGATTAATAACTCATGTAAGTAGAGTTAGTGTCAGTATTTGCAGCCTTCCTCCAGTGATCAAACATGCTCTTACAAAGTGATCTTAAGGTGTTAAGGTCAAATTTTGTCATTTCAGTGAGTCTTCAAGCAAAATTTGGTCACTAGGTATTAGGTCTAGGGTTTGCTTTCACGCCTTTCAAAGTTGTCCAAATGTCGGTCCATGTCACCATTCAGCTGAGTGTACCCTCATTCAGAGGGTTGTCATCATCATGTCAAGTTCCACTGGGTCATTTTACACCTTGTTCATGCTTCAGTTGTGCCTAGGTAAGGTTCATTTCCCTCTCTTAGGGTTTTGGAGGTAATTTCTCTTGGATGGTCAAATCATCAGCAAAAATTGTATCCTGATGTTCATACACCTTTCCTAATACTTAATGTACCTTATTAAATACTTCCCATCACTGATATTCCCCAAATTCCCCATTTTCACACAAACCCTAGTTTCTTGCTACAACTTGGCAATTTTCTAGGCTAGGCCTGTGTTTTTCCCTTTTGGACCCCTTCCCCTCACTCAATCTTTGAAATTCCACTTTCCCCTGCTTCCTAACATCCCTCCCTACTTCCCAAAATTTTCTCAAGAATTTAGAAGCCCCTTATCCCCTTCATTTCACTTCATTTCGACAAATCCCCTGTTCCACACATCGGGATAGGTTTTACTTCAATGATGTTTCTGAGCAAGAAAAGATAAATTTGGAAAAACTGAGAGAGGTTTTTGTCCACAATAGGCCAAGGAAGAAAAACCTCCTTCACTTTTTACACAGGTTTCATGGTTTTAGAGAAATGTCAAAAATACAGTTGCCTCAGGAGAATTGATGCACCTCTAAAGTGACTTTGGGAAAATCAATATTTCTCCTATCTTGGTTGGCCAAATGACTTGCTTGATGAGTCAAATGAAAACTAGACACAAAGAGCTTTCCAATGAGCTATCATGAGCTCAATTTGGAGTTGAGGAAGACCTTCAAAAGTTGACTGCAACAACACTCTACATTGAGGCAACCTAATTTTGCACATTTTGACCAGTCTTGGGAGATTTAATTTTTGACAGGGAAAATGAACTCCAAATTGAAAAATTCCAGTTGGGTTGGAAATTAGACTCAATAAGCTTTCCAACGAGCTATCCTGCGCCCAATTTGGACACCGGGAAGGTCTCCAAAAGTCTCTGGCAAAAAGGCGCAGCACATAGAGATGGCGCGGCCCATTGGGCAGCCCTCTGCAGTGTAAAAAATGAACTGGCACGGCGCATTGTGCTAAAAAGCCTGAAATCCATTCAAATCTTCCTCCAAAAGCTCCAAAATTGCAAATTCTTCATTCCATAACTAATTTAACATCTCCATATTGCCAGTATATGAGTTTCCATCAGTGTTTATGGTGTTTCAATAGCTGAAAAATAAAACCCTAGCTCCTTGCACAGTTTCATTGAAAATCTGCCTAGGGTTTGCAAAATTGCCATTTTTTGCTGTCTTATTCCCCTCTACCACTTTCACATCCCCTTCACTACATTTCACTAGTTTCATTTCCCATTCCCCCTCTCATTTCCACTCATCCTACTCCCCTATCCCCAAAACCCTAAAACCCTAGCTTCTAGGGTGAAACCCTAGTTTTCTTTATTGCACTAATGGTTGTATACCCTATCCCCTTAATCCCACTCCCCTCATACATTTTCCCTTTAATTCCCTTCTCCACATATAATTTCCCAAACCCTACACTCCCTAAACCCTACTCACATCCCTAAACTCTGTTCACACATACATTTTTACACTCTCTTCCATACACTCTACCCATTTCATTCCTCCACCATATTTTCACACTGTTATCCACAAAACCATCCATGTACAACCACATTTTTCAAAACCAAAGGAAAACAATGGAAAGAGACAGTGATCATGGGTATGAGCAGAGATTGAACATGACCGGGAATCTTGGCTTGAGAGAACAAACTTGAATTTGGGAAAGGATGCTAGAGAAGGCCAACAATGAGAAAAATATGTTGAGGAACATGGCATACCACTACTTGGCGAGAAACAAGGTGTGCAAAGCAAGAATCAGGAACTTGAAGGCTAAGTTGAAGAAGGCATCAAGGAGGCAAAAAGTGCAAGATAGACTTCAGATCTTGGTCGAGGCTTCCTTGGCCCAGCATAGCACATAATGGAGGACACTCAGCCCAAATTTCAAAAAAACTTGGGACACTTTCTGCAAATTTTGAATTTTTGGCCTAAAAACAGACTTTTCAGCTCTATGTGTCGTGCTACTTGGCCCGCGCTTTTGATAGGGGACTCCTTTTGATGCAAACTCTACATTTTTTGATTTTTCATGGAAAAATATGCATGCCTACCTATGGCCAAGAAATTTTGACAGGTTTTGGGCTTCCAAAAGGGTAAAAAACACCCCAAAAATGACCTTTCTGCCCCTTTTTTGACACACAGGAAGCAGTGTTGGGAGAAATCAGTTTTGGAGGGGCAAATGAAAGCCAAATTCAGAAATTCCACTTGTGTTGGAAAGTAGACAGGCAGAAATTTCCAACAAGCCCACTTGGAGCAAATTTGGACACCGGAAAGGCCTCCAAAATCAGCTGCAAACTGGCGCGACGCATAGGGAAATTAGGTGCGACGCATTGGAGGTTTTTGTTCATTTTTGACCCAGAAACTCTGTTTTTCGCCTAGTTTTTGACATTTTGACTTTCTTACTACGAAATGTTAAACTCATGATGTAATTTGATGTAATTTGATGGATCTTGATGTAATTTTGTTAAATTTTTACTCATGGAGGTAGATTCATCGATCAAAAGGTGATTTGCAACTGAATGAATCAGTTTCCTATTTTATAGAGGCAAGCTGTTCCACTGCCTACTTTCTAGTTCTCAGTTTAGATCTTGTTGGAACAACTCCTAAACTTGTGAGCTCGACCCCTAGAGGCTGGGATGAGTTATTGTTTGTCTATATCTTGGGTTTTTCAGTCATTAGCATGGTTGGACTCTTGGGAATGCTTTAAGCATCATTGTACATTCGTCTCTGCATTTTTGGCAAAGGAATAGACCAGGGTTTGCAGCACTCTATGGGATTCATGTGGCATTTTGTTTTGATGATGTGTTTCTCTCTGTAAATGTAAGTCTACTGGTGTTTGATATATACCATTTTCTCTCTTATTTCTTCTTAAATTAAACAAACAAGGATAAAGGTAGAATTCATTAAAATTTGCAGTGCTCTACCTAGGGTTTGTTTAATTTTCTATGTTTTCAGCTGTCTGAAGAGGATCCCTGAAAGTTTCTTGCCCTCTTCACATCCTCACCTGTCTCAACTTTCCATTTCTTTCAAATTGAAGTGTCAAATCAATTGCCTACCTTGCCCCATTCAGATCTCTGCAAAACTGAACCTCATTCCCCAGACCCAAAATCTGCCTTTCCTCTTGAGCCAACAAAACACCCTTAAAATCAACCAAACTCTTTTGCACACATACCTAGCCTAAAATCAGTCTTCATATTAAGTCATCTCAAGCCTCATTGATCATTTTTTGCTGAGATCGACAAGGAGAGAGCCCTCTCCCGATCTGGTAGGGCTAGCTACTAGGTTAAGCGTGGTTTGATGTTACCCTAGATTCTGCATTTCTTAGCCTGAGGTAGATCTAGGCCCTAACATAGTGGTGACCATACTAGGGAAGAAAAGTTTGTTGTTTGCTTTATAAACTACAGACGGAGCCTGAAGTTAGCCATGTAGCCTTCGAAACGCTCTTGCTTTGCATTAGTGAAAGTAGATGAATGCTGCTTCAGTCAATCCCCGGTCTAGTTTATGAACTGAACATCTGGTTTCCTCAGTAAAATCTAATCAAGTTCAGATCTGATTGTTGATGGTGGACAACGATCAGACACCGCAAGGCTGAAATCATTCACCTGGCGACTCTAAATTAGTTTCGAGATCAGATCCAAGGACTCCACTGGAGGATGAACCTGACTAGCAGAAACATGAAAGGACAATATGGAAAGATTAGGTATTCAAGTTGGAATTTCATCTAAGACATTTTGTTCTTTGTCATAAGTTATTTCTTCTCTTTTCCTGAGAATGTCAAGAAGGCTTTGCAAAGTATATTGTATTTGAGAAAAGATCCTCGGCCTGCATTTGATTCCTTCCCTTTGAAGATTGTGAATACCAAAGATTTGCATGCTTTTGAGCTTGATCAAGACCTTTCTTTCGAATCTTGTGATGACCGTCTTCAAAATGATGAACCTCAAGAGACCACGACTGATTCTATACCTTCTGTACATACCCCTATACCTTGTAAAATTCTAGATCGTTACAAGCCTCTGATTTTACCTCCTATATCCCATGCTTTCCCTAAAAATCATGATCTATATCTACCAAGATTTGATGGTGAACGTGACAACATCACTGCTGAGAGACATGTTCTGAATTTTGAGTCTTTTCTTGACCTTTTTGAAGTTGATGAAGAGGATGTCAGTGTTAGGATTTTTGCTCGTTCTTTGCAAGGCAAAGTCAAGAGTTGGTTCAAAACCCTGCTTGATGCGAGCATCGCAGATTTCTAGCAGTTCGTCAAATTTTTCCTCGACAGGTGGGTGGTCAGACAGAACCCTTTCTTAATTATAGAAGAGTATAACCAGCTGAAAAGACTGCCAAGGGAGACAGTACAACAGTTTTCTGCCAGATTTAACCAAGTTTATTATTCGATGCCAGTTAATATAACCTCTTGGATCCGCTCTCTTGCACTACCCGGGTGCCTTTGATCCAGAAATGAAGTTTCAGCTGAGAGAAAGGAACTTAGCAACACTTGAAGAGATACAGAACAATGCAGTAGATGTAGAAGCTCATTTGTTGATCCGAAGGGCAAAGTTGAAGGAAGAAGAGATGAAAAACATAGATCCGGAGGAATCGACATCTCTAGAGGTAAAGCTTGACATTTTGGTAAGTGCAGTGGAAGAGATGATGCAAAGGATCATCACAAGGAATGAGTATAATGTTCAAGCCCATGGCTCGTTGATTGAAGAAGAACAAGTTGCTGATCCAAAACATTTTGTTTCTTATCCCAGTTGTCATAGATCTGATAATGATTGTTTTATAGATCATCTTGGAGAAGAGAGATCTGTTGAATTGACATGTATGCTTGACGATGTGTTTTATATTGATGATTTGCCTCAGTTTGATCAGTATGATGATGATTATGTTCTTCAAACAGAAGCTAATCTTGCAGACAAATCAATAGCTAGTTTGTGGAAGGAGGAAGTTCACTTTCAGCAGCTCGAGTACAGTGATCAATTGATGCATATCAGCTATGACAGTGATGAGGAAAGTGCAACAAATTTTGAAGTAAGTGAAGGATCTTTGCCTTTTTGTTTTGATTCGTTTCAGTTCATCAGAGACAACATTCATGCAATCCGAAATCAACTGTCGACAAGTCTTGATCTGGACCATCTTGAGGGCAATGAAAACCTTGTTCAAGACTTCTCATATCCAGATTTGCAACCCCCGAATGCCATTGATTGTCAAGTTGCAGATGAGGACTTGGAAGCTGGCACATACGATCAAATGATACAAGATGATTCCGTACCATTTTGTTTTGAATCATTTCAGTTTTTGAAGGGTAAATTGCATAGTAAATCTTCAAATGAGCAGCTTGTAGAAAATCATGTAATCTCATCAGAAACAATAGAAAATGGGTTGCAGCAGTCTTTTCATGTTTTTCACGATCCAATAGCTGATGTGTTGGATGATGTCTGCAGTCAAAGTCCTTCTCCATTGACTATATGTGAGCTTGAAACGTGTACTGATACAAACATGATCCGGTAGCCGATATCTTTGTCATTTTTAGCAGGAGTCTCGTCACAAAGCTCAGATCAAAGTTTTCATTCATGGTATGAGGAGAAGAAAAGTAATCCATTGGATGAGCTAAGTCCCAGTGTGCATGAACTTCAAGATCCTTATGCAGTGTTTTTGGAGGCGGATAGAGAATCCATAGTATTCAACGGATCTGTTCACAAGTTTTCATGGGAGTTGCCTTTCAGTAGTTCTCTCTTGTTGTTCATAAGTGAGCGCTTGCGAAGAATTCAAACAACAGCAAGAATACTTACTTGGTTGCATTGGTTGTTTCATTTCACTTGATCAGGTGATGAATGGAATAACTAGAGTAGGTTGTATTGAATAAGCTTCATATTGAGCATATTTTCTAGTTTATCGGTTGTGTTTAAGTATCGAGTCATTTTTTGTTTGAGTGAGTGTCAATTTGTGTCATCAAGTCATCATTTTTCAGTCATGCATTTCAGCTTGAGTTTTTGACTCCATTGCCCAATGGTTGAAGGCACTGTCTGCTTTCCAAAGATATGTATTTCTTGGCACCTCCAAGGAGCTACCATCCCCATTGGAGTCAATGTTAGTGTCAGTCTTTGCAGCCTTCCTCCAGTGATCAAACATGCTCTTACAAAGTGATTTTAAGATGTCAAGGTCAAATTTTGTCATTTCAGTGAGTTTTCAAGTAAAATTTGGTCACTAGGTATTAGGTCTAGGGTTTGCTAACACTCCTTTCAAAGTTGTCCAAATGTCAGTCCATTTCACCATTCAGCTGAGTGTACCATCATTCAGAGGGTTGTCATCATCATGTCAAGTTCCACTGGGTCATTTTACACCTTGTTCATGTTTCATTTGTGCCTAGGTAAGGTTCATTTCCCTCTCTTAGGCTTTTGAAGGTAATTTCTCTTGGATGGTCAAATGATTAGAAAAACTTGTATCCCGATGTTCATAAACCTTCCCCTATCCTTAATGTACCTTATTAAACACTTCCCATCACTGAGATCCCCCAAATTCCTCATTTTCGCACAAACCCTAGTTTCTTGCTACAACTTGGCAATTTTCTAGGCTAGGCCTGTGTTTTGCCCTTTTGGACCCCTTCCCCTCACTCAATTTTTGAAATTCCACTTTCCCCTGCTTCCTAACATCCCTCCCTACTTCCCAAAATTTTCTCAAGAATTTAGAAGCCCCTTATCCCTTTCATTTCACTTCATTTCGACAAATCCCCTGTTCCACACATCGGGATAGGTTTTACTTCAATGATGTTTCTGAGCAAGAAAAGATGAATTTGGAAAAACTGAGAGAGGTTTTTGTCCACAATAGGCCAAGGAAGAAAAACCTCCTTCACTTTTTACACAGGTGTCATGGTTTTAGAGAAATGTCAAAAATATAGTTGCCTCAGGAGAATTGATGCACCTCTAAAGTGACTTTGGGAAAATCAATATTTCTCCTATCTTGGTTGGCCAAATGACTTGCTTGATGAGTCAAATGATAACTAGACACAAAGAGATTTCCAATGAGCTATCATGAGCTCAATTTGGAGTTAAGGAAGACCTTCAAAAGTTGACTGCAACAGCACTCTGCCTTGAGGCAACCTCATTTTGCACATTTTGACCAGTCTTGGGAGATTTGATTTTTGACAAGGAAAATGAACTCCAAATTGAAAAATTCTAGTTGGGTTGGAAAGTAGACTCAATAATCTTTCCAACGAGCTATCCTGCGCCCAATTTGGACACCGGGAAGGTCTCCAAAAGTCTCTGGAAAAAAGGCGCAGCGCATAGAGATGGCGCGGCGCATTGGGCAGCCCTCTGCAGTGTAAAAAATGAACTGGTGCGGCGCATTGGGCTAAAAGCCTGAAATCCATTCAAATCTTCCTCCAAAAGCTCCAAAATTGCAAATTCTTCATTCCTCAACTAAGTTAACATCTCCATATTGCCAGTATATGAGTTTCCATCAGTGTTTATGGTGTTTCAATAGGTGAAAAATAAAACCCTAGCTCCTTGCACAGTTTCATTGAAAATATGCCTAAGGTTTGCAAAATTGCCATTTTTTGCTATCTTATTCCCCTCTACCACTTTCACATCCCCTTCACTACATTTCACTAGTTTCATTTCCCATTCCCCCTCTCATTTCCACTCATCCTACTCCCCTATCCCCAAAACCCTAAAACCCTAGCTTCTAGGGTGAAACCCTAGTTTTCTTTATTGCACTAATGGTTGTATACCCTATCCCCTTAATCCCACTCCCCTCATACATTTTCCCCTTAATCCTCTTCTCCACATAATTTCCCAAACCCTAAACTCCCTAAACCCTACTCACATTCCTAAACTCTGTTCACACATACATTTTTACACTCTCTTCCATACACTCTACCCATTTCATTCCTCCACCATATTTTCACACTGTTATCCACAAAACCATCCATGTACAACCACATTTTTCAAAACCAAAGGAAAACAATGGAAAGAGACAGTGATCATGGGTATGAGCCAAAGATTGAACATGATCGGGAATCTTGGCTTGAGAGAACAAACTTGCATTTGGGAAAGGATGCTAGAGAAGGCCAATAATGAGAAAAATATGTTGAGGAACATGGCATACCACTACTTGGCGAGAAACAAGGTGTGCAAAGCAAGAATTAGGAACTTGAAGGCTAAGTTGAAGAAGGCATCAAGGAGGCAAAAAGTGCAAGATAGACTTCAGATCTTGGCTGAGGCTTCCTTGGCCCAGCATAGCACATAATGGAGGACACTCAGCCCAAATTTCAAAAAAATTGGGACACTTTTTGCAAATTTTGAATTTTTGGCCTAAAAACAGACTTTTCAGCTCTATGTGCCGCGCCGCTTGGCGCGCGCTTTTGATAGGGGACTCCTTTTGATGCAAACTCTACATTTTTTGATTTGTCTTGGAAAAATATGCATGCCTACCTATGGCCAAGAAATTTTGACAGGTTTTGGGCTTCCAGAAGGGTTAAAAACACCCCAAAAATGACCTTTCTGCCCCTTTTTTGACACACAGGAAGCAGTGTTGGGAGAAATCAGTTTTGGAGGGGCAAATGAAAGCCAAATTCAGAAATTCCACTTGTGTTGGAAAGTAGACAGACAGACATTTCCAACAAGCCCACTTGGAGCAAATTTGGACACCGGGAAGGCCTCCAAAATCAGCTGCAAACTGGTGCGACGCATAGGGAAATTAGGTGCGGCGCATTGGAGGTTTTTGCTCAATTTTGAGCCAAAAACTCTGTTTTTCGCCTAGTTTTTGACATTTTGACTTTCTTACAACCAAATGTTAAACTCATGATGTAATTTTATGGATCTTGATGTAATTTTGTTAAATTTTTACTCATGGAGGTAGATTCATCCATCAAAAGGTGATTTGCAATTGAATGAATCAGTTTCCTATTTTATAGAGGCAAGCTGTTCCACTGCCTACTTTCTAGTTCTCAGTTTAGATCTTGTTGGAACAACTCCTAAACTTGTGAGCTCGACCCCTAGAGGCTGGGATGAGTTATTGTTTGTCTATATCTTGTGGTTTTTCAGTTATTAGCATGGTTGGACTCTTGGGAATGCTTTAAGGATCATTGTACATTCGTCTCTGCATTTTTGGCAAAGGAATAGACCAGGGTTTGCAGCACTCTATGGGATTCATGTGGCATTTTGTTTTGATGATGTGTTTCTCTCTGTAAATGTAAGTCTACTGGTGTTTGATGTATACCATTTTCTCTCTTATTTCTTCTTAAATTAAACAAACAAGGATAAAGATAGAATTCATTAAAATTTGCAGTGCTCTACCTAGGGTTTGTTTAATTTTCTATGTTTTCAGCTGTCTGAAGAGGATCCCTGAAAGTTTCTTGCCCTCTTCAACTCCTCACCTGTCTCAACTTTCCATTTCTTTCAAATTGAAGTGTCAAATCAATTGCCTACCTTGCCCCATTCAGATCTCTGCAAAACTGAGCCTCATTCCCCAGACCCAAAATCTGCCTTTCCTCTTGAGCCAACAAAACACCCTTAAAATCAACCAAACTCTTTTGCACACATACCTAGCCTAAAATCAGTCTTCATATTAAGTCATCTCAAGCCTCATTGATCATTTTTTGCTGAGATCGACAAGGAGAGAGCCCTCTCCCGATCTGGTAGGGCTAGCTACTAGGTTAAGCGTGGTTTGATGTTACCCTAGATTCTGCCTTTCTCAGCCTGAGGTAGATTTAGGCCCTAACAAGTAGGAGAAGTACATCAGGAATTTAACAATAGGGTTTCTGTTTAAGTATATTTAGAAATTTTCACGTCCTACTCCAAAAATTTTTGCTTCTCCCTCTCTTCAATGCTCTCCCTCTAGCTCGAATTGTGCCCTCACCGAAACTGTGAACTAGGTAGCTCGATCTGCCTAGCTTACTCACTCTCAACTGTGTCTATCTCCATCCCATCGACTTGCTCTTATAATCTCTCGCTGGAGCATCAACAACCAAGATCTAATCGTGATCAATGGCTGAAATCATCTTAGACAAGTCACTTTCTAGAAGTCTCTAGAGCAAAAGTCAATTTTCTCAATTAATACCCATTAATTAATCAATTTTCCTAAGTTAGGCTTAGGGACTTTTTAATTATTGATCAATTAATTTAATTGAGATGTTTCTATGTGTTTTCTTTCGAAATCTTTTCTTGGTTTTGGAGATCTCATGTTCCTTAGCCTCTATGACACCTTAGAGACTAGAAAACATGTTTGATGCTACCCCAAATCCATAAATTAACAGGAAGAAGACAACTAAACATATTACTTGTCTATTCAAATGACAAACAAAGCCTTATTTATCCCCATCCATCCTCTGGAGAGATTTCTTGTTAGGTCGGTGGGTTGAATTATTTGGAGTATGATTTCGAACAATAATTACTACATTGAAGTGGGTGACCAAAAGAAATTGAGCTATTAAAGTGTTTACGTTAAGGAAGGCAATGGTGAATGTTGGGTTAACAAGAGAGGGCTATCTGAATACTCTTACATGGAACCAACCCTCCCTCTGTGATGATATTTGTTATTAGCTAATGTTGTTGAGTAAATATCAGGAGTGAGGCTGGCGTACATAAGGGGGAGCAGATTTCACAGTTAGGCTGAACTTTGAAGTGATCGAATGATAATGGAAAGTGTGAAGTATGGTGAAAGGGAGAAGGAACACAATACTTCAATCCAGGTTTCCCAAGTAGTGCCCCTCCTATAACCCTAAGGCATTAAGGGAGGTCCCACTAGACTAGGGCTAAGGATTGACCCCTCAAGTAAGGTGAGAGAGAAAATTTATAGTCAAGATCGGTCAATCATCCAGATCACCCTTTATCCATACCAAATGCTCGAAACATTAACTAAAAGCAGCCGATTGCAAAATTATCAAAGGACCCGCTGAGTGGTGGCCCACCTTTATTCAAGAGGAATGCTGGATGGTGAGAGGTGTAGTGATTGGTGCAGATGGTGGAGGAGCTGGCATATCATCATCATCATCAGGTGGAGGAGTTGGCATATCATCATCATCAAGCTAATGTGTAGGGCTGCTAGCTAGCTGGCTGCCCGAAATAGGAGAAAAGTTTTCTCCTATGGGGTTACCCATTTTGGTGGGTAACAAGTACATAAGAAGAAAGCTCCATGCCCTAATGATGATTCCCAATGTGGAGTCATACCATTTCACGCTGAAGATTTTGGTCCCTTGAAAAATATTCCAAGTTCATCATGTAAGAGAGCTACGATTGCATTAACAAGCCTTTTTTTGCATGATGCATTGTTCACATCCCTTTCTCATAGCCCATTCACCCTATTTTGAACAAATGGTTTATGCCATTAATAATGGATCAATAGGCTATAAGCCGCATGGTTATGAAAATATTCAGACAATTTTGGTTGACATTGGACAAGGAGAAACCACACCTGAGAAGTCATGGTGCCATTGAAGGTGTCATGGGCTGAGGCTAGTTCTATTGTGATGGATGGCTGGGCAAATTTCCAGAGTCATACATTGTTGAACATTATTGTCTCTTTCATATCCAGTCCATATTTTTCCAAAGGTTGAAATTTTTAAATATGCAAATCATATTTTTTTCTTGTGTTTTCTTCATATCTAGAATATATTCTATTGTATTCAGTTAAATCTCTAAACCTGTTTTCTCTTACCTGTTTTTCCCTAAGTTTGGAAATTCAATAAGCCACTAAAAATTTTACTTGTATTTGCATGCAGGTAGCTACGTATTTTTCCTTCTTAGGCATGTACACAAGGTGGCTTCTATTTCCAGCTGTGTTGGGGATACTTTTCCATTCTGTAAATTTTGGGTAAGTTCATTATCCCCTCTGTTTTCATTTCAAGTCGTGCATATATATGTTTCCCGAGTCCATCTATATTTTAATTTCATGAAAATTCTGTTACTTGACTAATTTCTATTTTACAGGTCTTGGCAGTTGGCTGTGCTCCCCATCTTTTCCATACTAGCTGTCTCATGGGCTGTTCTATTTTTACAGTTTTGGAAGCGCCAGAATGCTGCACTACAGGCCAGGTTAAATTCGCTCATCCTTGTCAAACTTATCTCGAATGTTGAGATACTATATCCAGTTTATGGACACATTGCTGACATTGAATATTCCATCCAAGATATATATTACATTACATTCATGTTATAAATGTTAGATCCGTTAAGCCAACTGGTCTAAGGGAAATTACATTCCAAGGGCATGTAGTCACATGGAGGAATGAGGGTGCTGGCAGGAGAACGTAAAATCTGTTGGAAAACACCATGATAAACCAAATAATTTCACAAATACTGCAGAAGGAAGAAATTACAAAAATATATGATGGTATATTGAAAAAGAGTAATACATCATCTAAACCTCAATTCAACCAAGAGGAGAGCACTCCAGGAAAATGGAATTATCCAAACAATGGGGCACCAGATCCCCTACATAGGATCCATTTGAAACCATGGTTACCCCAAACCATGGGGAGTAAGAACTAAGTGAAGGTTACGTATCCCATCAAAATTATAACCTAAAAACACAGAGTCTCTACTGTTTAGGTAGTCTTTTCCAGAACAGTGATATGCGGGCTGTCCTAAACACCTGTAGGAGTCTTTTTTTTAGAATGAAAAAAATCTCATTTTTATTATAGGAGTACTCACATATAACGGTTATATGGGAGAATACTACTCAGAGTTATCAATTTATCATGATAATCAGTCTGGTGACTCAAGTCTCCCAAGAAAGTCAAAAAGATCAAGACTAATGTCTGCAAAGCCTACATAGAACAGCTGACTCCGACATTTCATGTGTCCAAATGAGGGGTGGTTTATATAAAGCAGCTTCACCTCAGTGATACGTTCTCAGAATAAATCTCTAACTCTAGGGAGATAGAGGCCTTCTATGATGCTCTATGTGGAGTGTACCTGGTATTACCTGTGCAGCTTGTTTTGCTAGCTGATTCATTTCAATGTTGAACTCTCTCTATATATATGCAAAGGAGATATGTTGAAACTCGTGGCCTTTTTCTCTTACCTTTCTGATGTGGTCATGATGAGCAATGTCTACCTCTGAATTAAATTCCATGATCCAGTTTATGTTGATTTGTGAGTCTCTATATACTCCCAGGATCCCGGCTACCTGCTTCCCATGCTAAGTCCAACAGTGTATCTACTGCTGTCACTTTGGCCCTGTTATTTGTCATTTCACTGATGCTTAGTTTTAAAGATGACTTTCTACCCAAGGAGGTTATGAGCCATCCTCCACCGCCACTAGGTCCTGGGTTTCCTTGAGCTCTGCACAACAACTCCTAATTATGTGATCAAATACAGGAGGGTTTTTGGTGCAGGGTTTTTTTGCTTGCATTGTGGGGGGGAGGGGGACGGGATGGTTTGGGTTTCTGCTTGTGTTTAGTTTATAGAAAATCCTGTATACATTTCGTGAGCTGCCTTGAAAAATACATTCGTTTCTTGCCAGTCAGACTGACCACATCAAATGCAAAACTTGAGTCCTAGGTCCCTATTTTAAAGTGTCTTTAATGTAATCTCCTAATCATTGAAGTGACTTTTTCCAAAGCTTCTGTGCTGCTATAAAAATCTCATGAGCTATCCTCCAACCCCACTAGGTCCTGGTTTTCCTTGAGAAGCCCTGTAAAAATCCCCTCTATTTGTTGTGTGATCAAATACTAGAGGTGGTTTGGGGGGGTGTGGTTTCTGCTTCCATTTAGTTTGTAGAAAATCCTGTAAACATTTAGCGAGCTGGCTCTGAAAATATACCTATTTCTTGCCAGCCAGACTGACCACATAATATCAAATGTAAAACGTGGGTTTTAGGCCCCTGCCTGGTATGTCTTGTTATCGCTTGCCACTTACACCTACCTACTAGTTAGTGGGAAAAGCCTTCAACCCCACCAGGTGTGGTTGGTGGCAAGGAACTCAGAGAAGGGGCTGTCACCTATTCCTGACTCTCTCTGTTTAAGCTATCTCCTAGGTTAGCTATGGGGGGGTGGTCCCTAAAGAAAAACCAAGTTAAAGATGTGAGTTTTCTAGGAGAGTTGTTAGAGTTAAATAGATTACTTCTTCAAATTTATAAGTAAAAACGTGATATGTGAGCAATAACCATCAATTCATAAGATAAGCATGAAACATATGAGAAACCAGTGCCTTCGGAGTATTGCTCTTTGAAATGAAAATGTATTTGTTGCTTAAATGAAGTAAGATTCTTTCAAGATAAATAGATTTCTGAATCAAAGCATGAAATGCAATTAAACTATATTTGGATGCAATTAATCTTGGTTACTTTTAATCTAAAATGCCTAATCTAGGTGAAAAGTTCTCCTCTTGTGCTCTTACCAAGGGGTAAAAATTAGGGTGACTGTAAGAAAGAGGGGGTGAGGGCACGGGGGTGTCATTAACGATACCCGTCCCCTAAGTTTTACGAGCCAGCGTGTGCCTTCGTTCCTACGAGGGGACAAGCCACCTTAATAACTACAAGGTCACACGCTTTTACCTTACTTCGTACCAAATGGAAAAACTTTCCAAGAAAGCCTTTTTCCCTATAATTTCTATCAACCAAGCTTATGCTTAGAGGTAAATTTTAAATATGCAACTAATTTAGTATGCAAAGTGAAATGCCTAAATGTGGGTGAAATGCTTCCAATGAGATATGTTAATGACAATGTGCTTAAGATTTGTGCTTAGCCCAATATGACATAAACTAGCAATGATGCTCCATAAAACATGTATCGACAACTCAAATGGAAATATTAAAATGGAAACTAGCTCATTCTTGTTCAATCCTTCGTCTGTCTATGGTTGACCTTCTGGGAAATGACAAGACTGCAGAGGATTGATTCTCAACAATATTAGCAGAAGTAATATTCTTAGCAGAGATGGGCTTAGGATTTGCCACGACCCAATGTTCCGGAAAGGTGAGATCTTCCCATTTAATGGCTTGATGCTCAACTTTCTGATTCTTGGGGTCAGTCATGACTACGACACTTGTTTTAGAGTCTCTGCTAGGAGCATGGAGGACTGCTGGAGACAGTGTGCTGGTGTGACGGAAACAACCTCTAAGTTGTATGGCGATATTCTGTCTTTTTCTTCTCATATCAAATCCACTTGTTTGGATTTGCAATTGAAGAATATCGGCCAATGTTTCATCAAAAACGGATACAGAGAAGTTGGGATAACAGTCAAACCAGACTGGACCATTAGATAAAGGGGCAACAATTCCTCCAATTAAGGAATCAGTATATTTATTATGTGTTAGGTCTCTGATTGTTGCTAACACATATGTATCAAGACCCTGATGGGTTAGGGCTTGGATTCCTATTCTTAGGCAACCAAGATGTAAGAATTTGGTTCCTAGCTTCTGAGCTTCTGCTTGGAGTTTCTTGGGATCAAGAAGAGGGATAGATTTTACACAGTCAGAATTTTCTTCAATAGAGCTTATGGATTCTTTAATGGTAATTCGTGTGGCAGCTTTGAGGTGCCATACTGCTAGATCTGCATAAACTTCGGATGCAGCTATCTTTGGAAGAACCCACCGAGCTTGAGGCTCTACTTCTTCATATAACAATTCTGACTCATTTATTACTCTACTACTGCTTTTAGCAAACATATCTCTTAGAGGATTTTGTTCAGCATTATCATTTTCTCTTTCCTCTAATTCTCTAAAGGAGATAGATTTTCTGAATGAGTCCATATCTTATATTTCAGAAATAAAGAGAGAGATATATTTAAGAACTGACCTTAAATCTTGAACCAGTTGACAAAATGCACTGGCTCTGATACCAATTTTACTGCAGGGACCTCTCACACAGGTTTGCACTGCAAACTGCTTAAATGGCAGACTGGCCTTGTCAAGTTTCTCCTTTGTCGGACTCTTTAAATTTCTTTATGTGAACCCAACTGTGAACCCATACACGAACCTACTATCACGTTCACACTTCTTTCGGCTCTCTCTGCGGCTTCCTTCGCCTTTTCTTGGCCTACTCCGTGTCCCTCGGTGATTTCGCGAACCTCTGGCGAACTTATGGCGAACTTTCAAGAATTAAAGAGTAACAAACAGTGTCTTGACAGACATTCATAAAGCTCAGAGTTAAAGTTCTTAAATGCGGAATGAAAACTTGCTCTCTTTATTGATCTCAGAAATGAAATTACATCAAAGCTCTTTACAGGACTCAGATCTCTTACCAGAGATTGACTGTAGTGGCATTTACCAGACTTATGCTACTCAATAATGAGCGAGCATCACTGGAGGCTTTCTGGCCAACTTGCAAACTCTGTCTCAGAGTTCTATATTGACACAACACACAATATACAGACTCGATCTATGATCAGGCCACTTTAGGTTCTTGCCTATGCCGAGCACATAGACACGCAGGCTTCTCTGATCACCTAAAGACTTGAGTCTTGGCACCGTGATGCAAGCAGATCGCGAGACTTCGCGCAGATGCAGAGCAGGGAGCTTCGGCTTGACTTAGACACAGACAACTCTAGACTCTAGACTCTCCGAATGCGAATGAATCAAAATGAGCCTTAACCCTCCTTATATAGGAAATGAGGGGGGACAAACATTCGATCGGTTCGTCGGATGAAAGACACGTGGAGGAGAATCATGGCTTTCGAGTAACACCGAAGTGACATCCGCACCGAGATTCGTCCATTCGACACCAACATGTGATATGTGTGTGGAGTACACTGTGGATGCCTTTTCTGTACAAGGCCCACGAGGAAACATCACTTATTACATACACGGAGGATGATTTTTCAAACAGGTGAAAAGCCCTCGAGAAAAGACCTGTCACTGTAGACCTGTGACTAGGTATCAATACATCATGGATACTTTTGTTTAGCGGAGCCCACTAGAACCGCTTGTACTGGTTTTCGGCTGATCTAGAATAGAGATTCCAGGAAATCTGATTTTTGGATAATCATCATGCCATGCCTTAGTGTATATTCTTCGGACAATCATGGGTTTATTTAATATGATCTGGTGTTTAATTTTTGTTAGGACCAACCATTGGTGTTGCATCTTTTTATATGAGTCTAGAATAGGATTTACCAACTTACATTCTAATTGGCTCATATCTTTGACTGTTTGGCATGGATTGTGAAAACATTCTCCCCAACTGCTGTCTAAACAGTCATTACATTGTCTTTGGAAATAGGCTTCATAAAACTGTGGATCCATACTATAAGCACTTAGCCCATAGTCAAACCACCAATCCTCTGTCCATGGACATGCATAATGGGATTGATTTATCCAAGTGGGTCCAAATCTAAGCTTAGTGTGATGTGTCTCACCCCGACCATCTTTATTTAACAGATTCCACCAGAGCTGTTTATATCCTGCAAAATTGTACACAGTGTCAGGAAAAATCAAGTCAGGATTGTTACCTGGCCACGTCTGATATCTTCCTCCCATATATTCTCCTGGCCACCGTGTGCGGTTGATAGTATAGGATTTATAATAAACCTTTGTTCTGTCGCTGCCACCAGTACAAATGACAGACAGATCACAGAAATCTTGTGAGAGGGATCTTTCAGCTTCATGTGAAGCTATCATACTAGTAGAGTATACCATGTCATGTATCCATCGATTTCCTTTTGGATATACTCTTCTTTCTGGTACAAGATGCAGGATGTCAGTATGATTTTGCAAATCTGCATCAAGTATTTTAGTGTTGCGGAGTTGCCACGTAGGTCTCCACTTTTCTTTATAAACTGCCCATGACTCATCATCAGATATAGATCTGAGTGTTTCTATTTGTTGGGCGTTATCCCACTCAGTTATAATGACCATTACATGTTCATTTTCGTCTATTTGATCACCAGGTTGTTCTTGATGCTGGATGAATTCTCTGCTGAGAAAATTTGGCAGAGAGTTATCAATTCCCCTAAAATGCTCTATTGCAAAGTCAAAATTTGCAAACAATGTTTGCCACCTTGCAAATTTTGCATCTTCAGGATTTTTGATAACTTTATTAATTACTTTTGCTAAAGCCTAAGCATCTGTCCTTAGCAAAAAGAATTTATTTACCAAATGAATAGAAAATTTACTCACACAGTTCCATGCAGCTTTTACCTCTTGTTCTATAGTGGAGTAGTTTTTCTCAGCTTTACTCCATGTGCCTGATGCATACTGCACAACTGTTTCTTCATTCTTCTGACTCTTGTCATTTGGCCTTTGTTTAAGCACACCTCCCCATCCAAGATTACTAACATCTGATTCAACAATCTTAAAATATCCATCTTCTGCAACATGAAGAATGGGGAGCTTTCTTTCCTTGGCTTTGATCTGTCGAACTGCTTCTATATGGGCTCTGGTCCAAGGCTTTGGATTTTTTCTGAGTCTCTGATTTAATAGAGACCTATCAAGTGCACAGTTAGAATAGAAATTGCTTACATAGTTTAAGCAGCCCAAAAATCTTTGCAGCTGGGTTTTATCCAGAATGATGTCTGGAAATTTGTCTGCAAACTCAATGGCATGATTCTGCAAAGCAATTAATCCATTCTCTATAGTGTGCCCTAGAAACTTTATCTTAGTCTTACAGAGTTCCATCTTTTTCTTACTTAAGACTAAGCCGTTTCTTTTAACAAGCTTCATAAAAATCTTCAGATGTCTGAAATGATCTTGAAGATTTTTGGAGAATATTAGGAGATCATCAATGTATGCCAATAACCATTCTGCATAGGGTTTGAAAATAGAATCCATTACCTTCTGGAACTTAGAAGGTGCATGCTTGAGCCCGAATGGCATGACATTCCACTCATAGTGGCCTGCTGGAATGCTGAATGCAGTTTTCCACTCATCTTTTTCTGCTATGGCCACTTGCCAGAAACCGGATTTGAGATCAAACTTCGAAAACACTTTGGCTCCTGCTATCCTTCCCAACAGAGCTCCTTTGTGTGGGATGGGATAAGTATCATCTGCAAGAATAGAATTAAGAGGTTTATAGTTAATAACTAATCTGGGTATTCCTCTTATCTGTTTGCTTCTCTTATTGACGTAGAAGCCATAACAGTTCCATGGACTGCTTGACTCCCTGATCAGCTTCCTTTGCAACAACTGATCAATTTCTTTTTCACAAAGCTCACGATATTCCTTGCTCATTGGTATGGCTCTGGATTTGCAAGGTATGCCCGTATAGCCTTCTTTATAGGGTAGCTCAATACTATGCTGCTTTCGATGCCAAAATGCATTTGGTTCTTCTGAGCAGCATGTATCTTCAAACTTTTTCTGTAATTCAGAAATCCGTTTCTGAATTTCTGGTGAACTCAATTGTTCTTCAATTTTGATCAGGCTCTTGTGATCTTTGAGTTCAGCAAGACTGTCTTCTGCTTTCTTGAGCTCCTGCATGGCTTGTACCATAGTTGAGATTCTTGGTCTTGAGATATAGGGTAAATTGATTCTTTTTCCCTTTTTGTCTGAAGTGGGCATTGTGATGAAATACCCGGCCTTATTATCCTTCGATCTCCATGAACCATGTGGTTCAACAACTGCAAGAAATATGTTACCCAAAATACAATCAACTGGGATATCTGCAACTGCAAACTTCATTTTCAAACAGTGAGAATCAAAACAGACCATTGCTTTTGGAATCTCATATTCTAGGACTTTATCTCCTAGTCCTATAACATTTCTAGATGCAGCAACCCAATATCTTGATGGGACAATCTTTTTTGAAAGGATGTTCACATCTGCACCTGAATCAATCAATGCAACTACTTTGTAGGTAATTCCTTGCACACAAACATTGACTTGAACATGATGATGCTGATACTGGATTGCAAGGACTTGCATATCTCTAATCCCAAAGTCGGTATCAATTTTCCCTGCTGTAACTTCAACCTTGGGTTTTTCAGGAACAGAGTATGAAGGAGTATTATGAATAATAAAATTTGTATTTCTGCCTGAAACAGTAGGAGTTGTTTCTTGTTTTCCTTTTGCCAGAGTAGAAACTTGTAGTTTTAGGGCAGAAATTTCACCTTTCAGCAAGTGTATCTCCCTACTCATCTCCCCCAAAGTGAGTGCACGAACTTTGCTATCTTGGTGTTGGCGGAGATAACTTCTGGTATTTTGTTCATAAGAAGCATCAAGAAAAAGTGGCTTCTTAACAAGTTTGGAACTGGAGGAAGAACTGGAAGAGGGCTGCATGAATGCATCAAGCAGTCTATTCTTCAGATCACCATCTTCCATGGCTCGGATGTGTGAAAATATCTTCATATCATCTTCAGTAGTTTGAGCCATAAGAACTTTAAGTTTGCCTGAAAATTCTTCAGCAAGTTGGTCATCAGATGAAAAACCTGAATCTGAGGTAGAACACTGGCATTTACAATTGTCAGAATCAGAACATTCACAATAAGCATTAACTTGCTCAATATCAGATTCTGAGGAAGAATAATCAGAACTAGACACAGAAGAAGACTGTGCTTGGGCTTGCTGTAGCATCAGTGTGTGACAATCTTCTGTTTTATGGAAAAGAGAACCACATCTGGTACATGTTACTTCAGTTTTGACTTGTCTTTTACCTTTGTATTTTTGTTGAGTTTTCTTACCCAACCCTTTTCTTGATTCTTGTGCATCAGGACACATATGAGATGTATGTCCTGTTTTGCCACAGATCCAACAAGTTTGTTCTTGCATCCTCTTCATCTTTTCACTACGAGGATGAATGTCATGTGGTTCATAGTAGTGTGTCTTAGGGGTATATTTTGAAAAGGATCATCAACTGTGATGCCATACTTACTGCAAAAAGACTTAGTACCAGGTAATCTATTTAATTTATCAATGGATTTATTGATCTTGGAACTGGTACAGAGAGTAATTAATACTCTGGTTATGATACTATACATTTGACCCCATAGATAAGCTTCCAATGGTAACTGGAAGGCTTCTTGCAACTTTAGAATATCAACCAGCTTTGAGGGCAAGGCTGCAAGATAAACCTGTTTCCAGAGCAGATTTTTGGGATCTTTGACCATGAAGATTCTTTGGATCCAGTCTCTGTGAAAATATTCATACTGGTTTATATTTCTGCATTTCAGATTCATGAGTATCATTTCATTCTGATCTGAAATGTTTGGGTCATCTCCACAGAATGTTTGCTGGATCAACGCTGTAAGAGCACCGATCATATTATTGATGGGTCTACCATCCTCATGAAACTTTATGTCTCCATTCTCATCTTTTAGCACTTCTTGTTCCATTTTCTCAATAAGTGCTAGAGAAGACTCTAGCTCCCACCATCTTGCTAGAGTTCCTGTGAAACAAGGAATCAGTGTCTTACATGCCTCTACCTCTGTCTTCCCATCTATACACATTAATTTATACTCTATGAGCATACGATCCAACATTTGTCTTATTTGGGCAGAGGTTAAATTGTCTATGTTCCATTCTTTATGACTTTGGTCCCAAAAGGTTTCCCTGGGAACAATCTTACCAAGACCATTTAAATCTGGAGGAGAATACCTAGTATACTGGGCTTCAAGAGGCTCATAAACAGGCAAGACTTGATCTTCAGATTCAGACTCATGGAACAATGAGGCAATGGTGACTTTAAACTTTGGAGACTTTGGAGCAGACTCTTGAGGGAAGAGGCTGGGAAATCTATCTACAGGTTTCTGAATTTGTACAGCTTTCCCTTTATGGAGAAATCCTGAAGGGACTGGTTTGTCTGATTTTTTTGCATCAATCTTCTGAACTTTATCAGACAAATTTGTAACAAGCTGGCGAGTAGAAATGGATTGTTCTATAATACAGTTTTCTACTTCATCAACTTTCTTCAAGGATTGTATTGAAAAATCTTTAGAAACAGAACAATTATACTGTACAGAATTTAATGCACTATTTACAGAATTCCAAGACACTTGAATTTGATCCATCTGTTCTTTCACAACTGAAGCTTTTGCCACATTCTTTTCTAATCCTGTGATGGCAGTGTTAGTCCAGTTTATTTGTTCACTTACTGTCTGGACTCTCCTTTCAATTCCCAAAATATTTTCTTTTTGTACTATAGGGTATGCATTAGCTGTGTTCTGTCCTTCTCCAAGGACAATTATTTTGAAAGGAGGATAGCTGGTAGAGGTCTCTACCTTACTTCCATCTATGGCTGTCCAGGAATGAGAAGAAGATGCAGAGTCAGTCATCAAAACCATAGCTGACTCTTTAGCCTTTTTCCATGAATAGAAAGAAATCCAAGTATTTCTTTCTTCCATAAATTGTTTCCATTCTGAGGCTAAAGTCTTCTTCTCTTATGGAGAATGTGTGGCTGCAAACTCATCAGCTTCTGGGTGAGTAAACAAATCCCAATTTATCATCTGCTTCATCCATTGAGCAAGGATCTTGTGTTTCTCACAACCATCCATTAATGTGTAGAACTTCTATATCTCGGGAATGGATGGTCTCTTCACATCATTAGGCAGATATTTGAATCTGCATTCAGGGATCAAAATGTATTTTTGACTATAATACCCAAGGCCATGTTTATCTTTAGGAGATTGCATGTTCATGAACATCTCCGTTAGTCTAGGATCTTCATCTTGCAGAGTAGGAACAAGATGCATCATAAGGACATGATCATCTTCATGGGGAAAAGGAATATCAGAACATTTTGGATTTGGACAGGGAAATGATGTGATATGACAATTATTGCATGAAATCATAAGCTAATAAGTTGTTTGTGAATGGAATGAGCTAATAAACCGTACACAACTAGATTAGATTAGAAAACGAAATGATGAATGCAAGTAAATTAATTGAGCAAATTAGAAACTAGAAAAAAGAAAGTTAACCACTCAAGAATATTTCCTCCCTCAAGAAAAGTCAGCTCTTTATTATTGAAAGTGAGGCCCTCTTATAGAAATGAGGGGCTTGGGAAGAGCTTACAATATGCGCTTTAAACTTACTCTTTCCCAAAGTTACAAGTGCAAGATTTTAAAGATTTACTTGTGAGATGTTACAAAGTAAAGGCCTAAAGCCTTGAGGTGAATAATTGTTACAATTCCTCAAAAGAATGAGGCTTTAGAAGAAGAGGTGAAGTGATAAGGAGGAACTTGGACTTGAGGTTCCAAATGGAAAAGTGTTCCTTAGCTTATGTTTTAGCTCCATTTCTTCAAACTTGGATTGCCTCCACGAACACCTATAGACAAGCAAGCAAAAGAAATAGTGCTGAAATATGTGAGAGGAAATCACATGCATGAGAAGGAAAAAGTTAGAAACTCAATGCAAGTATAAAATACACTTTATATTACAAATTCTCTCACTAAGATCAGCTTGAAAGAGTTGATTTAGTGAGTGAGAGGATTAAATCCAACAACTTAGCCTCAAATGCTAGATAAAATCAATATGTGCACAAATGAGAGAAGGAAATATATGATTTTTTTACAGATGGAAAAGAAGCAAAGGGCTCATGAAACCCCCTTTTAAATAAATCTTTTGATGTCTTATGAGACTGTTGGCTTGAACAACTTGTGGGATCTTTGACATGCTTGCAGCTAACTTATTCGAACCGAAGAAGTCTCCACACTCAATAGACTTGGCAACCTGTCCTTCGAACGCACAAATCTCTGCAAACCAATTGTTAGTGCAAAAGAAACTTGTCATATAGAGGCCATGTTGAGCTTGTCATTCAACCGAAAATGACAAGCTACATCAAGAGCACAAAATATACGAAGCCTAAAGGAGATTTGAGATAGCTACAAATCTCCCCTCCCTAGACAATAGTGCCTTTAGGCAAATGCACAAAAAAACCAACTAGATTGCAATGTAAAATGAAATGAATAACAACATCAAATGAAATAGGTATACCTCATCAACCAAAGAATGCACCACAAGAGAAGCTAGTAACCCCAAAGACTTTCCTTTATTTAGCTCAATAACAATTTCGATATAGTAACAATAAGCACAAGCTTCAAAAAACCATGATTACAATGAGAGCCCAAGGCTCAATTTATACAAAAACTAGAGAAGATCTCAAAGAAAAAACGAATTTTCAAATGGCTGATATGACTGATGAAAACTGATGTTAAGTGCTGAAAGTGGCAGCGAGTTACACCTTGACTATTCATCAAATATCCTCAAATCTCTTGTATGTATGCTCTTGAGAAACATGTGTGAGAAGAGTGGAAGTAAGTGGAAGCAATATCCCACAAAATGTGCAGCCCCAAATTACCATGTCACAGTCCCAAAATACTGTATCTTCATTACTTGTGTTGAACTCAAAAATCAGGTTTGCATATGACTTCAAACTGCTGATGTATTGGTTGCAAACTGCTCCTTCCATGGACAATGTTGATTTCTGTCTTCCTGTGTGTATTCTCTGTTGGGGACAGGTGTGAGATGAAGTGGAGAAGGTATGGGACAAATCCCCATCAAATCTGGAAATATCCTTAACATAACAACCACCAAAAATCTGCTCTGCGTGCTTGTTGTAGTGACTATTATAGAAGTTGCGTGTAAGCTGCTGTAGCATCTACGTTGATCCTGATAACTGGAAACACGTACAAGTATGGAAGAAGAGTGGTGTTGGTGGATAGCAATCTCCATGTTTTTCTCAATCAAATCTGTTATGAAAAATCTAAACCATGTGTTGATTTCCTTAGATATCGTATCTCTGTATTTGCCATTGACTTGGGCCCTTACGTGGATCTCTTTTATAACATGTGCTTATTTGCTTTTGGCTAGCCATGCGTACACAATGGGAGTGAGGTGGGTCCCCTCCTCACTCATTTACTTTGTACCTTATACTTTATAGTATTTGATTGAAATTAAATCATAGTTTGAACTTTTTTCCATACGTTGTATTATGAAATCAACGTGGATTGCCTTTGACTTGCTCACTTGGAAATTTTGACTTGAGCTTGTTGTACCTTATGTGGTAGGCCCCACATGCTTGCCACATTACCAGATAATTTCCATGTCAAAATTTGACTTATTTTGACTTTGTTTTTATTTTTTTTTAAGTTTTTCCAATTATTCAATTTTTTTGAATTTTTCCTCATTTTTGCCACTGACATTAGAAAAATTGGATTTTGAGGGAGTATAAGTTGTTTTTTGACCCCCAAAGTGGTTACTAAAATAATGTTGGGTCTCTGAGGATGAATTTCAATTGGTCAGATGCCCCAGTCATTTCCTAAGGCCACTTATTTACATCATTACATAGAAATTAATTAAAAAATTCCGTTTTGCGGGAAATTTTTAATTATTAAAAAATCCCACTTAGACCTAGTCAAATTCCGCGAAATTTCAGAGATAACCTAGCATGGTAATAAACATTGACTCTAGACACTAAGATGCATTGGGGGATCAACCTTCAAGCCATCACCCCGGCTTTGGGGTAATGCAATGAATAAAAGAACCTAGAAAATTATTCGCCGCTAAAAAGAAGGAATAATTAACCAAGTAAAAAAACATTCCAAGTTGTACTCGCTTGCTGATTGAGTCCCAACATCCTAGGCCTGTTACATGGATTTGTTCATCATGCAGTGACATTTATACAATATTCTTGTAGGGCTGCAAAATCTGAAGACGGAAGAAGAAAATGATAAGAAGAAGAAGTAGAGTTTAAAAACTCTGTTGAACTGATGATATCTGATGGCACACGTGTCCTCTGGTTCATCCTTGGGCATGGAGTCTTCACATAATCATTAGGTGCCACTCCAGTGGTCAACATTTGGCTCCATATGGGGATGCAGCTAGATATGAAGTGATAGTGTGCAAGGACCTAGAATCTGCATCCACCAACCAAAGATATATATTAGCAGTATCCATTCAAAATATCGTCAAATAAAATCAAGTACAAAAATGGAAATTTTATTCTAAGAGCATAAAATATCAATTTATTCATGAAAGAAATCTATTTAAACAAAATTGACAAGGGATAAGGTTAGAAATATGATACAAAAGGATGTCCTATGGCATCAAATGCTTTCTTTGTGGAACATCTTGAGCAGTTGGCCATTCACAGGTAACTCTAGCGATTCCCGTCCAAGGTGCTCAAATGGTAGGAATTTTGTCCCGCTGCTTCTCTGATGATATATGGTCCAAGCCATAAACTGTCAAACTTACCATGATTACCTCGCTTTTCATTCTTGCGATCCCAAAGTAAAACCATATCAACGTTAGAAAAACCTCTATTCCTAGATGATCTGTCAAAATTTCTTTTTACCTTAGATTGATTTTTACAACAATTTTCAAAGGCTTTTCTCCTAGTTTCATCCAATTCTACAATTTGATCAATTCTATGTTGCCCAACATCCTTATGAGATTTAAAACTCTGTAGCAATTGGTAAGTTGGAAGCCTCTAATACGGGAATGGTAACGTCCAAGCCATAAACTAGTTCAAAGGGACTCTTTCCAGTAGAACTCTTCTTTGTAATCCTATCAAGTCACAAAGACTTATAAATTTCGCTATCCCATGCTCTCGTATTATCCCCTACTATCTTCTTGATTATGGTTATCAAATTTTTATTGCTAGACTCGACTAGACCATTACCCTGAGGATAATAGTTTGATGAATGGGATAAGACAATGGCATACTTAAAGTAGAATGATGAGAATTCAACAGAGCTAAAAGCCTTGGCATTATCCGTTGTAATTTTAGCAGAGACACCAAAACGAGTGATAATCCTATTTTCAAGAAAGTCCATCACTACTTTGTCGGTGGCGTGTCTTGTAGGGATGGCTTCTACCCATTTAGTAAAATAGTCAGTGGCAGTTAAAATCCATGAGTAGCCATTACTAGAATTTTCATTAAATTTCTCTATAAATTCAAGCCCCCAATGTTGAAAGGGAGCTTCCATGACCATAGGCTGAAGAGGCAAAGAAGTTAACTTTTGCTTCCCAGTGAAAAGTTGACAAGCTTGGCAACCTCTAACATACTTGTGCACATCGGCAAGAATAGAAGGCCAGAAATAACCATCTCTCAAGATTTTATGGGTAGTAGTCTTTGTTGAGATTTTGTGTATTGGGGTAGCATCAGTTGTGCTCTAGCTCCCAAATTTTGTGGAGGGACTAGAGTACACTTGATCTACAAGACCTAGAAATTGATTTGGGAAATTTCATTTGGTTTAGGTGATATTAAATTAATTAATTATTTTAATGTATTTCCTAAGTTAAAAACTTAGAGAACTTAAATAATTAAAGTGAATTTAATTAAACATGTGATGAAATTGTCTTAAGTCACACGGATCAAGCTTTCTTTTAATCTTAGCCATTGATTCAAGATTTGATCATGGCCGTTGGTTTCCCAACGAGAAAAGTATAAAGGAAAGGCTTGGGTTCATTTGTAAAGACACAAAGGCAGAGCACTGAAGCTAAGCTGAGATTCTAGGGCGGGTTTGCTAAGAAATCTCAGAAGTGTTTCAGCTGCAAAGAGGGGAATTTAGACCAAGGGGATGATTTGATCCCAGGGTCTAGAATCAACAAGAGGCAGAGGTCAGTTTAGAGAGGCAGCGCAGAGAAGCGAGAGAGAAACAACAGGAAGGGCAGCATTGTGCTACACAGGTGTTGCGGAGTCCCTCCAAGACGGCGTAATTTTCTGCAGGAAACCCTCAAGGGTTACGCAGAGACCCAAGGGGCAGCGTAGGGACTGCATCACCCATTCTGGGGTAACGCAGCCCTTTCCGGAGCAGCGCTGAGGGTCAGGGGGGCTTTAGAGGCTGACGCAGAGGTTTCAGGGGCAGCGTTGGGGTTTCTAGGTCCTAGTTTTGATGGAGTTCTGTAAATCCCGTTTGAAGGTGTGGATCAGTCATTATTTTGGCCCTAGATCAGCCAGTGAGATGTAGATCTATTATTTCTCTGTCGGGTTTTCCAGATCTGGAACCCAGGCTTGTTGTATTTAGAAAATTCGTAGTAATAAAACCCTCCAGTAGCCAGAAGACCGTTTTCCCGCATTGGGTTTTTCCAGGGACTATTTGTCCAGAAATAACTGTGTCACTTTGTCTATGTGTGCATGAACTTGTTCTAGATCTGGATTGGTGGAGATCTGTTATGTGTTTGATTTCAATTTTAACTTGAATTTTATTCAGTTAATAACTTGTCTAAGTAGGAGGAGCATAACTAGATTAACAGTAAATAATTTTTGCATAAAGTGTAAAGATTCAGAAATTTCCACATGGTATCAGAGCAATTGCAGTTCTAGGAGGGTCACCAGCAAGAATCTGAATGTTGTAGCTGCAGGAAGTAGCTAGAAAAGCAGCAGAAACACAGATCTGAAGGGACAACGCAGTTTTCAGAGATAGGTTTACGCAGAGGGAAGGGTGACGCTATCTAACGCTGTCTCCTAGCAAGCCCACACAATTACTGCACAAAGGCAGCTCAGAAACAACGTTGGAGTAGTCTGAAGCCTGCCAGTGTGATGCAGATCTGAATCTTGCAGATCCAAAAAAGACAGAAGAAAAGCTGCAGAAATTCAGAAGGTGCTGGTGGGGTTAAATTTATGAAGTTTTCAAATTTTTAGCCTAAGCACAAGTGACAAAGAGTAGGAGGAGATCAGCTTCTCAGAGAGTTTCTAGCCAAAGAAACTTGTAGTTTGATTAGAGGATCAAAGAGAGTTGAATCATAGTTGATTTGGTAGATTTCCAAGGAGGGAAATCAGTGATTAGAGGGAGCAGAAGGTGCCTGTTTTACCAAAGGCCTTAGATCCATTTCTCTAGCAAAGAGAAAAGGAAGTTCCGACACATTCTGAGAAGATGGCTCCTCATGGACTGCATGATCAGGTTAGGCTGTATGGCCTCTCAAACTTTTCAGTTTGGAAGGCAAGGATCTTGATAGTCCTTGAGGCATACAATCTTAGAGACCATAAAGAGCAAACTTTGGCCACACCGATAGATCCGGATCTCCTTCGGAAGCATAAGGAGGCTGCTGGGCATGCCAAGTGACTGATTATGGATGGAATCAAGGACCATATTGTACCACACTTAGCTGAGAAGAATACAACTAATGAGATGTGGAAGGCCTTGATCTCCCTATATAAGGGTAAATCTGTCCAAAGGAAGATGTTGTTGGAGACACAGATGAGATCATTCATGATGGCCAAGGGAGAAGACATGGAGCCTTTCCTCTTCAGACTGCAGTCGATTAGAGATCAGTTGACTACAACTGGTGCAAAGGTGGAAGACGATGCGATGGTTAGGACTGCCCTTAATGCAGTCACAGATGAATGGGAAACCTTTGTCCAAAGTATCTTGGGCAGAGCGGACCTCCCAAATTGGGACAACTTGTGGTCAGTTCTGCGTCAAGAAGAACTCCAGAGATTCACTAATAAGCAGTATAGCTTTGGATCAAGCAAAGTGAAGAAGGAAGATGAGGAAGATGCAACCTTGGCATCGAAGAAGCAACCAAAGAAGAAGAAGAATCTCTCAAAGATCAAGTGCTTCTAGTGTGGTGAAATGGGACATTTTGCCAGCAATTGTCCTCAGAAGAAAAAGGACAAGAAAACTTCTTCTTCGAAAGTTGCTGTGGCAGATGGTGGGTCGGAAGATGATGCAACCATGAGTGCTCATAAACCACGGAGGTGGGGTGACATGGATATGTAGAGGAGCTACATTGAATAAGGCGGGATCCTTGAGCAACTCATCTCTTGGATCACATGCGAGCTATGACAGCCTTAAGACAATAGCGGGACAAGTGGAGCAGTTGATGCATAGATCATAGATGAAGCAAAGGCAGACTGAAGACTAGGAGGAGCAACGCAGAGCATAGCAGCAACAGTAGCACAGAGGCTGATGTGACTTCAGCAGCGCAGAGCAGAGTTGTAGCAGCGCAGAAGGCTTCAGAGGGACAACGCAGTGCAACAGCATCGTGAGAGATTTCAGCACAAGGGGTTGACTTTGTCCAACCTATTATGATAACGTAGTCCATGAGGTGCCGTCTGCTCAAAAAAATGTGTCGAAATGAATCCTCCTCTCTTTGCTAGAGACTCGGATCTAGGGTCCTTGGCGAAATAGGAACCCTCTGCTCCCTCTGACAACTGACTCCCTCTCTTGGAAGTCTGCCAAACAAAACGAATCTGCTCTCTTCGATTCACTGATCAATCTTCAGACTTCTTTGGCAGGAAATCTTCTGAGAAGTTGTTCTCCTCCCGCACTTCGTCAACTTAGCTTAGGCTAAATTATGCACCCATAGAAATTTAACCCCGCCAACAACTACTGAAGGTCTGTAGATTAGCTTCCAACACTCTGAATCAACAATCAACTTTAGGACTGCATCACCCTCGCTGGCCTCTGCATGAGCAGACAGTCTCAACGCAACTTCTATGTAGCCTCTGTGCAGTAAGTGCATGGGCCTGTGTGGATCTGGGTGGAGACTGTGTCACTCTGGCCTTTGCTTGGCTCTGATTCCTTTTGCTGCTACGCTGCCTTCTCTGGTCCAGTTTTCTGCTGCTGCTACTGCTTTCTCTGCTACTTTCTGCAGCACAAAATCTTAAGCCTTCTTGTTGGAGATCCAGGCTGGATCTGCAATCGCTCTGATACCATGTAAAAATTTATGAATATCTCAAACAGAAACCCTACTGTTAATTTTCAGATTTACTTCTCCTACCTACTTTAAGTTATTAATGTGAAATATTCAGCATTAACATCAAAGTAAATACATCAACAACCTACACATACAGATCTAAACTGAATACATGCACAATGACAAAGTGACACACAAGGATTTTATGGACAACTGTCCTTGGAAAAATCCAATGCGGGAAAATCGGTCTTTTGGTTGCTGGAGGGTTTTATTATTAAGTAGAATCTAAGTACAACAAATCTCGGCACCAATTGGTTAACCCGACAGAGAAATCAAACTGCAGCTATACCTCTGTTGTGGAGACAGAAAAACTGACTGATTCACACCCTCAAACAGGATTTACAGAACTCTGCCCTTTTTAGTCTTCAAAAACACCAGCACTACTCTGAAGCGCTCTGTGTCAACTTTGCTAGCCTGCGTCAGCCCCTGCGCCGCTCAGGAAGGGCCTGCGTCACCCCAGACTGGGTTACACTGCCCCTGCCCTGCCCTGGCTGGACCTGCGTCAGCCCTGCTGGCCTCCTGTTGCCCCTACGTTGCCCTTTTTGGGCCCGCGTCAGCCTTGCATAGCCTCTGCGCTGCCCTTTTTGGGCCTGCGTCAGCCTTGCATAGCCTCTGCGCTGCCCTTTTTGGGCCTGTGTCAGCCTTGCATAGCCCCTGAAGCATTTGTGGTGCCTATGCTGGGCTATGGTTGCTCTGCGTAGCTGCTGCTCCCTTCGCGCTGCTCAGTCAGCTGCTTCTCTGCCTCTTGTTGCACTCTTGGCCTGGGATCAAACCATCCCTCTCGCCAATACTACCCCTCACTGCAGCAGAAACACTTCTGAAATTCTCAGCAAACCATGACCTAGAATTTCAGCTTAGTCTTAGTGCTCTGCCATTGTGTGCGTTCTCCAACTGACCCCAAGCCCTCTTCTTATACTTTTCTTTTTTAAACATCAAGGACGTGATCTAATAATACCCCTCGCTGCAGCGGAAACACTTCTGAAATTCTCAGCAAACCATGCCCTAGAATTTCAGCTTAGTCTTAGTGCTCTTCCATTGTGTGTGTTTTCCAACTGACCCCAAGCCCTCTTCTTATACTTTTCTCGTTTAAACATCAACGACCGTGATCTAATCTTGAATCAATGGCTAAGATTAGAAGATGCTTGATCCGTGTGACTTAAGTCATTTTCATCACATGTTTAATTTAATTAACTTTAATCTTTAAAAAGATTAATTAATTAAATATCTCTTAAATAGGATGGAATTTCTTAAATCACTTTCTGGGTCTTGGAGATCTCATGTACTCTAGTCCCTCCACAAAGTTTGAGAGCTAGAGCACATCTGATGCTATCCCAACACCTCAAAATATCAACAATGCATGTGTCTAAGCCTCTCCACAAAGTTTGAGACTTAGAGCACATCCGATGCTACCAAAAATCAACACTCCCTCTTAGCGAGGAATGTGCTCTAGCAAATATGCCCTACTGCACACTGCTCTAACTTTGAAGCATCTCCCCCTGCGCTGCTGATGTCTGACATGCTGTCCACCAATAACTGCGTTGCTGCTGTAGCTGTACTGTTGCTGACCCTGCCACGACCGACACTCTATCTATACTGCAACTCCCTCTCAAATGTTGCATCTTCTCCTAGCACTGCCATCGCTAACTTTTCATTGCAACTCAACTGCTGAGAGAAGCAACTAAAAAACATCCAGAATTCTGAACAAGTGTTTAGGATGCATCTCGATGCTGAAACTCTGACTGCTGCTGCTAGACCCATGTTGTCCCTCTGAAGCACTGCGCTGCTGCTGCTCTACACTGCGTCCCTCTACGTTGCTGCAAATCTGCTCTGCGTTGCTCAGATTCTGGCACTGCTAACCACTGCATCTGTCACTTCTGCACTCCTTTGCACCACTGAAAACTCCTCGAGCTTGCTATTGCTGATTTTGGGCAACCGTAGCAAGTTATGATCTGAGAGGTGGACTCCTCAAGGATCCTGCCCAATTGAGGTTCTTGCGAACTTATAGCTCAATATCGCCCCATCTCCCTCCTAGAGATGTGTGGGCTCATGGCATACTCTTGCCTTCTAGATCACGTAGTTAGAGGCTCCCTCCAACCAGTCTTGATCTGTAAGCCCGTGAGCTGCCATGGTAGTCAAGTATGTCGAATCCGCTCCTCTTCTCCCCCCTCTGCACAACACTGGACAAGCTTACACACTCCTTCTGGAGTTTGTAGATCTGCTGCCTGGATCTGCGGCTTAGATCTTGGAAAAATGAAATTCCCGGCTAGGAACTTCTTGAGGAAGAAAATTCGCTCTCTGTGTTGCCGCTTCCTCTCATGACAACTTTCTGGCCAGCAAAACAAATTCTGCTTGCAAAAAACTGCGTCCCACCAGCTCTATGCTGAGGCTCTGCGTTGCTCCATCTGGCTTGGCAAAATTCCGATTTGGAAGCCCCTCCTCTCTGTCGACTCACTCAGAGAGAGACTTTCCTATAAATTTCAGCCCTTTAGCCTAGACTGCGCAATCCTTCTGGGGATTCGATTTTTTGCTTTCTGCAGCTCTTCGACCTTTGTCTCACTACTGGATTTTCTCTTCCTATTCCACAATCAACGCTCGATACCATGTGAAAATTCCAAGATTTGAGATCTGGAATCTCTACTGCAACAAGTTGAACTACTTCTCCTACTTGCAAATCTGATTTAACAAGTTATTTAAAGATTACTTCTTAAAATATCGAAGCAGTTACTGAAGCAAACTTCACCCATTAAAATATTTGTGAAAGCAAAAAGTTGACAAGAAAAATAGCACACACACAGGACACCATTGTTTTTGGACAGACATCCCCGGAAAAACCCAATGCAGGAAAACCGGTGCAACAGATTTGAGGGTTTATATATTATGCAATAATTTTTTGAATACAATCTGGGATGCCTTTCTGGCTATCCTTGCTGAGAATATGATTGGCAAGAAGCTGGTGAGATTACCTCACACACTGATATTGGAAGTTCAACTGATCAACAAACCCCAGATGGCAAGCCCTCCACTGCTTTGCACAATCTCTCCATAGTCACTGCGTAGTCTTTGCGTCACTCTGTGTGGCTTTTGTGTTGATGATCTTCTGCTGGCTGGATTTGACCCTCTAGCCCCTTCTAGTCGCAGACCTTGGCTTTTCGGCACTAGATTTGACTGATCGTCAGCTGCAACTCGAACTTCCTTCGGGATATTGCGCAGCCACTGTTGGCTCTGTGTAGTCTCTGTTGATTTTTGTAGCATCATAAAGTGTTCCAAGTCTCAAACTTTGCAAGGAGGCTTGGACAACAGTATTCCAAAGAACCCAGAAACCGTTTGTGGAAATTTCACTCAGTTCATGACTTATTAAAATTATTTTAATGAAGACCCTAAGTCTAAGCTTAGGGAAATGAAATAATTAAAGGGTATTAATAAGTAAGAGTGTGAATCTTCTAGAAAACAAATATCAAGTCAAGTTTTAATCTTTGCCATTGATTAAACTTCTAATAAGGGTCGTTGATTGTCCAACGAGAAGATTATAAAAGAAGGCTTGAGGGTCATTTGGAAAATAAGCCGAGCACACACTCAGTACCTGAAGGAGATCGATTCTGAAGTAAAAGAATTCGATTTCAGTGGGAGAGTTGCAGGGCGAAGATTTGCAGAAGCAGAAGGAGGAGGGAGTCAGCAAGTGACTGAGGTCAGGGACAGAGGGAAGCAGTGGGCCACAGGTGCAGCTCTGGGCTGCAGGACAGTGAACCCACGCAGACCCTACGCAGACTTACGCAATCCAGTGCTGGGACTGCGTAGAGAAACATGCAGACATGCACAGGAGATAGCAGAGGTTGATCAGTGTGTTAGAGATTTATCGGAAGGAGCCGAGAATTCTGTCTCAGGTGTTTCAGATTTTATCTGCCAATATTTTTCCTTGTAAAGAAATCATTTGTTGAAGAATTGTAATATTCCCTTTTTTGGTGTCACCTACGACAGGGTTAGGTTGGACTTCTAGAGTCAAGAGTAGACAGGTTACAGGTACATATTGGTGCTAATAGTGGGCTTAGGAGCTTTTTGGAGGAGTTTTGAGGAGTTTCCATGGTGTTCGGTGGCATTCGCTTGATATATTCCATCATCTGAGCAGTTTGGCTTTCGTTCTGGTGCATTCTGACAACTTTATGAAATTTGAAGTTATTTGTGGGCTTAACTTAGCTGATTACGCTCAAGGTGGCATTCCAGGAGGAATACATGATGGAACACCTTAGTGTAATAGCTCATTGGAACCAGGATGAGGATACCTACATGATGGGATGGTTGGGCATGAGTTTCAGTGACCAGAGGAGACATGGTAGTCGATTTACTCTTTTCTGCATTAAAAAGGAATATTTTAATAAGAGGGAAAAGTGCACCATGAATAAAATAATAATAAAATAATGCTCTAGAAGGCTCCAAGAGATCTATAAAAGAAAGGGAGGGGGCCATTGAGGGATATCTTTGGATCATATCATTTTATTGTATGAGAGGTGTGAGACGTGGTTCTCTACTTCAGCCGTTGCCCCAGGATGAAAACCCTTGGGTGATTTGTGACTGTTGGACAAAAACCCAACTCTTTTGAGGAGACTTCACTCAGAAGTTTCGCAGAGCTTCAGGGATTGGTGTGAGGATCATTCAGGTCTTCAACTTGTGCTTCATTATCTTCAGTGGGTTCAGTGACAGCTGTTGCCAGAGGGAGAGTGCAACAGTTCAGTTTTGGAGGCCAGCGCAGTGCAGCAGTTCATCTTGGTGGCCAGTTTTCCATCTCAGCTATTTTGGGTCAGATTTATATGTAACCCCAGTTATTACTTATAATAAAATGCTGAGATTCTTCCTGTTATATTTGTTAATGGATTGAAGTGTTTTATGCGTATTTGTTTTACATGGCAATCTTCTGTTGAGTAAATAGTGATTTTACGGCATAATGTGGAGTTTAGTTATTTTTTTGCATTTTTAGTGAAAATATCCCTTTCGGGATATTACAAGAATTTAATAAAACCCTCATCTGCTGCACCGGTTTTCTCACATTGTGATTTTTAGGGGACAATTGTCCAAAAATAAATGTGTACATGTGATTGATTCTTGTGCTTATGTCCTTTACTGTTCATTTCTCTGCATATATATTTGTGAATGTTGCAGTAGTATTTATTTTGATATTTACTTGAAGATGTCTCAAATTAACTTATTTAAATACTAAGTAGGAGGAATAAATCTATCACTGCAACTGTATAGTCTTTATATTTAAAATTTCATTTGGTATCAGAGCCATAGATGAGTAACAGGAATGGAGAATTGACTAGTGGACAGAAGTCTACTATTGCAGTAGCAGCGCAGAAGGGTTCACGCAGTTCTCCATGGAGGGAAACATGCATGATAGAACAGATGGATCACGGTGTCTCTGTTCTGACATCCAGACTTGAAGAAGAATTTGCTTGCATATCAAGCACTGCTTCTCCTGATGTCTGGTATATTGACAGTGGAGCTTCTGCTCACATGACTGGAGTACGGGAATGTTTTTCCGACTATCGAGAGGAGGTTTTAAAATAACCATGGGTAATAAAACAAAATGTACCCCAATTGGGAAAGGTATCGTTGTTTTTCAGATCGAGGCTGGAAATAAGATCCGGGCCACTAATGTACTGCATGTGCCCAGGTTGGGGATGAACTTACTTTCAGTGTCTCAGCTTCAAAACCGAGGTTATGACGTCTACTTTATCGGCAATAGGGTCTACGTCAAACACCCCAGTTGGAAGAAGAAGGCACATATCAGGATAAGAAGCAACAAACTTTATAAGTTGCAGCTTTGATCTCTAATGGCACTGGTCGACAACGCAAATGAAACGAACCTGAATGAGCTATGGCACAGAAGAATGGGACATTTTCATCATGGGGCATTAAAAATTCTCCAGAAGACTGTCACAGGAGTTCCAGAGCTGAGCACTAAACGAGATGATGTCTGCAAGGGGTGCGTATTGGGAAAGTATGCCAAGGCAGCATATTAGAGAAGCAACAATAGGGCCAAGTGTATTGGACTTGATACATTCAGATATTTGTGGACCAATGTCCACTAGAGCTCTTAGTGGTGCCGAGTACTTTGTCCCCTTCATTGATGATCATTCCAGGAAAACCTGGATCTACTTTTTGAAGACCAAGGATGAAGTCTTTAGTCAGTTTAAAGAGTTTAATGTTCTGGTAGAAAATATGTCAGGAAAGCGGATCAAGGTGTTGTGATCAGAAAATGGTGGTGAATACATAGATAAGGAATTCACTGCGTTTTGTGCAAGGGAATGTATCAAAAGAGAGTGGACAGCTCCATACAATCTGGAGCAGAATGGTGTGGTAGAAAGGAAAAATAGGACTATTGGCGAAGCAACATGGGCAATGCTATATGACTAAGACATGCCCAAATTTCTGTGGGTTGAAGCTTGTAATACAATTATCTATGTTCAGAACAGGACTCCTCACGCTGCATTGGGAAAGATCACGCCGGAAAGTGTCTTCACTGGCAGTAAGCCTGAAGTGAGTCACTTTAGGATCTTCGACAGTACAACTTACTCTCATGTGCCCAGTGAGAAGAGGAAGAAGTTGGAAATGACTGCAGAAAAATGGTATCTGGTAGGATACAGTGAGAATGTAAAGGCATATCGCATATACATTCCTGAGAGCAGGAAAGTCGTAGTGCGGAGAGATGTGAAATTCATGGAGGAGAAGGCCTTCAGAAGATCTCGCGAGTTGCCTTCTACTACGCAGTCTAAGGAGGAGCCTCTAGTTCAGCTCCAACAACCAGTAGCGGAAAATTCAGTTGCCTCTCTAAGGCATGGGGATCCAAGGGACATATCTCCTGAGGATTTGTAAGAGGGAGAGCTGGTAAATCCGTTCACCACCACTGGAAGAACGAGCAGGGAACTACGACAGATTCTGAAAGATGCAGGACTTTGTCCAAGTTCCCCGAAATGAGAAGAGACAACGTAAGCAGCGTGAGAAGTATCAAGCCTTGGTTGCTCAAGTCGGAGAACCTTCCAGTTTTCGAGAAGCAACTCAGCACAAGGTGTGGGTTGATGCAATGGTGGAAGAGTACAGTTCCATCATGACGAATGATGTCTGGGAAGTGGTCCCCAGACCTCAAGAGAGATTAGTTGTAGGATCAAGGTGGATCTACAAGGTCAAGTATGCTGCAGATGGCAACATCGAGAAATTTAAAGCTAGGTTTGTGGCTAAGGGGTATATGCTCAAAAGGAAGGGATCAATTATGAAGAAACCTTCGCCCCAGTAACCAGATATACCTTTATCAGGTCCGTGATATCCCCTGCTGCGCAGATGGGATGGGAGATTCACTAGATAGACGTCAAGACGACATTCCTGAATGGGGTGCTAGAGGAAGAGGTGTATATAGAACAACCAGAGGGCTTCGAGATGCATGATCAGAAGACTCATGTGTGCAGATTAAAGAAAGCATTGTATGGACTGAAGCAAGCTCCTAGAGCCTGGTATGGTCGAATTGATAACTACTTGTAGAAAATGGGATTCGTCAAGAGTAACGCAGATCCTAATCTCTACTATCTAAGAGTGGGGACTGAGCCTTTGATACTGGTTTTATAAGTAGATGATCTATTCTTGACGGGATCATCAAGGCTCATTACATACTGCAAGAAGAATTTGGCTGAGGAATTTGACATGAAGGATCTAAGACGGATGCACTATTTTCTGTGGTTGGAAGTTTGGCATCAGAATGGGGAGATCTTTCTTGTTCAAGGAAGATACACTACAGAGATTCTGAAGAGATTTCAGATGGAGGATTGTCGATCCATGACGACTCCAATGATCACCAACTGGAAGAAAATTGACACGTTCGAAGACGATGAGGCTGATCCTACGTTATATAGGAAACTCATAGGATCGTTGATGTATCTAGCAAACACAAGGCCAAACAACTGTTATGCTGTAAATACCCTCAGTCCGTTCATGGTAGAACCTAAGAGGGCTCATTGGGCAACATCCAAGCATGTTCTCAGGTACCTTCAAGGAACAGTAGAGCTTGGATTGAAGTACACCCATAGCAATGATGTTAGGTTGAGTGGTTTCATCGACGTAGATTGGGCTGGGAGTTTAGTAGATTGGAAGAGTACCAGTGGGTATTGGTTCAGTCTAGGATCAGGAATGACTTCCTAGTGCAGCAGGAAATAGAAGTCTGTGGCACTAAACTCAACAGAAGCAGAGTATATGGCAGCCGTCACAGCTTCGTGTGAGGCCATATGGCTTCGAAAACCGTTGGTGAACCTACTTAAGGAGAAAATGGAAGCAACCAATATCTTTTGCAATAATTAGAGTTGCATCAAGCTCTTTGAAAATCCTGTGTTTCATGATCTGTCGAATCATATTGATATCAAGAGTCACTTCATCAGGAATTGTGTACAACGTGAAACTGTTAAGTTGCAGTACACTCCAGCAAGAGAACAAGCGGCAGACATTCTCACAAAAGCTCTGGGGAAGACTAAGTTTGTCTACTTTAGAGAGAAGATGGGGATGATGAAGAATCCGTTCTAGTAGTAGGAATGGATAGGATCAGTATTCAGAGGGAGTTGTAGTACAGATGCAACAGTGACAGTGGCAGTGTCAAAGGCAGCTGTACAGAGGGCAGTAGCGCAGTAGATGAGGGGCAGTGTCCAGAGATCAACAACGCAGAGGGTGCTTCAAAAGCAGAGCAACATGCAACAGACATATTGTTGGAACACCTTCCTCACTAAGAGGGATTGTTGATTTTTGTAGCATCAGAAAGTGTTCCAAGTCTCAAACTTTGCAGGGAGGCTTGGACAACAATGTTCCAAAGAACCCATAAACCGTTTGTGGAAATTCCACTCGGTTCATGACTTATTAAAATATTAATTATTTTAATGAAGACCCTAAGTCTAAACTTAGGGAAATGAAATAATTAATAAGTCAGAGTGTGAATTTTCTAGAAAACAAAGATCAAGTCAAATTTTAATTTTTGACGTTGATTAAACTTCTAATCCGGGTTGTTAATTGTCCAACGAGAAGATTATAAAAGAAGGCTTGAGGGTCATTTGGAAAATAAGCTGGGCACACACTCAGTACCCAAAGGAGATAGATTTTGAAGTAAAAGAATTTGATTTCAGTGGGAGAGTTGCAACTTGCAAGGCGAAGATTTGCAGAAGCAGCAAGAGGGAGTCAACAAGTGACTGGGGTTAGGGACAGAAGGAAGCAGTGGGCCACAGGAGGCAGCTCTAGGTTGCAACGCAGTGAACCCACGCAGACCCTACGCAAACTTACGCAGTTCAGCGCTGGGACTGCGTAGAGAAACACGTAGACAGGCACAGGAGATAGCAGAGGATGATCAGGGTGTCAGAGATTTGTCGGAAGGAGTCGAGAATTTTGTCTCAGGTGTTTCAAATTTTATCTGCCAGTATTTTTCCTTGTAAAGAAAGCATTTGTTGAAGAGTTTATTAAAACCCTCATCTGTTGCACCAATTTTCCCACATTTGTAATGACTCTTTCCCATGATTTCTTACCTGTACCTATCTGAACTTTGATTTAAGTAAAAACAGATCCAACGAGAGGAGTGTAATAGCTAAATTGAAATTTCAGCTTGCAAAATTAATCTATACATAGAAGAATACCTGAAAATCGACACAAATCCTGAAGCGGGCTGAAGATTTGTTGAGCTCCTTGTGATGTCGTGAACAGATTACCGAAACAATCAAATCCTCCCAGCCAATCCAGGAACAATCCTAGACCCAGAGGATGTCTCCTCTACCCCCGTGCCCAGAATTCCAAGAACCTAGAGACTCCCTTTCAACAAAATTCCTCTCCCTCCATAATATCACTTGTAATCATGCAGAATTTCCAAAAGATCGACCCCCTTTCACCTTCGTATCATCCTCCTTATATAACTTTTTCCACCGCCATAACATCCTCACCCACCGCCTTTTCTCCATCAATATTTGATCTTCATAAATGAAGGTACGAATGTTATTTATGGAGATGTGACTGATATTAAAGAGAAGATGTGATCTACGGTTATCAAATTTGTTTAGGAGGTATATGACTTAAATTTTGAGTACCTTTATGATTAAGTCTTATGTTGGAATATTTATTAATTAACTTAAGTTTATTTTCTTTTTATTAGTCCTTTTCATATAATCTATACTTAGTTAATATGAATATTAATTTGAAATCTTAATATTAATCTCTAACTCAGATAATCTTGATATTAGTAGTTAAGTGTACTAGTGCGATGTGTGCGAAATAGGAAGGTGTAGCTATCAAATGCATATATCGTACACACGCTAATATTATTGTGTATAACTCGGGAATGGGTCGTTACATACTTCCTCCCTTTAGAAAACTTCGTCCTGAAGTTTAGGGTTTTATATACTCATATCAATATTGTGTTTTTAGAGATTAGGGTGATTGTAGAATGCTTGTAATTTTAAGATTGAATTTCCGTTTGAATAAGTATGTATTTGTAATTTAATTGTTACTTCCCATCTCAACCGAATCTCCAAACTATTCTAAAATCATCCTATCCTTCCTAATCTCTTCCACTCCCATCCTATCCGTCTTCTACAGGAATATGCCATGGCATCAGTTTTACTAATCCATTCATAGACCTTAAGGATATTAGTGTCGATTACGTCGACCTGACATGTTGTAGGCATTCGGCAGTCATCATCACACGTCTAGGGGAGCGTGACTCGCACAGTCCTCCCATGACTCCAAGTATTGGAGGATAAACGGTGGGCAACACCTCCACCTCTCCTAGTAGGACTAGGGTCAACACCTTATTGTGGGATTTCAGGGAGTCTCAACTGTTCTTGGAATTCTGTCATCACGTAGATTGTTTCGGTAATATGTGTTCTGCAAGGTAATCACTGGTACACAATCTGCAATGTAAACACTCGTACACACATTACAACATATGCATCTATATTGTTCATAACAAATTGTTACCCGTATAACAATCTCTACACATTCCAAATACATTGCTATCTATGATATTGATCCTAGAACTTATATAACATACTTGGTTTAAAACATTTGTCCACATATGTATCAATATGTCCGATACAATTTCTCGTTTAGATACTGCTTCTGTTTAGTTCATACATGTTCTATCTATGATGCATTGTTTTAATCATTTTCAATCTCTATACCAATATGTTTCATTTTCATATTTAAAATGTAGTTACTTTTCTATTTCCTTTCCTTCAATCATATTTGAAATGTAATGAAATGAATCATTAGATAGTTTCATCTATAACATTTAATCTATGATTTCATATTCTTGCAATGTTAATTTAAATGACATATTACATATCGGTATCCATGCACTAGTAAATTTAAACAAACAACATATATCCTGTATCACTAGAGTGAAGTAGCATCCTATCTTTATGGGTATCCATGTACCAGTAAATTTAAACAAACAGCATATATCTAGTATCACTAGAGTGAAGTAGCATCCTATCTTTATGGGTATCCATGTACCAGTAAATTTAAAACTCATCCTTACGTGATATTTCAAAATAAAGTTTCAAGTATCAAAATAGAGCAGTCATATACATATAAAGTTTCCAGTTTTCAAAATTTAGCATAAGCTGGGGTAATTGTGGCATAAAGTCTCAGCATCCTCCCAAGTCGCCAATCCAGGACTATATTTGTCCCACTGGACTTTAACTTGGTCTATCCGGCGGTTCCTGAGTTGTCGAACCCTACGTTCCAGAATACGTAATGGTTCGACCGTTATGGTTCCCTTGTCCGATACCTGCAGTTCCTTCCATTGGGTCATGAAATTTATCAGCAATATAGTGTCGTAAGGTAGATACATGAAATACATTATGAATTTTGTGCAGGTAGGTTGGTAGTGCAAGACGATAAGCGACAGGTCCAACTTTTTCTAGGACTTCAAACGGTCCTATAAACTGGGGGGGATAATTTTGTCCCCTTCCTAAACCGAATGGTGCTCTTATTTGGTCTGATGTGGATGAAAACCTGATCTCCCACTACATAGCTTCTATCTGTCCTGTGAGCGTTAACATAACTTTTCTGTCTATCCTAAGCCTCTTTCAATCGTTGTTTAATCAGTTTTACCTGATCTTCCATCTCTTGGATCAATTCTGGTCTGACGATTATTTAATCTTCTAACCTGTCCCAACTCAACGACGTTCTGCAGGGTCTTCCGTATAATGCTTCAAATGGCGGCATCCCGACTGAACTGTGATAGCTATTGTTGTAAGAAAATTCTACCAAGGGTAAGTACTTTTCCCAGCGTGACTGTTGGTCCATAACATACATCCTTAGCATATTCTCAAGTACTTGATTTACCCTTTCTGTCTGCCCATCGGTCTCCGGATGATATGTTGTACTCAAATTTAACTGAGTTCCCAAGGTTGACTGCATACAATTCCAGAACCTTGAGGTGAACCAAGGATCTCTGTCGGATATGATTTTCTTAGGTACTCTATGAAATTTGATAATTTCATTTATGAATACCCGAGCTACATCAACTACTTCGTAAGTATCTCTTACTGGGATGAAATGGGCGCTTTTCATTAATCTATCCACCACAACCAAAATGGCATTATGTTTTTGTTGCGTAAGAGGCAGTCCAACGATAAAATCCATAGAAATTATCTCCCATTTGGTCATAGGGATGTCGTGAGGTTGTAAGAGACTTGCTGGGTGACGATGATCGGCTTTTACCTGCTGACATTCAAGACACCTAGCGACAAATTGGACAATGTCGTTTTTCATGCCTGACCAGAAGAAGAGTCTCTTAGTGTCAGCATACATATTCTTTACCCCAGGATGTGAACAATACACTGCTCGGTGTGCTTCCTTCAAGATGGTGTTTCGAAGATCTCCACTATCTGGTATATACATCCTTCCGTGAAATCGTAGAATTCCGTCCTCTTCCAGATCATATCTTTCGAACTTAGGTTCCTTTGAATGGTCGCTCTCGAGCCAGGAAGAAAAACTTGTTGGCTACATCAGTGTAGCGCGCGTGCGGCCCAGAACATAATTGCAATGGTCTATCCCCATCACGGTGCAATTTGAGAAGATTTCCCGATGCTCCGATACCATGTGTAATGACTCTTTCCCATGATTTCTTACCTGTACCTACCTGAACTTTGATTTAAGTAAAAAGAGATCCAGTGAGAGGAGTGTAACAGCGAAATTGAAATTTCAGCTTGCAAAATTAATCTATACATAGAGGAATACCTGAAAATCAGCACAAATCCTGAAGCGGGCTGAAGATTTGTTGAGCTCCTTGTGATGTCGTGAACAGATTACCGAAACAATCAAATCCTCCCAGCCAATCCAGGAACAATCCTAGACCCAGAGGATGTCTCCTCTGCCCCCGTGCCCAGAATTCCAAGAACCCAGAGACTCCCTTTCAGCATAATTCCTCTCCCTCCATAATATCACTTGGTAATCATGCAGAATTTCCAAAAGACCGACCCCCTTTCACTTTCGTATCATCCTCCTTATATAACTTTCTCCACCGCCATAACATCCTCCCCCACGGCCTTTTCTCCATCAAGATTTGATCTTCATAAATGAAGGTACGAATGTTATTTATGGAGATGTGACTGATATTAAAGAGAAGATGTGATCTACGGTTATCAAATTTGTTTATAACTATGTACATGTGATTGGTTCTTGTGCTTATGTCCTTTACTGTTCATTTCTTTGCATATATATTTGTGAATGTTGCAGTAGTATGTATTTCGATATTTACCAGAAGATTTCTAAAAATAGCTTATTGAAATACTAAGTAGGAGGAATAAATCTATCACTGCAACTGTATAGTCTTTAGATTGAAAACTTCACAGTCTCTGCGTAGCTGCTACGCTGCCACTGTTGATACTTCTCTCTGTCTTCTCCACGATGTATTCTTCGGCTCAAGAAGATCTCCAACCAGAATTACTCTGCCCCTCAACTACAATCAAGAATAACTTAGATTTGATTTTCGTCTGAGCATTGCTTCGTCAGAAAATTCAATCTCTATATCCTCTCTGTGTATTTTACAAACGACCCTCAAGCCTTCCTTTATAGTCTTCTCGCTGAGAGTTCGACGACCGAGATTAGATCTCCATTTAGCGACTAAAATTACATTTAGACTTGATCTACTTTTTCTAGAAGTTTCACCCATAGTTTAAATTAATACCCATTAATTATTATAATTTCCTAAGTTAGACTTAGGGTCCTCATTAAAAATAATTAATTTATCAAATAAAACTGTTTCTAGGTGGAATTTCCCAAAACAATTTCCAGGTTATCTGTAATGCATGTGTCTAAGCCTCTCCACAAAGTTTGAGACTTGGAGCACATTTGATGCTACCAAAAATCAACACATAATTCATACAAGGTACTTGGACATTCTCAATTTGAAGGATTTTCATAAGAATAGTCGGATTGGTAAGCCATCTCTTTGCATCATACCAACCCACATTGTCACATAGCAAGTCCTTGACTAACATCTCTATCTCTCCGGAAGGTCAGGGCACAATGCCGGCAAGATCAATGACTGATAGACACCATCATCATTGTCTCTCAAGGCACATACCCCAGCCGGGTGTTCATAGGGTATGTCCTTCCAGGACAATTCCTATCTTGGAATACCACATCCTCAAGGAATTTCCTCTACGACTACTCTCATCTTGGATGCCCTACCTCATTGTCAAAAAGTATCGAGTGCCAGATGCTTACCCAATCCTCCATTCTTTCTTCACAAAGTGAAGACAAGAATGATGTGTCTATCTCTCCCTCTCAACTAGGGAAGATATACCCATTCCTATAAAAGGAATATACCCAATCTCCCTCTTATCCAGGGACATTTCTAAGCTCCCTCTTAACTAGGACTTGCTTCCAAGCTCCTTCTTAACCAGGGACTTACTTCCATGCTCCCTCTTAACTTACGGACTTGTTTCCAATAACAACTTTCTGCCTTTTGGCGGAGATCATGGTATCTTCATTTAATTGTAGAGCTCCTTCTTTTGATGTCAGGAATTTCATCTTCATCATTATGGAGCCTTCATATTTTTTTTGTAGGGCATCGACCATCCATCACTTTCCTTCATGAACCATGTAAGTCATGTCATCTTTTTCTTCATCGGAAAGTGATCTTTTAGTCCACATCTGGCTTTTCTTCATACAACTACCTCTTGCAAGTCATGTTTTCTTTAGTATCTTTCATCCAACCACATGAGTGATATTTCTAGGTGACATCTAAAACTCTCTTTCGACAACCCTATATCAATCCATCCAGCTGTTGTTCAAAAATCACAAATGAACATTAAATCAAAGTTACCTTTTGTGATGGCCTTTCATCATGCATCTATTTGCTTGCAACATCAATAACCCGCATAAAAACCTCTCCAAGACTTTAAATGTGAAGGGTCTCCTTTCTTTACAGACCTTATCAGGGTCTTCATACCTTCTCCATGGAGATGTCATGGCCAATTCTTCTAGTCATCGGATGTTGATTTCCTTTTCTTATATGACCATAGTTGATCTTTGACGATCTCTTCTTTCTTTCTTCACGTATTGCTTCCCAAGAACTTCTATCCATAGTTCCTTCATCTTTTTCAACCACCTCATATTCCATATGAGGACATATTATGTTGATTTCATCTTGTCAATATGTGAACCATGCCTTCATGCATCTTTTCAAAAGAAGAGATCCCTTTTCTTCGATTGTTCTCATGAGATTAAGCATTCACCCATGCAATCTGCAACTATACATGATGAAATGACTTAATCTATATACATACCTCTTTTCTACTTTTGGTCATCTAGACTTCCTTCGACAACTTCCTTTCCTTGCATGAAAGTTCTTCGACCATGCTGCATTCCTTTGTCATCATACCATCGTCCTTCTAAACAATGAATTCCATACAAGGTGGAATTCTCAGCGAGACACTTTCTTTTTCAAAAGAGGTGAATCTTCTAATGAAGATTCCAACAGAGGTCTTAATTATCCTTATTCTGCAAATGCTCCTTCCCAATGATGATGATGTATGATGATTTATTTTTACCATGCTAGATGATTTTCTTTCAACATATTACTTATGCTTTCAAAGAGGTAACCAAGAGCTACTTCCTTCCCATGATGACTACTACATCCATGTAGACTTGTACTTCAACTATCTTTCAAGCTTCTATAATGATGTCATGAGCTCTTGTTTTAATCATACGATGTCATCTCCTAATATGATGCATCGTATCATGCTTACAATGCTTTCTACAATAGTAGAGGTCTTTTCACCTCCTACTTCTCCTTGTTGTAGAGACCTTAATAGTGAAGATCTATCCCTTCTTTCTTGGATTTCTTCTCATTAGGTTCATCTACTTCTTCGGTGATATGGGCTTCAATTCTTTCTTTACTTTTGTTGTCCTTCTTGAGTTTAGGACAATTTCTTTTGTAATGCCCATATTCCTGACAACCATAGCATTGGATCTTTGACATATCGATCTTCTTTTTTTGAGGACCAAACTTCCCAAACTTTCCTTTTCTCTTAGCCATGGCAGCAAATGCTTGAACTTGTTTGCTTGGTCCCACATCACTCTTTGCTTTTAACCTGGTTTCTTCAGTCTTTCACATTGACCAAAGTTCACTGAATGGGGTGGCTTCCTTCTTTCCTTAGATGCTTGATATGAAATTGCCCCATTCATCAGGTAGTGCATTGAGCACCACAATGATTATTTCTTTATTGGACATTATTTCTCTCAACTCTTGTAGTTGGTCTCTTATTTCTTACACCCTCATAAGGTATAAGGCTATCCCTTCTTCTTTTGATACCTTCATCTTATATAGCTTGATTATTAAAGATATGACTTCTCCAGCGGTGCTTATGGAGGACAATTCTACTTTCTTCTCATAGATTTCTTTTGATGTCTCCAATTTTGATACATAAGGTATGAGGGGATCCTTGATGGATTCTACAAGGATCCTTTGAGCCCTTACTTCTCCTTTCATGTACTTTGCTAGAGCTTGAGCTTCTTCCTTTGGAGGCTTAGTGATTGAACCCTTAACATGTCCATCGACTTCATTTTCTATGAGGATTAAATTTGTCCTCTTCTTTCATGCAAGGAAGTTTGATGACCCAACCAATTTGTTGCTCTCCTTGCAAAATGAAGTCATTTTGATAGATTCAGACATAGATATAAATATACTTACTTGTCAAGTGAATATACTCCTTGATGATGAAATCTTCAACTTGATGCCTTTCTTGATGACGTTGATAATAGAAGATGTCTTCTTGATGAAGATGTATTCCTTTAAGTATGCTTTGATAGTGATCCTTGACTCAAGAAGAGGGAGATCACCTTGATTCCTTGACCTTCGATGAAGAGGCTTCAAGATGCTTCAATGTGTAGTCCTTCTTTGAGATGAGATAGGGTCCTTGAGATTTTATTTGTGATGATGATTGAGAAATGTATGAACTTCCCAGGAATGCTTCAAATGTAGAACCCTTCTTCGGATAAGCTAGGGTTTTGAGGTCTTCTTCTTGTTGTTGCTTCTAGATGGTGTGATTGTTGAAATGAATAGTACTTCTTGATGCTCCTTAGATTGATTGGTCCTTATGTATCGCTTCTTTAAGTTGCCTTTCTTTTTCTGGTCACCCTAACTCTGATACCGTGTTGAGAAATCTAGGGCAACTAGATTATGTGATTTCTTTTACTTTGATAACTGCTTGTGATGTATTTTTACTTAACTTGATTAACTTCTTCTTTCTTTTGATTATATTTAATGTTCTTATCATCAAAAAACTACCAAATCATAAATGACAATGAGACAAGAGGACACAAGATGTAGGGGATCAGCCAGGGCCAAAACCTCTCCACTTGAGAGGAAAAACCACAATAATTCTCCTCTTCTTATTGAATCTTCAAATGACGAATTCCAAGACCTAAAACCCTTGTAAAAAACCCCTCGAAGACCAAGTCAACCTTTCTCCTTGATGAGCTTTCTTTCCAACAATTTCAACCCCAACAACTTCTTTAGTAATTTTGACCCAACAGTTTCTTCTGCAATTTCGACCCAACAGTTTCTTTTGGAACTTCGACCCCAGCAGTTTCTTCTGGAACTTCGACCCAATAGTTTATTTCTGGAACTTTGGCCCAACAGATTCTTTTGCGACTTCGACCCCAACAACTATCCAACACTTCGACTTAACAACTGTAGAAACCCTAACACAAGAGAAAGAGAGAGAGGCCCAAAACTTTGATCTTGCTCTTCTTCTTCCTTTTTGTCCTTCTCTAGCTTCTATATTGAGGAGATCGAACTTGCTTGAGTGTGTGTCCAAATGAGGTCGATTTCCTTCTTATATATAGGCTTTTGTGGTGTACGAATTGCTATCTTAGGCCGACTTGTCCCTTCATGTAGGTCGGCTTGTTACTACTTGTTTGAAAAGGTCTTGGAGGGACTTTTACACTATTTTTTACTCAAATAATTTTTCTTTACAATATGTAACATGCCCAAAAGGGTCTTCCATACATGGCAATGATTCAATTGACTTGTAGACTCAATAACAAGCCCTAGAAGCACTCAATGGGTGCTTGACCTAAAAATAAATTTCCCTTGAGCATGAAACCCATGCCTCAAGAATGACAATTATAAATTTATTTTTCTCTTTACATCAAATACATAAAATCATGAATACTTATGTCATTATGAAGACCCAACCTAGTTACATATTTCAACACCTCCTACGCTGAATATGTGCCCAAATCCTAGCCATCTAGGCGTGATGGCTTGAAGGTTCAAACTTCAAACTTGCCTTCGAATTATTGAGTCTTGGCACCTGCAAGTTAGATAAATAGAGCTATCCATAAGATCTAGATTTGAAAATAAAAAACCCCATATAATTATTTACAAAATGAAAAGGGTTAGTAGGAAATATTCAGAAATTATTTAAATATTTTTATTTTAATACACTAGCCAACTGCTAGACCATAAATCGTTAGATCAAGCCAAGAAGCCAAAAAATGTGTGGTCACCTCAAAGTCTATGTACTTGGGGGTTGCCCAAGGGTTGAATCACCTAAATATCTCTGCACACTTTGATAGATAAATTGTTGGCTTCAAAAGCGGTTTAGATACACATTTAAAACCCTCAATATCTAGAGATACCTACTAGATCGAGCGATCGTAAAATGTTTCTCTAGAACCCAACACCTAAAGCAAAATACCTGTGCTAATAGATGATCCAACTACTGGCTATTGAAACAAAAATATTCAATATTACACAATTAGAGCTTTAAGAATATTCAACACATACCATAAATCATTGAGAGAGAGACACCTTGAATTGAAACCCCAAATACTTTTGCTTTATTATCAAAAGAAATAGAGCAGATCTTAGCTTAGTACATCACAAGATGATGTTGAATGAGGAGCTAAAGAGCTTCCTTATATAGAAAATGAGAGGGATCAACCCCTCCAAGTGGAAAATAACGACTAGTAGCTTGATCCTTGTAAAAAAAATTTGGAACCCTTGATTAGTTGGCACAAATCTCCAAAAGAATTCGATTCTCCTTGTTTACTGGGTTGGGGGGGATCAAACTTTGACTTATGGACCACAAAAGGATCTTCAAAAATAGAATTATCGTTACTTGTGCAAAATAATTAATTGCTTGGTCCAAAAAAAGTTCGAATTGTTGGGAGAATAGCCTTCCTGGGTCCAACAAAATTTTTGACTAGGCCATCCTGCCTTGGAAATGAGGCTTTTTATTTTTGACTTGAATTTTTCCCTTTGAAAATAGCCTCAATATTTTTTTGAATAATTTTTCCCTTCATTTTATTTTTCGGCAATTTCTGGCTAATTTTATTTTTATTTTTGCCAGAAATTTAATTAATAGAAATAAGAGAGGATTACAAATATTTTTCCACCCTCTAAGTGGGTCTAAGATATTTTCATAATGGTGTTCTAATTATGAGGAACCATTCACCAAAATATTTCTAGACACTCTTACATCAAGATACTACAATAATCAATCCTTATAGGGGAATTTTGCGACTCAAGACACATGATCTAGTATGATAAAAATACATAGACACACTAGGACTCACCTAAGACCTTATCAATGAGTTCCACCCTAGCTTTGGGGTCTAGTTGGGAGAAAAACTGTCAATTATTCATGTTTACAAACACAAATAATTGGGGAGGTTAAAAAATTTCCTAGAATGAAACCCTTTGAGAAGAATCGTAGGCTTACCTAGGTCTTGTTACATGGCTTAATAGTCATATTGAATCATTCTTACACTACAATAGAATTATTTGGGGCTGCAATGATGATAGTGATTCAAGAAATTTATCCACTGCTTTATACTCTGCTTCTTGGAACGGTTGACATGCACATGGTCAACAAGACCCACTTTGTTTTTTCCTTCCACTTGTTAAATGGATTATCTGATTTCACTCCCTTGCATTCTAGCCAACCTTCACTATTAAGCACTTACAGCTAAGAGGGAGGGTGATTCATGATATCACACTCTTTTTTTCCTTAGTTGTGTACTACCTTTTCACAGCAGCGACCATTGAGAAAATATGGAAGGAGGCCCCATGTTGCCATAGCTTTAATATCCCAGCTATCCATTCATTCATTCATTAGGTTTATCTAACATAAAGGATGTGTACATATAGATGTGCTTAATATAAATGAATTTTCTCTCCCTATTTCAGGGTAGGTTCTGATTGATTGTTTGTATGTGGCAGATGGAGTGTAAATCAGTCAACAAGTGTTGAGCCAGGATCCCAACTCAGTGCATCTGAGCAGAATATAATTATTCGGACAAATAGCTCAGATAGAATTATGATAGGAGCAGACAACATACCTCAATATCAGCAGCGTGTTACCTTGCAAAGAAATGAATGGCATCAACACTTTAAAAGCTTTAGAAACAATGTGATTGTGATCTCAGGAATCCTCTGAACCACACAATTCAATCCCAGATTTTCAGGTAAGAAATTTCTTCTTACTTCTTTGCATATCTACCATACTACAATAGAAGCTGCCAACATAATATAAGTACTCATAACATTTTATTTGTCAAAATGTCCTATGTGACATTATTCAACCTCAAATTTGAAATATTCTCTGGCCGTTGAAAGCCATTTTACCTACCATAAAATGGCTTAAAATACCTGTCCCTTAAAATGATTGGTAATAAAATTTTTCTTTTCAAAAAAGTGGACATTTATGAAATTAATGAAATTTATAGCTTCCTTGTTTTCTGCAAGTTTATTTAAAAAATGAAGCGTGGCTTTCAATAGTATCAACGGCATGTTATATTCGTAGGAACCCCTAATACAGAAGGTTAATTCAGCTCTATTACTATGCATGTTATAGTATTTGTTATTGATATATCCTTAGGGATTTCAAGACAAAAGTAATCTGGTTACTCAGTTGCAAGCAGCAGTTTTTGAGCTGTTAATTTCTGAACATGTTCTATTCCATTTCAGATTAGGGCACAAAATACTGAAGCAGATAGAACAGATAAATAGATCGATGGAAGACAAGCCAACGAAGAAGAAGAATGATGGCGTTATGGCGATCAGCAGGATGTTTCAACCAGCAAAGTCTCCAATAGGTCATTCAGCCAAGCATGTCATACACAACCCCAAGGCAACCCAGACAAAGAATACTCCACAAGGACACAGCTCCATCGCCATCAAGAGAGAAGAAAATCCTTCACACATTGTGTGTATAATGAACTCCAAGTCTCTCCAATATATAGGCATCTTTGGGGGTGTGTGACACGTCTTTTAAGACATTTAAGTCTATATTATATTCCAGGCCGACCTAGCACATAAGTGGAATAAATTCAAAGTACATGTTCTGCTCATCCGATTGAGATGATATTTAGATCAATCTTACACCTCTCCGAAAGAGGAATCCAATAAAAATATTGGGATCGTCATCTGAGCAGCACAACCCGGAGTTTGGACCTAGTTGTCCAATTTTAACACTCCTTCTCAACTAGGGAGAACTCCGTCCATTAGCGCAATCCAAACATCGTGCGTCATCCCGCCGTAACTTGCTTCGCTGGCTTCTTTATTTCAGAACAGAAGTGGGTCAGTGACCAAGACATCATTCTCGGCTGACAGATTCAGCCCAGAGGTCCGAAACCTCTATAGGACTCACAAAGAGTCTCATACCAACCCGAAGTTGGTTTACTTGACCCAAAGTCAGTTGGAGGTCCGAAACCTCACTAGGACTCAAGAGAGTCATATACTAACCCGAAGTTAGTTTCACTGACTCGAAGTCAGTTGGAGGTCCGAAACCTCGCTAAACTTGATCCTAGATCAAGTGGTTGGACACGTGCCATCCTAGACATAGAGAGTACGACAATCTCCGATGCGTCCATCGGTCTTGCTATGGTCTCTATTCACATTTCCCACCTCATTGGCCAAATGAGAGGTACTTCCCATGAGTTCAAAACTCCATGGGTAGGATGCATACGGGGCATAAATCAGAGAGAGGTAAACCATCTCAATATCATCATGGTGGGGTAGAAGCACACCAACTAGGTTCGACAAGCCTAGCCCTCTAGTTGCTTATAGCTCCGAGAAGCTATCCCCAAAAACCCCCTTGGAGCTCCCAGAGCTCATCGTCCAATAGGACCCTCTAAATAGGGTCGTTCCATGATTCCAAGATTCTCACAGAAGGTTAGGAACATGACCTTCGCCAAGGGCATTGTGAGAATATCCGCAACCTGCTCATCAGTTCTTATATGATCGAGCCTTACGGCGCCTCGTTGTACCATATCCTGGATAAAGTGGTACCAACCATCAACATGCTTGGATCAATCGTGGAACCCGGGATTCTATGACAAACGAATCCCCCTCTGGTTATCACAAAGGATAACGGTGGCATCTAGCACATGCTCAAACAACTCACTGAAGAGCTTTCGCAACCAAGTGACTTCACATCAGGCCATACATGTTGCAATGTATTCGACCTCAGCGGTGCTCAAGGCTACTGACTTCCGTTTCCTGCCTGAAGCAGATCTACGTGTGAAGCAACCTCTAGATGTGCTCTTGCGATCCACCACACTACCAGCCTAATCGACATCAGTATATCCAAGGAGTGTCATGCTCTCGACAGTGTATCTTAGTCCATGGTCTATCGTGCCCCAGAGATATCTCAAGAGTTTCTTGGCACCAACCCAGTGAATGTTATGATCAACCATGTGTTGACTCAAAGTGTTCATTGCAAAACATACATCCAGACGAGTGTTCATTAAGAACAATATGGCCCCTACGAGTTGACGATACTCAGTAGGATTAGCTAACACGGGCCCAGCAGCGCTGCCACTCAACTTCTTAAAGTTGAGCTCCATCGGTGTCGACACGGACTTACAGTACGCCATACCAAATCTTTCCAGAAGCTTCAAAATGTATTTTCCTTGAGAAAGGAAAATCTCGCCAGGTCTCTGCCAGACCTCCAGGCCTAGGAAGTAATGCATCAGTCCTAGATCCTTCATCTCGAACTCAGTAGCGAGCTCCCTCTTGCACTGATGAATGAGAGGGTCAACACCTGTTAGGAAAAGGTCGTCCACATACAACACCAGGATGAGAGGCTTCTCTCTATCAACCTTGAAGTAAAGGTTCGGATCAGCATTACTACAAGTGAAGCCCAGCTTCATCAGGTAGTTATCTATCCTCTCGTACCAAGCTCTGGGTGCTTGCTTCAACCCATAGATGGCTTTCTTCAACCTGCAAACATGGGTGTTCTGATCCTGGACTTCAAACCCCAAAGGTTGCTCTACATACACCTCTTCCTTTATCGCACCATGCAGAAATGCGGTCTAAATATCCATTTGATGAAGACTCCATCCTTGCGTAGTAACAAGGGCTATGATAGATCAAATGGTGTTATATCGGGCCACAGGTGCAAATATGTCATCATAGTCTATGCCTTCCTTTTGAGAGAGGCCACGGGCAACAAATCTTGCCTTGAACTTTTCAGCACCTGCATCAGATCCATGCTTGATCTTGTAGAGCCATTTCGAGGTGAAAACTGCTTTGTCCTCTAGTCTTGGAACCACATCCCGGACATCATTCTTCATTATGGACTTGTTGTCGCACAGAATGTCTAGGCACCGCGACAACGACTCAGATCGGGGGCTGTCACCCTGATCCCCAATCTCTCTATCTAAGCTGTCTCCTTGCAAGCTATAAGGGAGGTAGACCCTATTATAAATGAAGAAGAAAATCTAGGAGACACAGCTAAAACACCAAATACTTGATAAAATTAACGAGATTTCACGGATTTATTATGTTAAAACTAGCGCATACATAAAAGTCCAAAGCCCGTGTTTCTTTTTTCTTGGTGATTCAGATTCATTTTTGTATGGTTTTAGATTGTAGTTTTTTTTTTTAAAGTTTAGACTTTGATTTTTAATTGTATTAGTTTTGATAGCGTAATGTTTAGTTTTAGCCTTAGGTTTTAATTTGTTTGCGATTTTCATAATTTAGATAGCGTTAGTTCAAGAGTTGGTTTTATTTCGATTTTTTTGGTTTTATATTTTATTTAGTTTAGTCTTAGTTAGTTTTAATTTTGTAATTCAATTTTTATTTTACTTTTAGTTTTTTTATTGTAGATTTTAATTTTTTAATTAGTTTAGTTTTAGGATTCGATTTTAATATTTAGTTTTAATTTAGATTTTAAATTTGTTTTAGTTTTAGATTTAATTTTTTTTAGATTAGCTTTAGAATTTAACTTTAACTTTAGTTTTAGTTTTAGATTTTAAATTTAGGTTTTAATTTTATTTTTTCTTTAGATTTTAATTAGAGTTAGTGTTAGATTTGAATTTTGATTTTAATCTGTTTTAGAAAATAAAAATAATAATAAAAAATAAAAAATATATAAAATTTTCAAAATTCTAAATTTTTTTTTCTAAGTCTTATAGTCAAATGAGCCTAAATTTTTCTATCTGAAGTTTGACTGTGGAGTATTTTAATTTTCGAACTGGGTTATATTGGAATATCTTAATTTCAGAAATATTTCAAGCACTTGGCATCGTTTCATGATAAGCTTTGTTGATTGGCTTCAGTATCTTAATGAATGATCGTGGCATTTTCTATTGAATATCATTGTGGTCATTTAGCAACAATTATACATCCAACACTTATCTTTAATTGCATAACGGGATCTTGTTTGACTCCATAAGGCATTGGTTTTAACATAATCAATCTATGAAATCTCGTTAATTTTATCAAGTGTTTGGTGTTTTAGCTGTGTCTCCTGGATTCTTGTCCTCCATTTCTGATAGGGTCTACCTCCTTTAGCTTGCAAGGAGATAGCTTAAATAGAGAGATTGGGGATCAGGGTGACAGCCCCCGATTTGAGCTGTTGTCGCGGTGCCTGGACAATCTGTGCGACAACAGGACTCATACTCTTCGTGCATCACATCCTTCCAGACTTGATGCTTTACAGCTTTCCCAAATAAAATGGCTCATATTGTACTCATGGCAGTTAGATACCTCTGGTATTTATATGGCTTCTTGGATTTCTTTTGGAATTTCCCCCTTGAAGCCATATGTCTTTGAGCCATGAGGGTCTTCTTTCTTTCAGCAATGATATTAGCTCAGGAGCATATACAGTTGTATTCTCCCTCTTAATGCCATCTTCTCTTGTGAGAAAAGACATCTATTTTAAAGGAGGGCATCCCAGACACCAACTTGGAAGGGGATTTGTAATCACGGGCCTAAATCTTACTCACCCACTATACAGGCCATTCAAGAATCATAGCCATATCTGTCATACATCTTGTCAGGTGTCATATATTGTCATATCATGGATTACAGTGATGCTATAACATTATTTATCACAACCATCAAAAGATATCAAACTTCATGGTTATATATATTTCCATATGCCTATCCCTATGGCCTCCGTCCTTGATGTACCAGGCAGATCTCACAGAGAATATTGCTGCTTTAAACTCACCCCATCAATTCCCTCAGTCAATGTTGTTCTTATTGCCTGTACATGCAACTTATCACAGCTACTGCGCATAATTCATATGACCATCTCTATTGTCATAGCTACAATATATGTTGCAACTAATACTCAAACTGTCTCAGGCCTCTTGCACTCTGAATATTGTCCCTAGCAGTGAGTGCATAACCCACATTGCCATCATCACTACCATGCATTCGTTTTATCAGTTTCTCACAGGCCTTTCTTGCCTCTGCAGCTTTATTCAAAACATCTTCAGTTGCCATAAACTGTTGCACATGAGTTTTTTGTCTCTCTCGAAGTTGCTTATATGAATTTTGTAAACATAGGTATGACTGTCTATGTTACATTCTTACTTCTTTTCTGCAGTTGTTGTTGCCCACAGCCTTCACTGTCATTTCCATTCTCATTTATCGTCACTGACATCACCAGAGATGCAATAGAACCCATGCTGAGCATGTACAAAAGGTTGACACTACCCATTTTGTACTAGACTTTGGCCTATGGTTTAAAGACAGGTGGCAAAAGGCAGATTCCTTTTTCAGGTAGACAGTTCATCACAAATATTTTACATAGGACCAGCAACTGTAAAAAATAGCCCATCTCAATGTCCATTATGCAAAAAAAATATATTTCATCTTTTTTTTTCTTCTTTACACAGAAAACTGCGTTTGTCATCCCAAGCATAAAGGGAGGCGCCCTTGATATTTTCGATGTAGGCAACTACCTCAAACTCTGCCAGCCTGTGAAGAGTTATCACATCCAACAACGAAAGCAACAATCTTCGTGAATGGAGCACATCCATGCTCATCACCGCCTTCTTCGCAAATCCAACCACGGTTCTCTCCAAGACGTATGCCTAAGTTATAACGCCACTTCCATCGCTCTCATGCAATGGTATGTTCTGTCTGGACATGGATTTTGGCATGTAGGTTCTGAGAGAACCGTCGGTGCATCCAAACAGGAGTCGACATCCCCATGAGCCCACGCTTTCAATCTTGGTAGGGCAAACCTTCACTAGTTGATTTGAATCGTAAGCATTGTGCACCATTTTCGTTGAATTCTAAGTACTTCTCTGTTCTTAAATTTCTTTGAACAGTCTTCGATCTGGTGATCTCTTCCTCGACTCACAAAATCAGGCAAATTGTGATGAACATAGATACATCTGCGGCAAGGGATTGAAGAGCACATGAGCCTTGATAATAGTAAAGTGAAAAATAGCTTGTGACAAAGATTCACGGCATTGCTGTTGCTGCCAGAGCAACCCCTTCAGATGTAAAGCTGGGAGAGATTTTCTTTACAATTATGATGGCAGCTACTGGACTTGAAGAGGTGGCGGGAAGAATTTGCTCAAGCTATGGTTGTTTGATCCATCGATTGGGCAGTTCCATCAACAATATCCACGTTGATTCTCCCTGCGTAGGCCACGATCATAGACTTCGCTTGGTTGACAATAACTCAGCAGTCCCGACCCTTCCGCTTTATGAATTTCTCTGCTCGCATCCACAACAATGATTGATTTAAAAAAACTGAGTTTGGTCGGTTGATTCACGGTAATGATAATCCTCTGGGGCTTGCACGACTCGAATGTCAACTTAATATGCAGCGGATTCTTATGGCGTTGTTGTGAATGACGGCTACGTTCAGAGTTTGGCCACCCCAATAAAATTTATTGTATGGGCCCTCAACAGTATCTTGGTTCAGGATTTTGGAGTCCCTGCTTGATCAGTAAATTTAGGCTGACCCTTCTTATTTCCTAAAATCAACCCTTGCCAAATCCTAAACAGAAGCCCCAGGTTTGCAATGGGTTAGCAAGACAGATGGATGCAGAGAGGTGAAGAAATGAATACGTGGGCTAGTTGCTGGTAAACAAATTGTCCACGCTGAAGATTAGTTGCCGGTAAAAAAATTGCCCATGCTGTCTCTAAGGATGAGGTAGGGACTGCGGCCCACCTACAGCAGCATATGCTGCTATCTACTGCACCCAAGACACATTTATGTAGGTTGAAACAACCTTTGCTGCTTCGGCCTCCCCTCATAGTAATTCAGTCTTCAAGATAACCCTAAAACAGACCTCAGAAACCCACGTTGTCTTATCTTTCCTTGTTGCGGCTAGGCCAAAGAATATCACCGCTCCAACGATTCTTTTTGAAGTGTGAGTGATTGTTCTCAACACAAGTTGAACTTTGTCTTCACCAAGCTCTGATACCATGTTAATTTTTGAACATGTTCTATGCCATTTCAGATTAGGGCACAAAATACTAAAGCAGATAGAACAGATAAATAGATCGATGGAAGACAAGCCAACTAAGAAGAAGAATGATGGCATTACGACGATCCGCAGGATGCTTCAACCAGCAAAGTCTCCAATAGGTCATTCAGCGAAGTGTGTCACACACAACCCCAAGACAACCCAGACAAAGAATACTCCACAAAGACGCAACACCAAGAACGTAGCTCTATCGCCATCATGAGAGAAGAAAATCCTCCACACATTGTGTGTATAATGAACTCCAAGTCTCTCCAATATATAGGCATCTTTGGGGGTGTTTGACATGTCCTTTAAGACATTTAAGTTTATATTATATTCCAGGCCGACCTAGCACATAAGTGGAATAAATTCAAATTACATGTTTTGCTCATCCGATCGAGATGATCTTTAGATCGATCTTACACCTCTTCGAAAGAGGAATCCAATAAAAATATTGGGATCGTCATCTGAGCAGCACAACCCGAAGTTTGGACCTAGTTGTCCAATTTTAACATGAGTGCTGGACTAGGTAAATCCTTTATAACAGTGAAAATATCTTTTAAAGATATCAAAGTGATTCTTTAAGCCATTTTATCTACCATAAAATGGCTTAAAATACCTTTCCCTTAAAATGATTGGTAATACAAATTTTCTTTTCAAAAAAGTGGACATTTATGAAATTAATGAAATTTATAGCTTCCTTGTTTTCTGCAAGTTTGTAATGACCCATTCCAATTTATAAGCAAAATAATATTAGCACGTACACGATGTATGCATATGATAGCTACACATGCATACATCGCATACACTGCACTAGTATACATACTTGCTAGTATTGAAAATATCTAAGTAGGTTAATAAGTTAATTATGAAAATAGATCCTTAACTACCTTGATATAATAAATATGTCGAATGAGACCTTTAATAAATATCAGGGTAATATCTGAGTTAGGGTAATGAATTGAATATCATAATGCATTTCTATCTCGCCGAGATATAACGAAATATAAAGCTAGGTACTTAACACGTATACCGCTCTTATATACGTATGCGTGGTAGAACATTGTTCAAATATATATATAAGTACAAATTATATTTTTAGTGAACAAATAAAATAATAATATAATTCGATTAAAATTATAAAGTTAGTGTAATTAATTTAAAAACAAAATATAATAAAATTAATCTTAAAATATTTAGTCAAAATAATATCTACATAAATGACTCTATAAATATCTCCATAAATGACTTAAATGATATCTACATAAATGACTCTATAATATCTTCATAAATGACTTACTAAATATCTACATAAATGACTATAATATCTACATAAATGGAGGAGGTGAATCAAAGTTATAAAAGGGGAGGAATATGAAAGAGGAGGGGAGGTTTTTCTTTGCTAATTTCTACACTATTGTCTGAGGAAATAGTGAGTGGTATGAATTGTTTTGAAGTAAGTCTTCACTGTTCTTGGAATTCTGGGCACGGGGGCAGAAGAGATATCTTCTGGATCTAGGATTGTTTTTGGAAAAATCCTAGATTGGCTGGGAGGAAAAGATTGGTTCGGTAACCTGTCCGCTGCATCCACGAGGAGAGCCACAACCCAATAAATCACCTAATTCGTTCCAGGTATTCTTCTATGCATAAATTAGGTACTTATGTAAGTTTAATTTTACTACCGATCTCAATTAGTTGGGATTTATGCTTAAATCTATAAGTAAGAAAAATTTAGGATAAATGTCGTCACTATTTTGGTTCTCTACATATGGTATCAGAGCACGGTGTCAGACTCTGTGGATCTTAGGGTCTCTTTTAATGATCTCTGTAGGTTTCTAAGCTTGTATTTCCTCCAGATACGAGAATCGCAACATTGCTGCCAGGACCAAAGGTTTTGTTTCTTTGCACGGTTGAAAAATGTTTGTGATTCTTGGCATTGCAAATGGATTATAAATAGAGGTGAATTAAGATTCCTTGGGTAAATTATTGAAATTATGAATTTACGGCCGGACTGTCGACTTCTCAACACCTCCAATGGTCAATCTATTTATTTTAGTAAGTCTGCTCTGAACTTAATATCATTTGTCATGCTTGCTCAATTGCTCATTGGCATTAGCCATATGACTTAATACTTGGAGAAATTTAAAACTTAGATTCCAATTCAAATCTAAATTTTGTTGACACCAATATATATATATATATATATATATTTTTTTTTTCTCCTAGATCCAAATTTTATACACGTCTAAAAATTCGATTGGGCCCGTTGGTTAAGACACTGGAAATGGGGAAGGGTTTGACCCCGCAGGCGCAGCAGAACCCCACGAACTCTGTCTTCCCCAGGATTAGTAAATAACAGGTTGACGTCCACGTCCATGTTTAACCTCCAGGACTTCTTTTGCCTAGGGGCTGTTTGAAGACAACATATGCTAAAGACAGGGGCTGTTTTAAGACAACATATGCTGAGAAGTTGTCAATGGAAGAAACACCATTATTGCCTTCCCTCTTGGTATCACCCATGGCTGCTGAAAGCAGCGTTGGGTCCTTCCGGGAATGGTCTAACACTCGCAAGAAGACTCCAAACTAGTCTTGGCGAGAGCCGCCCAGAATTTTTTCGCAGCCCTGGTCAAAACTCCACGAAAATTTCGCCAAGTTCCATTAACACATTAATATATTCTCTGTTAAGATGAGGACAACATGATTCGAACCTGCGCTGCTGATGTAGAGACAAATTAGCGTGGATATTTGTTTCCTTATTTCTATATATTTTCGATTAAAGACTAAATCGTGGCCGACCGGATTAGATGATGCGCGAGCAAAGTCCACATAACTTCTATTCATACCCGATAACCACTCTGGCAGTCTCCACGTAATAAAATATTTGGTCAACACCCAATCTCCAAGCCTAAGTCGATTTTAGCGATGTCCACTAATCAACAATTATCAACATCGATAGAGCTAAGTCAGTGCCCAATGCATCAAGCACCGAGCTAAGGGAAGAAGCATAGTGGTTGCACAATGCGTTCACTAATGGGCCGCGCCATTCAAACTTAACCAATCACTTTTTTTTTACCAACACGCCAACCCATTGGGATTTTTGTGCTATATCTCATTCTACATTTTGCAACCAGTCATCAGAAAACCTCCAATTCCTGCACAGTTAAGTAAGTTGCAATATCTGATGGCCATGAATTTATCACACAACAATTTGACCGGTGAGATTCCAGCAAGTTTTGCAAATTTGGTGAGTCTTTCTTCTATAGATCTGTGATACAATGATCTAGAAGGTTCGGTTCCTCAATTTAGGGTATCCAAGAACTCACCGCTCACATTTTACGGTGGGAATCTGAACCTTTACAACGGTCCTGGCTTGCAGCGTTGCAATGATGGAGTACCACCAAGTAATCATGGGGTAAGAATTCAGACGATAATATTATATTCATTGTTGTATCGATAGCTTCGGCTTTGCTTGTTTCAGCAGTTATAGGAGCATTGCTGTGTTGGAGAAGCCAACGAGGACGAAATTTAACAAAGGGGTCAGCAGAGGAGGAAACTGATACATTCTCACTGTGGCCATCCCTAAGCGGCGACAGAAACATTTTTGCCGAGATCTTGAAAGCCACAGAGATCTTCAACGACAAATACTGCATCGGAAAAGGAGGCTTCCCTGCGGTATACAAAGCGCTTCTTCCGTCCGGCGAAATTATAGCTGTGAAAAAGCTCTATCCGACTACCGAGGGCGTCGTCTTAGATCGGAGAAACTTTTGTCGAAAATCGAAACCCTAGCAGGGATTAGACACCGGAATATTGTGAAGCTCTACAGGTATTGCTGTCAGAGTGAAATGAAGCTTCTAGTATACGCGTATATGGAGAATGGGAGTCTGATCAGCGTTAATATCAAACCTTAGAGTGAACTTCAAAACCTCTGTTTCGTGCAAATCCTCAATGTCTGCAGTGAACGTGTTGGATAGACAGCTGGTCCTTGATTTCATTATAGTTAACGTTAAAGCCTCTAAAGGATGTTTATTAAATTAATATATCTGTTTATTAAACTAATATATTTGCTTAAAATTGAGATGGTTGGGTTTAGTTCATCATTAAACTCTTTATGCATTTTGAGAAAATAGATATATAGTTAAAAAAAAAATACAATGATACTTTAGTAAGCCCAGGTTAGTCTTAAAGTATATCATTTGAATGATAAGCTAGATAAGTCATCCATTGATGTCCTCGAGAAGAGTTGTCTCTTTCATTCAGTGCTCTACTAAAGTCATTATAAATATAAATATATATTTGTAATTTTACTATAAAGGATTCATTTATTATTATTATATTATAAATGAGGATTTAAAAAAAATAAAAAAATAAAAAAATAAATAGGGATTTGGGCAAAAGGATTCTACAGGAAAGGAGAGTTGATGGTTATTATAAAGGTATTATATGTAATAAGATATGGTTTGTTAGGGGAAAAACTATTAAATATGTAAATATACAGCTATAAATCGGAAATTAAGATTATAAAGATAATAAAAATATAACCCCTTCAATAATTGCATTTAGGTAAAAATTAAGACTAGAAAATGCTAGGTAAATATTATGAAACAATATTATGTCCTATCAAGACCCTTGCATTTCACTAAAGAATTAATACGCATAGAATATCCTGCATTAGGACAAGGAGGTTGCGTTGCCACCCTCCTTGACCTCGATACCAGTAAGACCTGCCTGCAGGTAAAATAGCAAAAGAACTATACTCGTATGTAAGCTCAATTTTATGAAAATTATATTTAGTTAGTCTAAAATTTACCCGATTCTCATAAATATTATTATGTTTCTAGGAAAAGCTACAATGGTAAGAACGTATCAAAGGCGGCAATGCCAGCGAGATGCATCGCCATCTCTAACACCTCCACCAACTTCATCGCCAACACCGTCACCATCGCCACCACCTAGATCGTCATCACCACTAGTCGCTCCAGTACCCGATCTAACTACAGTAATGTGCTCACTAGAAGCCATTCTGGAAACATTAAAAAGGTTGCAACCAGCCAGCAGCAAAGAAGAACGAGCTCATCTTGAGGAAAGACATTCAGAAAAGCCTAAAGATTATGATTATAAACCACCTAGGGAAGATATTTCTAGGGAACTGCAAAAGATTAAACTCTCGGAGTTCTTATGAGGACGAGCTGGAGAACATGCCGAAGCATGGTTAGAAGGAATAATAAGATGCTTCGCACTAAGAGAATATTCTTCTACCTATAAAACAAAGATCACTATATTTCAACTCAGAGGGAGTGCTCTGATTTGGTAGGGAAATCTAGAAAAGAAACTACATCTCACATCAGAGATTGTTCCTTAGGAGTTATTTGAAGGCCGATTCTGTGTAAAATACTTACCACCTTTCTTTCAAGAACAACAAGCCGAAGCCTTCCATACTCTAATCCAGGGTAGTAAGACCGTGGAAGAATACGAGATAAGGTTTATGGAGCTTGTAAAATATGTTCCTTATCTAGACATGGATGAACGTCAAGCCGAGTGTTTCATATATGGATTAAATCCTCGAATCAGGGCCATGGTAAGAATGTGGAAGCCATCAATAGTAGCAGAGGTGGTTGAATGTGCACGCTATGCAGAAGAGCATCTAGGGATTAAAAGGGATTTCAGGCCAGCAGAACCATCATAGCAGGAATTTATAGGAAAGACTCCCAGAAATTTCTTCAGAGGAAGTAGCTCGAGACCACCTCCTTATGGTAACAGGTTTACCCCAAGAGGAGTAGGAGCAGGAGCTCCCATGACTGTTAATACTATAGCTTCCGAATCATCAAACATTAGTCCTTGGATATCTCAAGGGACTAGTAATAGGGGAAGGAATGGGAGAGGAAGTGGCACCAGGGTGTAAAAAATTTATAACCCACTCCGGTTTTCAGTTTCTCTTTATTTCTCCCATAAAGTTAAATGCCCATTTCCATAACCATACATTCAACAAGTTGGAAAAATAAGTATTTTCTGAAAACACAAATTTTGGAAATTTCACAATGCTGAAAATGCAGAAATAAAAACGCAGAAAATAAATCAGCCACACAGAAAATTGACACGTTGATTTTTGGTCAATATGACCCTGGAAAAACCCCCTACAACTCTTGGGGAAAACCAGTTCGAAAGCTCTTCTTTATTTTTGGAAAATGCTTTTACAGAGAAGTGAAATGTACAGGAAAAATTCCAGCAAACAATGTACAGACTTATCTCGTTTTCCGAGCTTGCCTCCACCTCGGAAAATGTGCCAAATAATATTCAAAATAGAAGTTTATTGCAATAGTTAACAACCTTGAAACTCGTGCCCAATACATAGTTGTACGTCCGTATAGATTGTACGGACAAGTACAACAAAGCCTCCTCCTCGAAAACCATGCCTGTTATCTCGGAAACTGTGCCTAACAACCTCAAAATCCATGCCTTTAGCTTGCTGTACCTTCTCCTCGATTTCTTGCTGTCCCTCTCCTCGAAAACTATGCCTCAAGCTGATGTACAAAAATCTGCCTCGAAAATAGTGTTGTTGTATGGACTGTTGCCTCGAAAAGCGTGCAGCCTCTTGCCACCGTACAGATTGCTGAACTCTTCCTCTCCTTCACCTTCTCAAGCTCAGAAATTTCTCCAGCTCTCTCTCCTCTCAATCTGCTCATGAAAGACTGAATGATCTTTTCCCTCTTTTCCTCCTTTAACTTAACCCTAAGTGACTTTTGGGGAATTCTTAAATCCAATGGATGAGATAGCTTTAGTTCTAGGGCTGAGATTAAATGTGCATTTAAATCTCACTTTCTATTTTTTAATTTACCCCACTTTACTAAAGACCCTCTTAGTCTTTTATTTCCAAAGTCACTTTTCACTTTCTAATTTCACATTGGCTTTATTAAAGTCACTTTAAAATTAGACTTAGTAACTGTATCACTTAAAGTCACTTTTAAATTAGATTTGACTTTACAACTTATAAAGGCACTTTAGGAGAAAAAGTTAAATACTTTTGGACACTTTTCCCTAGGCCAAAGATCAAAGCCTTAGGGAACCACTTGTCTTCTGGTACCCAAATTTCAAGACTCCCTCTTACTGAGGAAAGTGTTCCTCACCACACCCATATTGTCTCTGAAGTAGACATGCTTGCCCCGTGGTAAGGCTTTGGCGAAAATATCTGCTACTTGCTCATCTGTGGGAATATACTCAAGCTTCACAGCTCCCTTCTGAACATAGTCTCTGATGAAATGATATCTGATGCCGATATGCTTTGACCTGTCATGAAATACTGGATTCTCTGTGAGTTTAATGCAACTCTGATTATCACAGTAAATCACTGAAGGTCTCAACGGCTGACCAAATAAGTCTCACAACATCTTGCGAAGCCATATGGCCTCACAACTAGCTAAACTGGCTGCCATGTACTCTGCTTTCACTGAACTCAATGCTACTGACTGCTACTTTCAGCTGAACCACGACGCCACTGCCGAACCCAACCCAAAACAACACCCTGAAGTGCTCTTCCTATCAGAAGCACAACCCGCCCAATCAAAATCAGTGTAACCTGCCAATCTCACTCCATCTCCCTGCTTATAATCCAGACCATTATCCACTGTCCCCTGCAAGTACCGCAAAATGTGTTTTGCAGCAACCCAGTGTACCCTCCTGGGCTCAGACATGAACTGGCTCATCGTGTTGACTGCAAAACATATATCTGGTCTAGTGTTGACCAAATACATCAAGGAACCAATCAGGTGTCTATACAATGTGGGATCCACCAACTCGGAATCTGATGTGTGAAGCTTCTTCCAGTTGGTGATCATAGGTGTCGACATGGGTCTACAATCCTCCATGTGGAATCTGCTAAGGATGTCCACATTATACTTCCCCTGTCCCAGGAAGAAATGCCCCTCCTCTTGTCACACCTCCAAACCCAAAAAGTAATGCATCAAGCCAATGTCCTTCATCTCAAACTCCGATGCAAGATCTCTCTTGCAGCTCTCTATGAGTCTCTCTGCACCCGTAATGACCAAGTCATCCACATACAACACTAGAATGAGAGGCTCCTCACCTATCACAATAAAGTATAGGTTCGGATCTGCATCACTCTTTGTGAAACCCATATCCTACAAGTACGTATCAATCTTGGAGTACCAAGCTCTAGGAGCTTGCTTCAGGCCATAAAGTGCCTTCTTCAGCCTGCATACATGGGACTCCTTCCCATGCGCCTCAAAGCCCTGTGGCTGCTCAAGGTACACCTCCTCCTGTATGAAGCCATTGAGAAATGCGGTCTTCACATCCATTTGGTGGATCTTCCAACCCATCTTTGCTACTATTGATATAATGGAGAGAATGGAAGTATATCGAGCCACGAGAGTGAAGGTCTTCTCATAATCAACTCCCTCTACCTGGGAGAACCCTCTAGCCACAGACCTTGCCTTGAATTTCTCAGTGCTGCCATCTGCAGTGTGCTTTACTTTCTAAAGGCATATGGAAGTAACCACGGATTTTCCCTCAGGGCTCGGCACCTCCTCCCAAACATCATTCTTCACGATAGAAGAATACTCCTCTTGCATGGCCTCTCTCCAGACTCGCTGGCTAGCTGCCTCCTCATAGCTAGAAGGCTCAAAGTCAACGATGTTGGCAACCATTGCCATATAGCTAGCAGCCTCCTCTTAGGTAGTTTGCTCTCTGTGGCTGGTCTCTTCGACCCAACAACAGATGTGGCCTCTCTCAAGGTATCCTGAAGCCACTTGGGCTTCCTCTTACCTGAGCACACTTCTCCCACCGGAGAAGGAAACTCCTCATCCTCATCAGGAGCCTGAACTCCTGAATGTCTGTCTGCTGTCCTCCTGCTTGAACTTGAACCTGTAGATGCTGAAGTACTGTGTGAACTGTCCATCAGTGGACTACCTAGTGAACTGCTCTGTGGACTGCTCTGCATGCTGCTCGAAGCACCACCCCTCTGACTCTGCGAGCCACTGCTCATTGACGGACGTGACACCGTAATCGATGTACCTCTTGATCCCTGCCCACTAGATCCCTGTGACTGACTCAACTGCTCTTGAGGGTCTGGCTGATCTAGATACTCTAACTCTCGTGACCTCCTGAAAGCCCTGTCCTCCTTGAACTTCACATCCCGCCTGACAACAACTCTCCTCTGTGCAGGAATATAAATCCGAAAGGCTTTCAAGGTCTCACTGTAGCCCACAAAGATACCCTTCTCTGCGGTGGGCTCTAGCTTGGTCCTCTTCTCCTTGGGTACGTAGGAGTATGCAATACACCCAAAGATACGAAAATGACCAATATCAGGCTTCTTCCTAGAAAAAGCCTCCTCCGGATTCACATGCCCCAAGGCACGATGCAGACTCCTGTTCTGCAAATACACAACAGTTTTGTAGGCCTCCGCCCACAAAAACAATGGTAATCCCTAATCATGTAGCATGGCTTTGACAGCCCCAACGATGGATCTGTTCTTCCTCTCCGCAACCCCGTTCTGCTGGGGGTTGTAAGGAACTATGAACTCCCTCCTGATGCCTGCCTCCGCACAATAATCAACAAACTCACCAAGGGTGTACTCCCCTCCATTGTCCGACCTGACGGACTTGATCTTCCGACCTGTTTGAGTCTCCACAAGAGCTCTGAACTCCTGAAACCGCTTGAAGACCTCACTCTTGGTCTTCAAGAAATAAATCCAGGTCCTCTTGGAGTGATCATCAATGAATAAAACATAATACTCATATCCACTCAAGGAAACATGAGACATCCGACCGCTCACATCAGTATGAATCAAATCAAGTATCCCAGTCAATTTGCTGTCACTGCTGGGAAAAGGGGATTTGGCAAACTTGCCCATAGCACATCCTTTGCATGTATCAATGTGATCAGTACTGAGATCTGACACACCTGTAGTGATCTCCCACAATTTCCTCAAGGCTCCATGATACATGTGCCCCATCCTGCGGTGCCAAATCTCGCACAGCTCTGAACTGCTAGCTCTGCTGCCGGTACTATTGCTCAATGCCAAAAGGGGCTGAAACGCAAACTTGTACACCTTGGCATGGCGTACACCAATCACTCTAGCTGAATTAGCTGGAGTGCCCCTGGGATATATAAGCACCTGTCCTCTCCTGAACAATACCCCATACCCTCTATCCTCCAATGCTGAGATGGATATAAGGTTTTTCTTCATCCCTGGCGCATATAGAACATCCGACACTTTCAAGGGAGGTTTGGGTTCCATATCAAATGTCAATGTCCCCACACCAACTGCTCTAACAATGTTGTCATCTCCGAGTACTACCTCTATATCAGTGACTCTCTCTGAAAGCTCTGAGAAGTACTCACAGACTCCTGTCATATGACGTGAAGCCCCACTGTCAACATACCACATACCTGAAGATGCTTCGCTAGTGGAGGGAAGTGCACACTCCCTCACAACCTCCATGGAAGGTGATCCTGCACTAGTGGACTCACAAGCAATGAACCCAAACTCCTGGTCAAAGCTCTCCGAAAAGTCCTCTATCTCTGCTGATGCTGCCATGGTCTTGTTCTTCCCTTTCTTCTTCTTCTCCGGACACACAACTGCATAGTGTTCCATCCTCTGACAATTCCAACACTTCAACTTGGAATAGTCGTTCTCCTTGTTCAGCTGCTTACCTTTACCTTTGCCTTTTCCCCCACCACTGCTTGTGGAAGCTTGCTTCTTTCCCTTGCCCTTCTTGCCCCTTGCTAACAATGCTACATCCTGATCCTCCTCAACTGGTTTGGCTGCCCTAAGCTAGTTCTTTCTGATTTCATTCTGTATGCAATCATCCCACAATCTCTCCCAAGAGGGAAGGGTCTCACGTGCAACAATCCCATCAGCAAAGCTCAGCCATGAACTGGGAAGGCCATTCATTGCAATCCGCACCAACTTAGCGGGTGGAATGACTTCTCCAACTGCTGCCAACTCATCTCTCACATTAGTGATCTTTGTGAGGTATGCAGTAGCACTATCAGTGTTTTCCATCTTAATGGCCTTCAGCTTCTCCCTTAGGACCATTTTCTTATTCTCATTGGTACTCTGGTAGAGATTGGTCAAGGCTGTCCACATCTCATGAGCAAGTCTCTTTCCTCTCACATGAGGAATGCAATGGTCTTTAACACTATCCAGAATTAGTCTCTTACCCTTATTATTCTTCTTGTTAAAGTTTGCCAACTGAACAACATCAGTTGGCACATTCACAGGGTGTTGTTGGGTACTCACCATTATACCCCAAACTTCTGTCTCCTAAAAAATGCTCTACATTCTTTCCTTCCATATACTATAGTTGCTATGCCCATCCAACCTATCCTCCACCCTCAAGCCCAAAGACATGCTTTCTGTCCTAATAAACTGAAAATTGCATTGCTGTGGTAAAGGTTCAGTTTTCTGTGTGAAAAATCAGCTTGCTGTAATTTTTTTCTTTGTTGTCCCAAACTGCACTTTTCAACAAACTAGCTCTGATACCATGTAAAAAATTTATAACCCACTCCAGTTTTCAGTTTCTCCTTATTTCTCCCATAAAGTTAAATGCCCATTCCCATAACCATACATTCAACAAGCTGGAAAAATAAATATTTTCTGAAAACACAAATTCTGGAAATTTCATAGCGCTAAAAATGCAGAAATAAAAACTCAGAAAATAAATCAGCCACACACAGAAGATTGACACGCTGATTTTTGGTCAATATGACCCTAGAAAAACCCTCTACAACTCTTGGGGAAAACCAGTTCGAAAGCTCTTCTTTATTTTTGGAAAATGCTTTTACAAAGAAGTGAAATGTACAGGAAAGTTCCAGCAAACAATGTACAGACTTATCTCGTTTTCCGTGCTTGCCTCCACCTCGGAAAATGTGTGAAATCAGCAAAATATTCAAAACAAAAATTTATTACAACAGTTAACAGCCTTGAAATTTGTGCCCAATACTTAGCTGTACGACCATAAGGACTATACGAAAAAGTACAACAAAGACTCCTCGAAAATTGTGCCTATTGTCTTGGAAACTGTGCCCAGCAACCTTGGAATCCGTGCCTTTAGCTTGTTGTACCTTGTCCTCGATTTTTGTGCTGTCCCTCTCCTCAAAAACTGTGCCTCAAGCTATTGTATGGAAATTTGCCTCGAAAACGGTGCTGCTGTACGGATTGTTGCCTCGAAAAGCGTGCATCCTCTTGCTGCTGTACAGACTGCTGAACTCTTTCTCTCCTTCACCTTCTCAAGCTCAGAAATTTCTCCAGCTCTCTCTCCTCCTCCTCTCGATCTGCTCATGAAAGACTGAATGATCTTTTCCCTCTTTTCCTCCTTTAACCTAACCCTAAGTGACTTTTGGGGAATCTCTAAATCCAATGGCTGAGATAGCTTTAGATCTAGGGCTGAGATTAAATGTACATTTAAATCTCACTTTGTATTTTTTAATTCACCTCACTTTAATAAAGACCCTCTTAATCTTTTATTTCCAAAGTCACTTTTCACTTTCTAATTTCATATTGACTTTATTAAAGTCACTTTAAAATTAGACTTAGTAACTTTATCACTTAAAGTCACTTTTAAATTAGATTTGACTTTACAACTTATAAAGTCACTTTAGGAGAAAAAGTTAAATTCTTTTGGACATTTTTACCTAGGCCAAAGATCAAAGCCTTAGGGAACCACTTGTCCTCTGGTACCCAAATTTCAACACGAGGGACATAGCTCCTAGTCTAGAAATTCACCGTCAGAATGAAGGGGGCCAACCTAGGTTGATTGTTGGGGATGTGGAGGACCTCATTTTCAGCGTGATTGTCCAGAGATCTCACAGAGAGAAGGAAAAGGACCATAATCAAATACCCAAGGTAATCATAGAATCCATGCTGTCGTCAACAACAACCAAGCAGCACATCAATCCACAGTAGTGGAATCTTCAGGTACAATCAACGAAATAAAACTCAAATTTTTATTTGACATTGGTGCTACTGATAGTTTTATTTCATCATATACGTTAAATAAATGTGGGTTGGCAGCTTGCAAGCAAAATGATTTCCGACAGATAGAAATGGCTTCAGGAGAACTTCAACCAGTAGAATTAAGTGTTAGAGGATTGGAAAGTTAATCTAGGAGTCTGTTCGACCAAACTAAAAGTATATGTCACAGCCCTCAGAACTTACGACCTGGTGATTGGAATGGATTGGTTAGAATCTCATTAGGCATGGGTAGACTGTTTCGGGAAAACAATACTTTGTATGAATGATGAGGGAGAGACAATCCAAATCCAAGGTAAAAAGAGGAAAGTATCCATACGCTTTGTTATCGCTTGCCGCCTACACCTACCTACAGTTAGTGGGAAAAGCCTTCAACCCCACAGGTGTGGTTGGTGGCAAGGAACTCAGAGAAAGGGCAGTCACCTATTCCCAACTTTCTCCATTTAAGCTATCTCCTAAGTTAGCTAAGGGGGGTGGTCCCTAAAGGAAAAATAAGTTAAAGATGTGAGATTTCTAGGAGAATTGATTAGAAGGAATTACTTATCAAAGATGACTCGATTCCAATATGTAAACAAGCATATAAGTATATGAGCAATATTCAATGATGTGTTCAAAATATAGACCAGTGCTTTAAAGTAGATGACAAATGCTTGCTCAAAAATGAAATTCAAGATATAATGACAATAATCCCACAAAGGAAGTGTTAGACCAAGATCACAATATACAATTAAATTTGCAACACCAAATAAGGGTATTTGCCAATGAAACGAGATATATCAATCATCCATAAGCATAATGATCATTAAAATGACAACATGCAATGAGGTTGTATGTAGAAGCAAATTTCCAAATACCATAGAATTAAACTTGTTGCAAAATTTAAGGAATTAAAATGCTTGCATCCAAAGTGTTTCTTGAGATAATATTTGCATGTGAATCTTTAAACCATCAAGATAGCAAAAATTTGGGAACTTTGCAAGTAAATGTGATGAGATAGTGCTCTTGGTTTATTTTATTAATTAGTTCTAAAGCAAGGTTACAATTGAACTCTAATCCTCAGACCTCACCCTCGCCCAAATATTTGAATCTCACAGTGAGGAGTCCATAGAGGTAGAGGGTCCCTAAAACGTCTATTCAACCAACTTAAGTTGGAGGTAAATTTTAGAAATGCAAGTCTAGTATGAAAAGTAAAGTGCCTACATGATATGAAAGTGAGCTTGTAAGTGCTATGTAAAAGATGGAGATGATTCAATTAAATATGCTTCATAGTTAGAGCAATAACTCAAGTTGCCATAAATTGAAAGTGTTATGCTTCTTTACTTGTAGTATATTGTGAAACTTATCCAAATGAGAAATAGATCACAAAACATAAGTGATGGCGAATGAGATTGCAAACTAGGAAATTTAAAGGACTATGTGATCTAAGCAATTAATGAAATGAAAATATGAGTTATTCACAGGCAACTAAATTAGATTAGCAAATGAAATGATGAATGCAAGTGATTTAGTTGAGAAAATAAAAAAAGAAGAAAGAAAGTTAACCACTCAAGAGGATTTACTCCCTCTAAATGAGTAGGTGAGATACCATGGGAAAAACTTCCCAAGCTCCCTCAAAAAAAGTTAGCTCTTTATTAATGAAAGTGAGGCCCTCTTATAGAAATGAGGGGATTGGGAAGAGCTTACAATATGCGTTTTAAATTTGCTCTTTCCCAAAGTTACAAGTGTAAGATTTTAATTTTTTTTTGACTTGTGAGATGTTTACAAAGTAAAGGCTTAAAGCCTTGAGGTGAATGGCGGTTACAATTCCTCAAAAGAATGAGGCTTTAGAAGTAGAGGTGAAGTGATAAGGCGGAACTTGGATTTGAGGTTCCAAACGAAAGAGTGTTCCTTAGCCTATGCTTTAGCTCCCTTTCTTCAACCTTAGATTGCTTCCAAGAACACCTACAGGCAAACAAGCAAAAGAGTTAGCATGCAAAAGAAATATTGCTGAAATATGTGAGAGGAAATCACATGCATGCGAAGGAAAAAGTTAGAAACTCAATGCAAGTATAAAATACACTTTATGTTACAAATTCCCTCACTAAGATCAGCTTGAAAGAGTTGATTTAGTGAGTGAGAATTAGGATTTAAATCCAACAACTTAGCTTCAAATGCTAGATAAAATAGATATGTGCACAAATGAGAGAAGAAATATATGAATTTTTTTTTTTAGAGATGGAATAGAAGCAAAAGGCTCATGAAACCCCCTTTTAGATAAATCTCTTGATGTCTTATGAGATTGTTGGCTTGAACAACTTGTGAGACCTCTGATATCCTTGGAGCTGACTTATTCCAACCGAAGAAGTCTTCACACTCCAATGGACTTGGCAACTTGTCCTTTGAACACACAAATTTCTGCAAACCAATTGTTAGTGCAAAAGAAACTTGGCATATAGAGGCCACGTTGAGCTTGTCATTTCATCGAAAATAACAAGCTACAAGAAAAGCACAAAACATACCAAGTCCAAAGGAGATCTGAGATAGCTACAAATCTCCCCTCCCTAGACAATAGTGCCTTCAGGCAAATGCAAAGAAAAGACCAACTAGATTGCACTAAATAACAACATCAAATGAAACAAGTATACCTCATCAACCAAAGAATGCACCACAAGAGAAGCTAGTAACCCCAAAGACTTTCCTTTGTTCAGCTCAATAACAATTTCGGCATAGTAACAATAAGCACAAGCTTCAAAAAACCACCCTTACAATGAGAGCCCAAAGCTCATTTAAATAGAACTACGGGAGAAAATCCCAATGAAATATCAAATGACAAGTGGAGAAAGGAGATAATCCCAATGCAAAAATGAGTAGCTGTAGACTGTTGTAGAACACCTATAGATGGCAGCCTTATCTCCTGTTCAGGCCAGCGTACAAATTTTTCTTCATGTGTGCATTCCTTAACTGTTGATTACTGTGAAAGCCACTTGCCAAGTGCATATTCGACTGAAGTAAATGGGAGACAAACTCCCTCAAAATATTTGCTTGACTGCTGTGATAAATTCTCCATTAAAAGACAATTGCGTATTATCTCTGTGTAGGCAGAAGAGGCGTGGGAAAAACTGTATGATTGATCTTGTTGAAGGAAACGTACAAGTGTAAGGAACTCTACATTAATTGGAGACATTGAGAGGGAGGTCTCAAGTCAGATCTCATTAAATAAATTTAAAATCAAGTGCTGATTTTCCTTTGCTGCGTGAATTTCTGAGTGGGCCAGCATGTAATTTGATTGGCATGTGCGTGAAATTCTTATTTGGCATATGCGTATCTCCCTTTGAATGCCTTATGCGTGGACAAGGAATATGAGTGGAGCCATTCCCCACTTATTTTATTAAGGTTCCAACTTTAATATCCATCACAATGTATTAAATCATTGATCCAACCTTTCACCATACGTAATATCTCAATGTTGCCTTGCTGACTTATGTGTGACTTTTTGTCCCCCTTTAAACTTTTCAAATGTACCACATATTTCTGATATGTTGAATTAAATTAAATCATTGAACTTTAGGCATTACGTGACTTTTTTGACTTCCATTTGACTTGCCACTTGGAACTTTGACTCTGACTTGAGTTGTACCCTGTGGTGGGCCCCACATGCTTGCCACATCACTTTTGACTTACTCTCAATCTGCCATGTCAAAATTTGACTTATTTTGACTTTGGAAAATTTTCTAAATTTTTCCAATTATTAATATTTTTCTCATTTTTGCCACTGACATTAGGAAAATCGGCTTTTGAGGGACTATAAGTCGCTTTTTGACCCCCAAAGTGGGTCGTAGGATAACGCTAGGTCTTTGAGGATGATTTTCGAGTAGTCACACGCCCCAGACATTTCCTAAGGCCACTTATTTACATCATTACATAGAAATTAATTAAAAAATCCCATTTTGCGGGAAATTTTTAATTATTAAAAAATCCTACTTAGACTTAGTCAAATTCCGTGAAATTTCAGAGATGATCTAGCATGGTAATATACATTGACTCTAGACACTAAGATGCGCTAGGGGCTCAACTTTCAAGCCGTCACCCCGGCTTTGGGGTAATGCAATGAGTGAAAAAACCTAGAAAATTATTCGCCGCTAAAAAGAAGGAATAATTAACCAAGTAAAAAAAACACTCCAAGGTGTACTCGCTTGCTGATCGTGTCCCGACATCCTAGGCCTGTTACATGGCTTTATTCATCATGCTAGTGACATTTATACAATATCCCCGAAGGGCTGCGGAATCTGAAGACTGAACAAGAAAATGATGAGAAGAAGAAGTAGAGTTTAAAAACTCTGTTGAACATAATGATATCTGATGATATCTGCTGACACAAGTGTCTTCTGGTTCATCCTTGGGCATGGAGTCTTCACATTATCATTAGGTGCGACTCCAGTGGTCAACATTTGGCTCCATATGGGGATGCATGCTAGATATGAAGTGATAGTGTGCAAGAACCTGGGATCTGCATCCACCGACCAAAGATATATATTAGCAGTATCCATTCAAAATAACATCAAATAAAATCCAGTACAGAAATGGAAATTTATTCTAGGAAACATAAATAATAATTTATTCATGAAATAAAACTTCTTAAACAAAATTTACAAGGGATAAGGTTAGAAATGTGATACAAAAAGATGCCCTATGGCATCAAATGTCTTCGGTGAAATCCATCTTGAGAACCTGCCTACTCACAGGAAAATCCATTGGCTCTTTCTCTGATGTGCCTTGGCCAATTCTGACTATCTTAGGACTATGACTTGCCCCACTGTTAACCTGTTTGTGGCCATCAGATACACCAAACCTTTTCCTTTTCCTTTTTCGACTTTTGATGCTTTGAGGTTTGATCCTGCTCAAAATTGGTGATTCATTTTTTATATCATTTTTCTTTTTTCGTTTTTTTCTTTTCTTCTTAGTTAGTTGGGATGGCGATGATGATGCAATCACTGTTAATCTTACAACTCTGTCTTTAAAATGCTCTGATGGAAGATTTGAATTACCCTTACTTTTTGAGCTATGCCTAATCTCTTCATTTTGAATCCGTTTTGTTAAGGGGGGAAGAAAATTTGTCAACACAACATTACTTCTTGTCTGGCATGATCTATAGATAATCTCATTGTTGGGTTTCCTTGGATCCTCAACATGATATCTTTTCTCTAACTCCCGATCAAGTCTGACAAGGTTATTATCTGGCATGGGAATGGTGGCATATGACAAGTCCATTTGAAGGATACCACCTAAATCTGATGCCCATTTTCTTGATAGGAGCATTCCCCATGAATCAGGAACATCTATCACAACAATATCCATAGTCATTATTCTGTCTGGGTATGCAGCTAGGAAAACCTATAAATCTTTAATTATCCCACACACTTCAATTCTTTTAGAATCCATTGGACATATGTTGTGATACGGCCTAGATACCCTTAAATTCAGTTGCTCCATGACTTTCTTGGTCATGACATTTGATGAAGCCCCTGAATCAAGCATGCAATTGTGTAAAAGACGATCATTCACTATCAAAGAAACATAAAATGGTAGATGATCTTCGTTCCCCACATAACAGTGCATACTTTTCAATATAATTTCTTCATCTTCTTGTTCATTATTAGGCTTTTCTTCTCTTTGAGTAACTTCAATTACACTTAGTAACTTGGCCCTTTGAGATGGTATCTTTAAAAACTCTATCACTGGGATAGAAACCTTTGCATTATTCACCCAATTGCCCAAGTCAAAATTTAATTCTGAAGTAGGAGGAGAAAAATTTCTGTGATTATTCCGGTCTTGAATATCCCTTCTCTGATAAGTCATCCCTTTCTGTTTTGCCATAGCAAGAATTTGTCCAGATGTAGGCTTTTCCCCAAAAATCTTAGTGGTCAATCTCTTGATTACTTTCAATGGTATATATTTGATCTTCCATGGAGAACATATTGATTTGACCACTAGTTCCTACATGTTCTTCTCCCAACATGCTACCTTCCATAATTCTCTTTACATATGGGCATGTGGCTTCTTCATGGAACTCATTACATGGCCTACAAAAAGGGGGAATCTGATCTACCATGTTGGTGGATTCCAATGGATTTGGAGGCGTGTAATCTTGTTGAGGGTCTTTATTCTTTTGCCATCCATTATTTGGCCTAGGTTGGAATCTTTGCACTTGCGATCTTTCCATGGCCACCAACCTACTTTGCATGGCTTGCATTTCTTTAGTGTGGTTTGCTTCCATGCTCTTGATGAGTTGAGTTAATTCCTTAATAGGATCATGGGTAGCCTCTTCCTTGGCCTTGCCTTTGGAATCATTCGATTTCGATGGCCCTCTAGTGAAACCAGGAATCTCAGATTTTCTGATTGCTTTCTGGTCCTCTCCATTTTCAAGGCTTCAGTTTGAGCTACACCCAAAGTTGTAGGCTCCTTTCTTCTCAACTCATAAGCAGTGTCAACACCAAAAGAATCCAGATAGGAACATAAGAGAAATTCATCAGGAGGTTTAACAGTAGTAGGCATGCTTTTAACCAATTCATTGAATCTCTTGTTAAACTCTTCCATGGTTTCATTCTCATTCTTCTTCATGGTGCTAATGGCACTGATCAAATGACTATTCTCTCTTCTCTCTCCATACTTTCCCATGAAAGCATTAACAATCGCTTGTAAAGAATCATACGAGTTAGCAGGTTGCTTAGTGAACCAATCAAGAGCATCCTCTTCCAAAGAGAGAACGAAAAGCCTCATCTTTACATCCTCATAGTTAGCAACGTTACACCACTTAAAGATGCAAACATTAAAGTTCTTCACATGTGATGTAGCGCTAATGGCATTGTTACCTTGAAAAGAAGGCAACCTTTCAATAGCCTTGTTAGGGATATTGTGAGGATAACCATTAATGTTAGTAAAGTTACAAGGAGCAAAAAGATCATTCATGATGTTAGGGTCAACTTGTCCTTGAAACAACAAATGAATGTCAGAAATAGCCTCTTGCCCAAGACTAGCAAGAGCTCTATTATGAGAAAGTCTATTTAACCTCTCTCTAAAAACCCTTTCAGGATCAGGAGAGGGGCTAACTAGACCACTTGAATTTCTCCTAGTAGAAACTTTTGCAAAATTAGGATTGAGTGGAGTTGCCACTTGAGCAAGAATCTAAATCTAAAATTCAAATATGTCAAAACTTAAAGTTAGTCGTTTTCCCAGGCACAAGAAGACTTGTCCCCGGCAACGACGCCAAAAAATGTTATCGCTTGCCGCCTACACCTACCTACAATTAGTGGGAAAAGCCTTCAACCCCACAGGTGTGGTTGGTGGCAAGGAACTCAGAGAAGGGGCTGTCACCTATTCCCAACTCTCTCCGTTTAAGCTATCTCCTAGGTTAGCTAAGGGGGGTGGTCCCTAAAGGAAAACTAAGTTAAAGATGTGAAATTTCTAGGAGAATTGATTAGAAGGAATTACTTATCAAAGATGACTCGATTCCAATATGTAAACAAGCATATAAGTATATGAGCAATATTCAATGATGTGTTCAAAATATAGACCAGTGCTTTAAAGTAAATGACAAAAGCTTGCTCAAAAAAGAAATTCAAGATATAATGACAATAATCCCACAAAGGAAGTGTTAGACCAAGATCACAATATACAATTAAATTTGCAACACCAAATAAGGGTATTTGCCAATGAAACGAGATATATCAATCATCCATAAGCATAATGATCATTAAAATGACAACATGCAATGAAGTTGTATGTAGAAGCAAATTTCCAAATACCATAGAATTAAACTTGTTGCAAAATTTAAGGAATTAAAATGCTTGCATCCAAAGTGCTTCTTGAGATAATATTTGCATGTGAATCTTTAAACCGTCAAGATAGCAAAAAATTTGGGAACTTTGCAAGTAAATGTGATGAGATAGTGCTCTTGGTTTATTTTATTAGTTAGTTCTAAAGTAAGGTTACAATTGAACTCTAATCCTCAGACCTCACCCTCGCCCAAATATTTGGATCTCACGGTGAGGAGTCCATAGAGGTAGAGGGTTCCTAAAACGTTTATTCAACCAACTTAAGTTGGAGGTAAATTTTAGAGATGCAAGTCTAGTATGAAAAGTGAAATGCTTAAATGATATGAAAGTGAGTTTGCAAGTGCTATGTAAAAGATGGAGATGATTCAATTAAATATGCTTCATAGTTAGAACAATAACTCAAGTTGCCATAAATTGAAAGTGTTATGCTTCTTTACTTGTAGTATATTGTGAAACTTATCCAAATGAGAAATAGATCACAAAACATAAGTGATGGCAAATGAGATTGCAAACTAGGAAATTTAAAGGACTATGTGATCTAAGCAATTAATGAAATGAAAATATGAGTTACTCACATGCAACTAAATTAGATTAACAAATGAAATGATGAATGCAAGTGATTTAGTGGAGAAAAAAAAAAAAAAAAAAAGTTAACCACCCAAGAGGATTTACTCCCTCTAAATGAGTAGGTGAGATACCATGGGAAAAACTTCCCAAGCTCCCTCAAGAAAAGTCAGCTCTTTATTAATGAAAGTGAGGCCCTCTTATAGAAATGAGGGGATTGGGAAGAGCTTACAATATGCGTTTTAAATTTGCTCTTTCCCAAAGTTACAAGTGTAAGATTTAAAAAAAAAAGTTTACTTGTGAGATGTTTACAAAGTAAGGGCTTAAAGCCTTGAGGTGAATGGTGGTTACAATTCCTCAAAAGAATGAGGCTTTAAAAGTAGAGGTGAAGTGATAAAGCGGAACTTGGATTTGAGGTTCCAAACATAAGAGTGTTCCTTAGCCTATGCTTTAGCTCCCTTTCTTCAAACTTAGATTGCTTCCAAGAACACCTATAGGCAAACAAGCAAAAGAGTTAGCATGCCAAAGAAATATTGCTGAAATATGTGAGAGGAAATCACATGCATGCGAAGGAAAAAGTTAGAAACTCAATGCAAGTATAAAATACACTTTATGTTACAAATTCCCTCACTAAGATCAGCTTGAAAGAGTTGATTTAGTGAGTGAGAATTAGGATTTAAATCCAACAACTTAGCCTCAAATGCTAGATAAAATACATATGTGCACAAATGAGAGAAGAAATATATGAATTTTTTTTTTTTAGAGATGGAATAGAAGCAAAAGGCTCATGAAACCCCCTTTTAGATAAATCTCTTGATGTCTTATGAGATTGTTGGCTTGAACAACTTGTGAGACCTCTGATATCCTTGGAGCTGACTTATTCCAACCGAAGAAGTCTTCACACTCCAATGGACTTGGCAACCTGTCTTTTGAACACACAAATTTCTGCAAACCAATTGTTAGTGCAAAAGAAACTTGGCATATAGAGGCCACGTTGAGCTTGTCATTTTATCGAAAATAACAAACTACAACAAGAGCACAAAACATACCAAGTCCAAAAGAGATCTGAGATAGCTACAAATCTCCCCTCCCTAGACAATAGTGCCTTCAGGCAAATGCAAAGAAAAAACCAACTAGATTGCACTAAATAACAACATCAAATGAAACAAGTATACCTCATCAACCAAAGAATGCACCACAAGAGAAGCTAGTAACCCCAAAGACTTTCCTTTATTCAGCTCAATAACAATTTCGGCATAGTAACAATAAGCACAAGCTTCAAAAAACCACCCTTACAATGAGAGCCCAAGGCTCATTTAAATAGAACTATGGGAGAAAATCCCAATGAAATATCAAATGACAAGTGGAGAAAGGAGATAATCCCAATGCAAAAATGAGTAGCTGTAGACTGTTGTAGAACACCTGTAGATGGCAGCCTTATCTCCTGTTCAGGCCAGCGTACAAATTTTTCTTCATGTGTGTATTCCTTAACTGTTGATTACTGTGAAAGCCACTTGCCAAGTGCATATACGACTGAAGTAAATGGGAGACAAACTCTCTCAAAATATTTGCTTGACTGCTGTGATAAATTCTCCATTAAAAGATAGCTGCGTATTATCTCTGTGTGGCTGCTAGGGTAGAGGGAAAGATGCTGTGCATAGATGCTGTTGAAGGGGCAACGTACAAGTGGTAAGGGAACTCTACATTGGTGGAGACATTCTCCACGATTCCTTCAAGTCAGATCTCATTAAATAAATTTAAAATCAAGTGCTGATTTTCCTTTGCTGCGTGAATTTCTGAGTGGGCCAGCATGTAATTTGATTGGCATGTGTGTGAAATTCTTATTTGGCATATGCGTATCTCCCTTTGAATGCCTTATGCGTGGACAAGGAATGTGAGCGGAGCCATTCCCCACTTATTTTATTAAGGTTTCAACTTTAATATCTATCACAATGTATTAAATCGTTGATCCAACCTTTCACCATATGTAATATCTCAATGTTGCCTTGCTGACTTATGTGTGACTTTTTGTCCCCCTTTAAACTTTTCAAATGTACCACATATTTCTGATATGTTGAATTAAATTAAATCATTGAACTTTAGGCATTACGTGACTTTTTTGACTTCCATTTGACTTGCCACTTAGAACTTTGACTCTGACTTGAGTTGTACCCTATGGTGGGCCCCACATGCTTGCCACATCACTTTTGACTTACCCTCAATCTGCCATGTCAAAATTTGACTTATTTTGACTTGGAAAATTTTCTAAATTTTTCCAATTATTAATATTTTTCTCATTTTTTCTCATTTTTGCCACTGACATTAGGAAAATCGGCTTTTGAGGGACTATAAGTCGCTTTTTGACCCCCAAAGTGGGTCCTAGGATAATCCTGGGTCTCTGAGGATGATTTTCGAGTAGTCACACACCCCAGACATTTCCTAAGGCCACTTATTTACATCATTACATAGAAATTAATTAAAAAATCCCATTTTGCGGGGAATTTTTAATTATTAAAAAATCCTACTTAGACTTAGTCAAATTCTGTGAAATTTCAGAGATGACCTAGCATGGTAATATACATCGACTCTAGACACTAAGATTCGCTAGGGGCTCAACCTTCAAGCCGTCACCCCGGCTTTGGGGTAATGCAATGAGTGAAAAAACCTAGAAAATTATTCGCCGCTAAAAAGAAGGAATAATTAACCAAGTAAAAAAAAACACTCCAAGGTGTACTCGCTTGCTGATCGAGTCCCGACATCCTAGGCCTGTTACATGGCTTTATTCATCATGCTAGTGACATTTATACAATATTCCCGAAGGGCTGCGGAATCTGAAGACTGAAGAAGAAAATGATGAGAAGAAGAAGTAGTGTTTAAAAACTCTGTTGAATATGATGATATCTGCTGGCACAAGTGTCTTCTGGTTCATCCTTGGGCATGGAGTCTTCACATTATCATCAGGTGCCACTCCAGTGGTCAACACGCTTCATTTCAGCAATGCAAAAGAAACGTTACTTAAGGAAAGGTTGTCAGGTATATGCAGTTCAAGAAGTAAGAAAGGAGAAGAACCATCCTTAGAACAGTATCCAATTCTGTCAGAATTTTCGGATGTTTTTCCAAAGGAATTACTAGGACTACCTCCTAAAAAAGAGCTAGACCATACAATAGAATTGAAACCTGGTACGGAACCAATATCTAGAACATTTTACAGAATGACAGCTCCTGAACTTCAAGAATTACAAATACAGTTGAAAGAACTCTTAGATATAGGGCACATTCGACCCTGTATTTCACCTTGGGCTCCTGTAATCTTTTTCAAGAAGAAAGATGGTTCATTACGACTATGTGTGGACTATGTAGATTTAAATCGGGCTAATGTAAATAATAGGTATCCAATGCCTCGCTGACGGCCTTTTTGACCAAATGAAAGAAGCTGCAGTGTTTTCAAAGATCTATCTGCGAGCAGGTTATCATCAGCTAAGGATTAAAGAAAGTGATCTAAGACTGCATTCCGAACTCGTTTCGGGCATTATGAATTCATTGTGGTACCATTTGGGTTGACCAATGCAGCTACAATATTCATGAACCTTATGAATAGCGTTCTCCACAAATATCTCGATCAATTTGTGCAAGTCTTCTTGGACGATATTCTCATTTACTCTAAGAATGAGAAGGAGCATGAAGAGCATATTCAGATAGTATTATCTTGCCTTAGAGAACACCAGTTATATGGAAAATTATCCAAATGCTCTTTCTTTTGAAAGGAAATTCGTTACTTAGGTCATATCATATCTGGTGAAGGGATCTTTGTAGATCCTGAAAAGGTAAATACAATCAGGGAGTGGCTGATACCTAAGAATGCACATGAAGTGCATAGTTTTATGGGTTTAGTAGGTTACTATCGAAGGTTTGTGGAAGATTCTCCAAAATTGAAAAGCCGATCACAGCCCTCCAGCGCAAAGGTGTTAGGTATGAATGGACTGAGGAATGTGACAAAGAATTTTCCGAACTTAAAAGATTATTGATTAGTGCATCATTTTTGCGAGTACCTGATATGGACAAAGATTTTGCTGTGTGTACTGATGTATCTAAACAGGTGTTAGGTGCAGTATTAATGCAGGAAGGAGGCGTAATAGCATATGATTAAGGAAATTAAAGCTCCATGAAGAACTTTATGCTACGCATGATTTAGAGTTAGCCACAATGGTTCTAGCTTTAAAGATATGGAGACATTAATTGGTAGGGAGAAACTTTGTGCTTAAAAGTGACCACCAAAGTTTACAGTATTTGTTCACCCAGAGAGACTTGAATGCTAGACAAAGACGATGGAGTGAATTCTTAAGTGAATATGATTTTGAGATTTCATATATAAAAGTGAAGGAGAATGTAGTAGCAGATGCTTTAAGTACAAGACCTTGAATATTTTCCCTCATATCTATCAAGGTGGACTTAAGAGATCAAGTACTTGGGCATCTCGTAAGAGATAGTTGGTACTTAAAAGTAAGGTCAAAGCTTGATGGCAACCATTCAAAGGAACCTAAGTTCGAAAGATATGAGCTGGAAGAAGACAAAATTTTACGATTTTATGGAAGGATGTATATACCAGATAGTGGAGATCTCCGAAACACCATCCTGAAGGAAGCCCACAAGGCAGTGTATTTTGCACATCCCGGTGTAAAGAAAATATATGCTGACACAAAGAGACTCTTCTTCTAGACAAGCATGAAAAACGACATTGTCTGGTTTGTTGCTAAGTCTCTTGAATGTCAGCAGGTAAAGACTGACCATTGTCACCCAGCATGTTTCCTACAACCTCATGACATTCCTATGACCAAGTGGGAAATAATTTCTATGGGTTTTATCGTTGGGTTGCCCCTTATACAACAAAAGCATAATGCCGTTTTGTTTGTGGTAGATAAATTAACAAAAAGTGCCCATTTTATCCCTGTAAGAGATACTTACGAAGTTGTTGATGTAGCTCGGGTATTCATAAATGAAATTATTAGATTTCATGGAGTACCTAGGAAAATCATATCAGATAGAGACTCTCGATCATGTCAAGATTCTGGACTTTTATGCAATCAACCTTAAGGACTTAGTTAAATTTAAGTACATTTTATCATCTTGAGACTAATGAGCAAACAAAAAGGGTAAATCAAGTACTAGAAGATATGCTAAGAATGTATGTTATGGACCAACAATCGCGCTGGAAAAATTACTTACCCTTAGTGGAATTTGCATACATCAATAGTTATCACAATTCAATTGGGATGCCACCATTTGAAGCATTACATGGGAGACCCTACAAAACACCGTTGAGTTGGGACAGGTTAGAAGACCGGGTAATAGTTGGGCTAGAATTGATCCAAGAGATGGAGGAACAGGTAAAGTTGATTAGGCAACGATTGAAAGAGGCAGAAGATAGACAAAAAAGTTATTCTGATGTTCACAGGACAGATAGAAAGTATGTAGTAAGAGATAAGGTTTTCATCTGCATCAGGCCACATAAGAGCACCATTCGGTTTGGAAAGGGGAAAAAATTATCACCTCGATTTATTGAGCCATTCGAAGTCTTGGAAAAAGTTGGACCTGTCGCCTATCGCCTTGCACTGCCACCCCACTTGCACAAAATTCATAATGTATTTCATGTATCTATCTTACGACACTATATTACTGACAAATCTCATAATCTTCAATGGAAGAACTACAGGTATCGGACGAGGGAACCATTATGTATACTGGAACGTAGGGTTCGACCGCTTATGAACTGACTGATAGACCAAGTTAAAGTCCAATGGGACAAATATAGTCCTGGATCGGCGACTTGGGAAGATGCTGAGGCCATATACCAAAGATACCCCAACTTATGCTAAATTTTGAGAAACTGGAAATCTTGTATATGACTACTTTATTTTGATACTTGAGACCCTATTTTGAAATATAACGTAAAGATGAGTATTAATTTGCAGGTACATGGATACCCATAAAGATATGATGACACTTAACTCTATTGATACATGGTATATGTTATTTGCTTAACTTTACTAGTGCATGGATACCCATCTGAAATATGTCATATAAATTAACATTGCGGGAATATGAAATCTAGATCGTAGATTATGTTATAACTAAGGCTATCTATCAATTCGTTTCATTTCTGCATCTCAATATGATTGAAGGAATAGAAATAGAAGAGTAACTACATTTTAAATATGAAAGCTAAACATATTAGTATATAGACTGAAAATGGCTAAATACATTGTATCATAGATGGCAACATGTATGAACTATACAGGAGCTATTATCTAGTGAGAAGTTGTATTAAATATATGGATGCATGTGTTGTAATTGTGTACAAGTGTTTACATTGCAGATTGTGTACAATTGTTTACTTTGCAGAACACATCGTTACCGAATCAATCACGTGAGGATAGAATTCCAAGAACAGTTGAGACTCCATGAGATTCCATGATAGGGTGTTGACCCTGGTCCTACAAGGAGGGGTGGAGGTGTTGCCCACCATTTATCTTCCAAAACCTGGAGTCATGGGAGGACTGTGCGAGTCATGCTCCCCTAGACGTGTGATGATGACTGCCATATGCCTACTAGTAAATCAGGTCGACGTAATCGACGCTGACACCCTTAAGGTCTATGAATGGTTGTGTCATTAAAACTGATGCCATGACATATTCCTATAGAGGACGGATAGGATGGGAGCAGAAGAGATTAGGGAGAAGACTCGGTTGAGACGGAAAGTAACAATTAAATTACAAATACATACATATTCAAGCAGAAATTCAATCTTAAAGTATAAACCTTACACAATCAACCTAATCTCTAAAGAAATTATTGATACGATTATATAAAATCCTAACTTTGGGACGAAGTTTTCCGAAGGGAGGAAGTATGTAATGATCCATTCCAATTTATAAGCAAAATAATATTAGCACGTACACGACGTATGCATATGATAGCTACACATGCATACATTGCATACACCGCACTAGTACACATACCTGCTGGTATTGAAAATATATAAGTAGGTTAATTAGTCAATTATGAAAATAGATCCTTAACTACCTTGATATAATAAATATGTCGAATGAGACCTGGATCTCGAGATGTTATTGGCGATAATCAATCCATCTAAGTCCAATGTTGTAGTGGCTAGTTTGCCGGATGGGTGTTGATAATGGAACTATAGTTTGCATGCAAACAACACCTTAGTGAGTTAGGACGGATAAAGTGGTCAGTTCTCTCCTCTAACGAATTGAATATCATAATGCATTTATATCTCGCCGAGATATAACGAAATATCAAGCTAGGTACTTAACACGTATACCACTCTTATATACGTATGCGTGGTAGAACATTGTTAAATATATATATATATATATATATATATATATATATATATAAGTACAAATTATATTTTTAGTGAACAAATAAAATAATTATATAATTCGATTAAAATTATAAAGTTAATGTAATTAATTTAAAAACAAAATATAATAAAATTAATCTTAAAATAATTAGTCAAAATAATATCTACATAAATGACTATAAATATCTCCATAAATGACTTAAATAATATCTACATAAATGACTCTATAATATCTCCATAAATGACTTATTAAATATCTACATAAATGACTATAATATCTACATAAATGGAAGAGGTGAATCACAGTTATAAAATGGGAGAAATATGAAGGAGGAGGGGAGGTTTTTCTTTGCTAATTTCTACACTATTGTCTGAGGAAATAGTGAGTGGTATGAATTGTTTTGAAGTAAGTTTTCATTGTTCTTGGAATTCTAGGCATGGGGGTAGAAGAGGTATCTTCTGGATCTAGGATTTTTTTTGGAAAAATTGTAGATTGGCTGGGAGGAAAAGATTGATTCGATAAGCTCTCCGCTGCATCCACGAGGAGAGCCACAGCCCAATAAATCACCTAATTTGTTCCAGGTATTCTTCTATGCATAAATTAGTTACTTATGTAAGTTTAATTTTACTGCTAGTCTCAATTCATTGGGATTTATGGCTAAATCTATAAGTAAGAAAAATTTAGGATAAATGGCACTGTTTTGGGTCTTTACAAAGTTTATTTAAAAAATGAAGCATGGCTTTCAATAGTATCAACAACATGTTATATTCGTACAAACCCCTAATACAGAAGGTTAATTCAACTCTATTACTATGCATGTTATAGTATTTGTTATTGATATATCCCCAGGGATTTCAAGACAAAAATAATCTGGTTACTCAGTTGCAAGCAGCAGTTTTTGAGCACTGGACTAGGTAAATCCTTTATAATAGTGAAAATATCTTTTAAAGATATCAAAGTGATTCTTCATGTAACAAATAGAATTAAATTAATTTATCCTCCCTCCAATTTGTTAGGCAGCATGTGGATTTGTTACAGCAAGTTTTCAGCTAAACTGTGCCAACTGGGGTTTCTGTTTCCAGCTAATCTGTTCCAACTGGGGTTTCTATTCTGCCCAGTAGCAAGTTTTCCAGGATTTGCATGTAGCCCCAATAGCCTCAATTGGTGTTACAACTTACAAGCAGTTGTGTACGACAAACACATGCATTCATTGACCCAACAAGTCATAATTGGCATTCCTTGCTTTTCTTTTCATTACAAAACTGATGTCACAAGTACTGATGCATGAAAAACATGGAGAAGAACATAAGCATGAGTATGTTATCGGTTAGACTTGAACCTTGGTTTAGACTATTACAACAAAATCTAACACTTTAGTGCAAAGCCTAACTAGGAAATCTAGATCAAGTGCAACAATGGGAGTGTGTTGTTAGTTTTTGATGGATATGGTAGCATCGGATAGATGTTCTTGTCTCAAATGATGCTAAAAGTCTGAGGAATACTAGATCTCCAAAACCCAGAAAATGTTTCATCTCATTCATTCCAACATATGTGGTTTGATGCCCATACATTCTATTGGTGGCCATCTCTATTACATCACCTTCATTGATGAGTTCTCAAGAAAGATATGGATATATGTTAATTTTGGGCAACTAGGTCCAAACTCCATGTTGCATTGCTCATCTGACAATGGTCATATTTTTGTTGGATTCCTCTTTCGGAGAGGTGCAAGATTGATCTAAAGATGATCTTGATCAGATGAGTAGAACATTGATTTTGAATTTATTTTCCACATGTGCAAGGTCGGCTAGATTTATCCCACATGCCTAAGAGATGTGTCACACACCTTCATTGATGAATATAAATCTGAGTGACTTGGAGGTCATTTTCTCTTCATGTCATCACACATTCTCTTTTTGTGATCTGATTGGTTCGATAGCCTTTGGAGGCCTTTTTTTCTCACACGTGTGGAGTGAAGCTGCTGTTTTCTGCGCTGATTTGTTTAGGGCTTTTGATCCTCATAGAAAATGAAGAAGAGGACAAAGTTGATCCTCATAGAAAATGAAGTCGTTGGACATGTTAAGGGTTCAATCACTAAACCTCCAAAGGAAGAAGCTCCAACTCTAGCTAAGTGTATGAAAGGGGAAATAAGGATTCAAAGGATCCTTATATAATCCATCAAGGATCCCCTCATACCTTATGTAGCAAAATTGGAGACATCAAAAGAAATCTACGAGAAGTTAGTAGAATTGTTCTCCGTATGCACCACTAAAGAAGTCATATCTTTGATAACTGAGCTATATAAAATGAAGGTATCAAAGGAAGAAGGAATAGCTGTTGAAATTTGGTACCGGAGGACAGGTGGTTCCCTAAGGCTTTGATCTTTGGCCTAGGGAAAAGTGTCCAAAAGAATTTAATTTTTCTCCTAAAGTGACTTTATAATTTTTATAAAGTCAAATCTAATTTAAAAATGACTTAAGTGATAAAGTTACTAAAGTCTAATTTTAAAGTGACTTTTAATAAAGTCAATGTAAAATTAGAAAGGAAAAAGTGACTTTGGAAATAAATGACTAAGTGTGTCTTTATTAAAGTGGGGTGAATTAAAAAATAGAAAGTGAGATTTAAATGAGCATTTAATCTCAGCCCTAGATCTCAATCTATCTCAGCCATTGGATTTAGGGATTCCCCAAAAGTCACTTAGGGTTAGGTTAAAGGAGGAAAAGGAGGAAAAGGTCATTAATTCTTTCATGAGCAGATTGAGAGAAGGAGAAAAGAGAGCAAGGGAGATTTCTGGGCAGTGAGAAGAAGGAGGCAGCAGCTTGGCACACATTCCAAGGCAGCATTTCAGCAAGACCGTACAGCTGATTTAGCACACAGTGAGGCAGATTTTTGGCACGATTTTTGAGGAAGGAAGGCCGTACAGTAGGGCTGTACAGCAGGCCGTACAACAGATTTGCACAGATTTCGAGGAGCAGATTTGAGGGACGCTGTACAGCAAGTGGCTGTACCTTTGGCACACATTTTGAGGCAGAAATCGTACAGCAGATTTTGTGGCAGCTTGCACGCTTTTCTAGGTAGGCCGTACAACAGCATTTGAGGCTGAAATTTGGCACAAAAATCGAGGAGGCCGTACAACATTTATTGCTGTTTTGATTTTCTCTGTTTGCACATTTTCCGAGGTGGTGGTTAAGCATGAAAAACGAGATAAGTTGTAAAAGTCTGTTTGCTGATTTTTTTGCTGAATATTTCTCACTGTAAAAAGCATTTTCCAGAAATAAGAAGGAGCTTTCAAACTGGTTTTCCCCAAGAGTTGTAGGGGGTTTTTCTAGGGTCACCTTGACCAAAAATATATGTGTCAAAATGCGTGAATCACTGTTTTATGTGTGCTGATATTTATTTCTGCATTTTCTAGCATTCTGTAATTTTTCCAGAATTTGTGTTTTCAGCAAAATTTATTTTCCAGCTTGTTTAATGTATGGATATGGGAAAGGGCATTTAACTATTTTGGAGTAATAAGGTGAAAACTGAAAACCGGGGTGGGAAACTATAAATTTCTACAATAGCCTCGTATCTTATGAGAGTGTCAGAAATAAGAGACCAACTGCAAGAGTTGGGGGAAATAATGTCTCATAAAGAAATGACCACTGTGGTGCTCAATGCACTACTAGAGTAATGGGGCAACTCCTTTTCAAGCATATATGGAAAGAAGGAAGCCACTCCATTAAGTGAACTTTGGTCAATATGTAAGATTGAAAAAACTAGGTTGAAGGCAAAAAGTGATGTAGGATCAAGCGAACAAGTTCAAGCATTTGCTACCATGGCTAAGAGAACCTGAATGTTTAGGAAGTTTGGTCAGAAAAAGAAGAAGATCGATATGTCAAAAATCCAATGCTATGGCTGTCAGGAATTTGGGCACTTAAAGAGAGATTGTCCAAAACTCAAGAAGGACAAGAAAAGGAAAGGAAGGAATGAAGCCCATGTCACCGAAGAAATGAAAGAGCCAAGAAGAAGAAATCAAAGTAGGAAGTGAAAGATCTCTACTATGACTGAGATAATCTCCGTCACTTAGTTCTTTTCAGTCCTGTAAATAATACCTATCATGGTAGGAAGCATTGTAAGTATGATAGGATGCATCATATTAGGAGATGGCATCATACTGGAAGCATACAATTGAGGCAAGAGCTCATAACATCATCATAGAAGCTTGAAATAATAGATGAGGTAGAAGTCTACATGAATGTAGAAGTCATCATAGAAAGGAAGTAGCTCTTGGTAACTTGATGAGTAGAATACATGTTTGGAAGAAAGTCATCTAGCATGGTAAAAAGAAATCATTGTACATCATCACCATTGCGAAGCAACATTTGGAGAATGAGGATAATTAAGATCCTTCATTGGAATCTTCATTGGGAGGTTCACCTCTATTGGAAGAAATCAACATCCGCATGACTAGAAGAATTGTTTATGATATCTCGATAGAAAGGATATGAAGACATTGATAAAGTCTGTAAAGAAAAGAGTGTGAAAATTTCTGAATATGCTTAAGCATAAACCCTACTGTTAAATTATTGATTTACTTCTCCTACTTACACAAGTTATTAATCTGAAATCTTCAGCATTAACATTGAAGTAAATACATTAATAGCTTACACATACATATCTGAACTGAATAACATGCACAATGACAAAGTGACACACAAGGAATTTTTGGACAACTTTCCCCGGAAAAACCCAATGCGGGAAAACCGGTCTTCTAGCTCTGGAGGCTTTTTATTATTAAGCAGATTCTAAGTACAATAGATTTGGGCACCAAACTGGTTAACCGGATAGAGAAATAAAAAACTGAAGCTATACCTCTGTTCTAGAGAAAGAAAACTGACTGATTCACACCCTTAAACGGGATTTACGGAACTCAGCCTTTTTCGGCCTCTAGAAACCCCAACGCTGCCTTGAATCCCTTTGCGTCAGTCCTGCTGGCCTGCGTCAGCCTCTGCGCTGCTCAGGAAGGGCCTGCGTCACCCTAGATTGGGTTACGCTGCCCCTGTGCTGCCCTGGCTAGGCTTGCGTCAGCCTTCCTGGCCTCCTGCTGCCTCTGCGCTACCCTTTATGGGCCTGCATTAGTCCTACGTAGCTCCTGATTCCTCTGCGCTGCCCTTGCTGGGCTCTTGGTTGAACTGCATAGCTGCTGCCTCTGCGTTGCCTCGATCTGCTGCTTCTATGCCCTCGTAGTACTCTTGGCCTAGGACTAGACCATCCCCCTCGCCAATACTGCCCCTCTCCGCAGCTGAAACACTTCTGAAATTCTTAGCAAACCACGCCCTAGAATTCCATCTTAGCTTTAGTGCTCTGCCAATGTGTGTGTTCTCCAACTGACCCCAAGCCCTCTTCTTATGCTTTTCTCATTGGAAAACCAACGACCATGATCTAATCTCTAATCGACGGCTAAGATTAGAAGATGCTTGATCCACGTCACTTAAGTCATTCTCATCACATGTTTAATTTAATTACCTTTGATCTTTTAATTTTCCTAAGTTAGACTTAGGGTCCTTAATTATAAAGATTAATTAATTAAATATCTCTTAAACATGATGGAATTTCTTAAAACACTTTCTGGGCCTTGGAGATCTTATGTTCTCTAGTCCCTCCACAAATTTTGGGAGCTAAAGCACATCCGATGCTACCCCAACACCCCAAAATCTCAACACTCCCTCTTAGCGAGGAATGTGCTCTAGCAAAACACTTCACCCTGAAGTTTTGCATTGATCTCTGGTGTGGGTATCTGCGTTGATGCTTGAACTACTACCCTACATCACTGCGATGTTGCTTCTCTTCTGTACTGCAGCCCATGACGCTGCCACCGTCACTGCCACATCTGTACTGCAACGCCCTCTCAAATTGTTGCATCGTGCTGCCAACTGTTGCACTACAACTCAGTTGCTGAGAGTAAGCAACTGAAGAACTCCTGCCCAATCTTTGACAGACAAGTCAGTTGGGCTGCATCTCATCATTGAAGTTCCATAGGCTGCTGCTCTGCGTTGTCCTCAGAAGGCTACTGCGTTGCTGCACCTCTGCATTGCGTAAGCATACCTACTATGCGCTGTGCTGTCCTCCTAAAGCCTCTGCGTTGCTACAACCACTGCATTGTGTACCCTATGTTGCTGCTGTATATGCATTGTGTTGCTCTCTCATCAGCGTGTCAGCTTTGCCTCTGCTCCATCTGTGATCCTCTGCACCCATTGCTCCACTTGTCCGACTAGTGTATTAAGGCTCCCGTAGCACGGATGTGATCCAAGAGTTGGGCTACTCAAATATCTCGCCCTCACTCTGTAGTTTCTCTACAGATCAAGATCGCCCCACTTTCGTGGTTCATGAGCGCTCATGGCTATGTCATCTTCGGAGCCATCACCTGCTACAACAAGCTTGGAACTAGAAGCTTCCTTGTCCTTCTTCTTCTTATGACAATTGCTGGCAAAATGTCCAAGTTCGCCGCACTCGAAACATTTGATCTTTGACAGATCATGGTTCTTTTTCCCTTGTTGCCTCTTTGATGCCAAGGCTGCATCTTCCTCTTCTTCCTTCTTCACCTTGCTTGAACCAGTGTTGTACTATCTTTTGGTCATCTGACAGATCTCCTCTTGTCGGATAGCCCACATGTTGTCCCAGTTGGGAAGGTCTTCTCGGCCCAAGAGACTTTGGACAAAAGTTTCCCAGTCCTCTATGACTACATTGAGAGCAGTCCTCACCATGACATCGTCATCTACCTTGACCACCATGCTAATTAGTTGATCCCGGATCGACTGTAGTCCGGATAGAAAAGGGTTGATCTCCTCTCCCTTGGCCATCATAAATAACCTCAGCTGGTTCTCTAGAAGCATCTTTCTCTGGATGGACCTTCCTTCATACAATGTGGTTAGTGCTACCCACATCTCATGAGCCGTTGCCTTCTCAGCTATGTGTGGTACCACATGTTCTTTGACCCCGTCCATAATGAAGCACTTGGCACGTATCGCTGCTTCATTGTGCTTCTTCAGGAGAGCCGCATCAGTCAGTGTAGCTAAGACTTTCTCTGCATGCTCCCTTATGCCGTATGCCCCAAGAACTACTAGGATTCTAGCCTTCAAGATTGCAAAGTTGGATAGGCCGTCCAGACTCCAACCTATCCTGATCACGCAGTCCATGTGGTGCCATTTGCTCAGATATTTCTCGGAATTGTTACTCCTCTCTCTGTTAGAGACTCAGATCTAGGGTCCTTGGTGAGAAAGGCACCCTCTGCTCCCTCTGACACCTGACTCCCTGTCTTGGAAGTTTGCCAACCACGAATCAGATCTCTTCGATCCTCTGATTGATCTACTGATCTCTTTGGCAAGAAATCTTCTGAGAAGTTGTTCTCCTCCCACTCTTTGACAACTTAGCTTAGGCTAAATTCTGCACTGGCAGAATCTTCACCGCACCAGCAATTGCAGAAGGTCTGCAGCTCAACTTCCAGTTCTCGGCACTCTGCACAACAACCAAATTTTGGATTACGTCACCCTGGTTGGCCTCTGTGCCACGCATGCTGCTCATGCGTCCCTCTGGAAGGCTCTGCGTTGTCTTTGTGTCACCCAGATGGGACTGAGTCAACCCCTGCGTGGCCCTAGCTGGCTCTATGTCCTTCTACTCTGTGCTGCCCTCTCTGGATTATCTGCTGTTGCTGCTTCTTTCTCTGCTGCTTTCTGCAACACAGATTCTTTAGCCTTCTTGCTAGAGATTCAACTAGATCTGCAATCGCTATGGTACCATGTGAAATTTTTTGAATATGCTTAAACAGAAACCCTACTGTTAAATTATTGATTTACTTCTCCTACTTACACAAGTTATTAATCTGAAATTTTAGCATTAACATCGACGTAAATACATTAACAATCTACACATACAGATCTGAACTGAATAACATGCACAATGACAAAGTGACACACAAGGATTTTCTGGACAACTGTCCCCTGAAAAATCCAATGCGGGAAAATCGGTCTTCTAGCTCTAGAGGGTTTTTATTATTAAGCAGATTCTAAGTACAATAGATATGGGCACCAAACTGGTTAACCTGACAGAGAAATAAAAATCTGCAGCTATACCTCTGTACAGAAAACTAACTGATTCACACCCTCAAACGAGATTTACAGAACTCAGCCTTTTCTGGCCTCTAGAAACCCAGCACTGCTCTAAAACCTTTTGCGTCAACCCTGCTGGCCTGCGTCAGCCTCTGTGCTGCTCTGGAAGGGCCTGCGTCACCCTAGACTGGGTTACGCTACCCCTGCGCTGCCTTGTCTAGGCTTGCGTCAACCCTCTTGGCCTCCTGCTGCTCTACGCTACCCTTTCTGCGCCTTTGTCAGCCCTGCGTAGCTCCTGATGCCTCTGCACTGCCCCTGCTAGGCTCTCGGTTGAACTGCATAGCTACTGCCTCTACGTTCCCTCGGTCTGCTGCTTCTCTGCTCTCGTTGTATTCTTGGCCTGGGACTAGACCATCCCCCTCGCCAATACTACCCCTCTCTGTAGCTGAAATACTTATGAAATTCTTAGCAAACCACGCCCTAGAGTTCCAGCTTAGCTTTAATGCTCTGCCAGTGTGTGTGTTCTCCAACTAACCCCAAGCCCTCTTCTTATACTTTCCTTGTTGGAAAACCAACGGTTGTGATCTAATCTCTAATTGACGACTAAGATTAGAAGATGTTTTATCTACGTCACTTAAGTCATTCTCATCACATGTTTAATTTAATTACCTTTAATATTTTAATTTTCCTAAGTTAGACTTAGGGTCCTTAATTATAAATATTAATTAATTAAATATCTCTTAAACAGAATGTAATTTCTTAAAATGCTTTCTGGGTCTTGGAGATCTTATGTACTATAGTGCCTCCACAAAGTTTGGGAGCTAGAGCACATCCGATGCTACCTCAACAACCAAAAATCTCAACAAAGAGACCCTTGACATTGAAAGTCTTGGAGATATATTTATAAATGTGCAGGATGTTGATGTTGCAAGAAGCAAATGTCATGATGAAAGGCCATCACAAATGGTAACTTTGATTTGATATTCATTTTTGAGCAACATCTGGTTGGGTTGAAGCAGGGATACCGAAAAAAAGTTGTAGATGTCACCTACAACCAAGAATGAATGGAAGATCCTGAAAGTAACATGACTTGGAAAAGGTAGCTGGATGAAGAAAAACCAGATGCGGACTATAAGATCACTTTTTGATGAAGAGAAGGATGACATCATTGATATGGTTCGTGAAGGAAAGTTTTGGGTGGCCAATTCCCTACAAAGAAAAACGAGAGGATAAAGACTCCATAATGATGAAAATGAAATTCATAACATCGAAGGGAGGAGCTCTACAAGCAGCTGATGGTACCATGATCTCCACCAAAGAGCAGAGAGCTGCCAGAAACAAGTCTCTAGTTAAGAGGGAGCTTGTACAAGTCCCTGCATAAGAGGAAGGTTGGGTATATTCCTTTTATAGGAATGGGTATATCTTTCCTAGTTGAGATGGAGATATATAGACATCATTCTTGTCTTCATATTGTAAAGAAAGAATGGAGGATTGGGTAAACATCTGAGATTGATTTCGATGCTCTTTGAGAATGAGGTAGGTGTTGATTTTTTTGTGGCATCGGAAAGTATTCCAAGTCCCAAACTTTGTAAGGAGGCTTGGACATCAGTATTCCAAAGAACCCAGAAAACGTTTGTGGAAATTCCACTCGGTTCATGAATTATTAAAATAAATAACTATTTTAATGGAGACCCTAAGTCTACACTTAGGGAAATTAAATAATTAAAGGGTATTAATAAGTCAGAGTGTGAATCTCCTAGAAAACAAAGATCAAGTCAAGTTTTAATCTTAGCCATTGATTAGACTTCTAATCTGGGTCGTTGATTCATCAACGAGAAGACTGTAAAAGAGGGCTTGAGGGTCATTTGGAAAACAAGCTGGGCATACACTTAGTACCCGAAGGAGATCAATTCTGAAGTAATAGAATTCGATCTCAGTGGGAGAGTTGTAGGGCGAAGAGTTGCAAAAGCAGAAGGAGGAGGGAGTCATTTAATATCCCAAAATGGGAAAAGACAGTAATACAAAACACAATAGCTGGAAACTACAACAATGAACAAATAAACTAAATACACCATAATAATAGACAGAATAGCTCAGTCATTTTATTAATATGGAGGTGGAATACAATCTACAATAGTGCTAAAAAATAATAGCACTTAAGACAATAGAGATGGCTAGAGTGACCCTAAAGTCCTGTCACTGAAGGCACTGCGTAACTGCTGATTTTCCGGAGGCCATACTGCGTTGTCCCTGTTGGAAATGCGGGAAATATAACTGCTGGATATAAAGGGATGCGTAGATGAGGCTGTTCCGGAGCTTAGATGATGCCAAGATTTCAGATTCGGGCTCTATGATGAAAACCCAAAATAACCCAGAAAGTATTTTTAGATTGGCACACCTTGGAAAATCACCCTCCTAGGGCTTGCAATATATCACTGCTGGGTATGCAGATCTATGGCATGAGCTGAAGATATAATGGCTGCAATAATACACAATCAACTCAATCCATGAAGGATTGATCCCTCCTCCTGATCTCCAAGCTAGAAGCTTGAGATCTAGCTCCTCCTTCCTCTCAAGTTGCAGTTGTTGAATACACAACTGCTGGAATGAGTTGCGCTATCAAGAGGGTTGAAGCTGTAGCCTGCTGCTAGGTGATGGAATAGAGCTCACAGTTGATGGAAACAATCTCACCAAAGTGAGGGGATGGTCCCTCACATGATTCCAAGTTGAATTACTTGGATCTTCCTTCCTCCACTGGATCTATATGACTGGACCCGCAATTCTTGGGGGAATTGTCGCTGCATGGAAGTGTAGAATGATGGCATGATGCCGGATGTCAGAATGCTGCTCCTGGAAGACTGAAATGGAAGCACAAGGTGAAAGGATGATCCCTACACTGGTTTCCTAGCTGAAATGCTAGAAACTACATTCCTCCTCTTAAACCCTCAAGCAGGAATGTGTAATACTTGAATCTGCATGTGCCGTAGAGAGGGGCTGAATGTGGCACCAATTCCGGATGATGAATGGCTGCTCAAAGAAACATTCCCAGAGTAGGCACTCGAAGTCCCTCGTGGGTAAGGGTGGGATTTCCGCTCGGGAACACCTGTGTGCTAAACAACACTGCAGACTTAGCTAAAACAGTTGAAGCGTGCAAAGAAATGTCAAATGAAAATCTAATATCAAAATCCAGAATCATGCTTTCTATGGCTGCCCTCACCTTCCTTTTATGCTTTGTGAGCCTCCCCTAGCCTTGGCCCACCTCATTACTGCGCTGCACATGTGGCCACTAGCTTCCATGAAGACTGCTTTGTCTCCCCATGATCTCCATCATCTCTGCATTTAATCTCCTCTCTCTCCATCATGTGTGCATTTAATGCACCACTTCAATATTATTACTCTATGATCTTACTTTTACTCCACTATCTCCATCATCTCTGCATTTAATCTCCTCTCTCTCCATCATGTGTGCATTTAATGCACCACTTCAATATTATTACTCTATGATCTTACTTTTACTCCACTATCTCCATCATCTTCCTCATCAATGCTCCATGATCTCCACTCTTATTTCATTAATAAGCTGCTCCACTACTCCATAATGCTGATCAACTATCTAACTAACCCACATCCACACAACAAAAGAGGATTTTATTCATCTATGGGGTTTATGAGTCCATCCACCCTTTTATTTACTTAATTAATTAAGAAAAGTAAGAACTCTAATATTCCAATTAATTGATGGAAAATTGGGAATATTACAATCCTCCCTACCAAAATGTTGCTTGTCCTCAAGCAACTACAAAAGTAGATGCTGCAGAAATCCGTCTTCCTCCCTAGTGGCATCTTCATATGGAAGGTATTCCATCTTCTCCAATGTGTTATGAATGCCCAACTCCATAGTTGCCTCTCTAGAATGTCTAGAATGGCCTCCAACTGTGTAGTTAGATGCCTCTCCTCATCAATGAACCCCAATTGGCAACCCTCTGCTATCCAAGAGCTTCTTCTCTGCATGAGATATATGAAGTGAAGTGGTTCCTTCCCCAAGTGGAAAGTCCCAACTCATGAACTATCTCTCCAACCCATGCTACATGGAGTAGGATGTATCTCTCCATGCTCCCATCATTGGCCCTGTTGGCCTTGCTTTCTCCAAGCATCATCTCAACATTGTGAAAAATAGGAAATAGAGACATATGGGTTGACATGTAAAACGTCAGACCATACTCTCCCAATAGCAACCACCACAGCAAAGCCTCTTGCTGCCATACCATATCATCATCATACCAAGTATGGCAGCCATACTCTCTCAAGAGAAGCCACCACAGCAATGCTTCTTGCTTCCACACCACCTCATCATCATAACAAGTATGATGACCATACTCTCCTAATAGAAGCCAACACAGTAAGGTCTCCTGTTGCCATCCTACATCATCATCATGCAAGTTATGGGAGAATATCAGCCCATATTCTCCCAAGAGTAACCAAAGCAGCAATGACTCTTGCTGCCACCTCACATCATCATAATGCAAGTCATGGAGCAACAACATATTGATTGACATGTGGAATGGCATATCAGACCAACATAACCAAGCTCCCTGCTGCCACATCATGTGAGTGCCATGCAATGTCCCAAAAAATAATACACCCATTGACATAGGATATGTCATGTGATGGCCAAACTCACTCAGCAGTAACCAGCGCAGCCATGCCTCCTGTTGCTGCATCACACCAGTACTATGTAAGGTATGGATCTTACAAAAGTGAAATGTTGGGTAGTAACCATACTCACCGAAAAGCAACCAGCGCAGCCATGCTTCTTGCTGCCCCATGTCATAGATCTGCAAGTAGCCTTCCAACCACTTGCTCATGAACTTCACCCATCCATCCAAATGTGGGTGATGACTCCTATCATGCTCCAACTTGGTACCCATCTGATGGAGAATACCATCCCTCCTCAATCTGATGATAATCTTTGCACTCCATGATATATTGAAGTGCAACCTCCTTGAGGTCTCTCCATGAGATCCTCGCACTGATGGCCCGATAGAACCCATGAGGTTCTGAATATGCTATAGGCAGAAACTTCTCCTTGAGCTGTGAGATGATCATCAAGAAGACTCCATCTTGATAATGGAAATTGCTATCCATCACAAGATGTCTACCATCTACCATCTTTCCATCCAATGCTTCATAAGTGAAGCAGTCGTTGGAATGCTCCAAGACTAGTTGGGCCCCCAACTCATCACTGCTCCTCAGTGACACTGCTGCTGATCTCCATGATGGTGCATCCGCTGTCTCATGGCTCTCTCCGTACACAATGCTGAACTCAAAGTTTCGCATTGTACTGATTAGGACTATGCTCATCTTATCCTCCAAAACTCCACACTCCAACACAAAGTGTTGTGTGCAGCTCAACAATGTAAAACTGGGATGGCTATACATCTCCTCCTTGAACAAGTCAAGGGTCCTCTGCACAGTGATAGTTCGTTGCTTCAAATCAGCAAGGTGCTCTAACCCTTGGTTATGCAATTGCCCTGATGGCATGACCCCAGAAATCTCAAGCTGAGGTGCTGAAATAATTTGGGATGGAAATGTTTGCAAACCTTGGATTAGCTGAAACTTGGGAACATCTTGCAAAGCCACAAGAGTTCCTCCAACTGGTGCAATGGCTTCTCCAACTACTAGTGATGGTGATGGCTGCTCCTATACTGCTACACCAATGCTGGTGTCTGCCTCCTCTCCATCATGCATCTCCTGAATCATGCATGGGACTCTCAATGTTAAGTGCTCAAGACCATCTTGCAAAGATGCAAGTGCTCCTTCTCCTGATGCAAGTACTTCTGCAGTTGGTGGTGGTGGTAGTTGCTCCCTTCTCAGAGAGATATTGCTGACATCCTCCCTTTTCTTCTCACATACTTCCTCTTCAATGTTGGGAAATGTCTCTATGGAAAGTGTCTCCGGTTGTCTTCTATCAAACTTCTTTTCTAGCCTTTGAGTGAAGTCTGCATAAGCAGTCACTCTTGCATGTTTCATATAGCTGAACCACCAATCCTTTGCTTCACCCTCAAGGTGCAACGCTACAATCTCAACAACCTCTCTTTCCGCTACTGGGTGTAGCTAGAAGTATGCATCTAACTCCTTCCTCCAAGCCTTTGCTGTGCTTGTGGATGACCCATCCAATGTAGGCAAGAAGAATCTATTCTATATGCGCCCTTTTCTTCTACTGCTGCTGCGGGGTCTCCGGTTTTCCTTGATCTGGAAAAATTGTTGGAGAGTTAGATTCTCCTTGAATGCTCTAGACTGAGATTTGTACTTTGCAAAATAATTACTCGGAGTCTTATGCTCTAAGTATCCTCCATCTTCATGCCCTTCACCTTCCTCTGCAAAGAAAGTGGACATAGTAGAGTGTTGTGGAGCTCTCTGCATTGTCGGTTTCTTCTGCTGTTGATAGGAAGTGCTCGGACCTTCCTCATTCTGAAACCTTCTTGAGGTCTCTTTTTGCCTCTCCCTTCTCATTTCTTTGACCTCCTTGGAGAGATCCTGCATAGATCTAAAGAGAAGAGTGGCAAAACTTAATCCCTCCGTCATTGTAGATCTATACTTTTTGCTTCTTCATCTGATGTCATGAAATGTAATGCCCACAAGCTGAGCCAAAGATCATGCTCTGATACCACTTTAATATCCCAAAATGGGAAAAGACAGTAATACAAAGCACAATAGCTAGAAAGTACAACAATTAACAAATAAACTAAATACACCATAAAAATAGACAGAATAGTTGAGTCATTTTATTAATATGGAGGTGGAATACAATGTACAATAATGCTAAAAAATAATAGCACTCAAGCTGACAGAGATGGTTAGAGTGACCTTGAAGTCCTCTCACTGAAGGCACTGCGTAACTGCTGATCTGCTGGAGGCCATATTGCGCTATCCCTGCTGGAAATGCTGGAAATATAACTGCTGACTAAAAAGGGATGCGTAGATCAGGCTGTTATGGAGCTCATATGATGCTAAGATTTCAAATCTGGGCTTTATGATGAAAACCCAAATTAACCTAGAAAGGATTTCCAAATTGGCACACCTTGGAAAATCACCCTCCTAGGGTTTGCGATATATGACTGTTGGGTATGCATATCTATGGCATGAGCTGAAGATATAATGGCTGTAATAATACATAATCAACTCAATGCATGAAGGGCTGATCCCTCCTCCTGATCTTCAAGCTAGAAGCTTTAGATCTAGCTCCTTGTTCCTCCTGTCAAGTTGCAGCTGTTGAATACACAACTGCTGGAATGGATTGTGCTGTCAAGAGGGCTGAAGCTCTAGCCTGCTCTAGGTGATGGAATAGAGCTCACAACTGATGGAAACAATCTCACCAAAGTGAGGGGATGGTCCCTCATAGGATTCCAAGCTGAAATACTTGGAACTTCCTTCCTCCACTGGATCTACATGACTGGACTGCGTAGTTCCTGGGGGAACTGTTGCTGCATGGAGGTGTAGAATGATGGCATGATGTCAGAATGCTGCTCCTGGAAGACTGAAATGGAAGCACAAGGTGAAAGGATGATCCCTCCACCAATTTCCTAGCTGAAATGCTAGAAACTACCTTCCTCCTCTCAAACCCTCAAGCAGGAATGCGTAATTCCTAAATCTGTATGTGTTGTAGAGAGGGGCTGAATGTGGCACATGTGAAAATTCTACTGTAGTGTATTGGTTTATTTTCTCCTACTTGATTTAGTTAATACAAGTTATTTCCAGAATTTAGATTCAGAAAATATCGAAAATAAACACAACTACAGCCAACACATGCAGATCATTTACTGAATAATACTCTCATGCAACAAAGTGACACATGGATTTTTGGACATAGGTCCCCAGAAAAACCCAAAGCGGGAAAACCAGTGTAGCAGATATGAGGCTTTATTATTAAGTAGTTCTAAGTACAGTAAATCTGGGTTTCAGATCTGAAAAACCCGGCAGAGAATAAAAGATTTGAGAGTGCAAGCTTCTGTGATCCATAACATATTAGATTATAAATCTTCCGGGAAATCACATGAGAATTTTAGGAACGACGCGTTTCGAACTACCAACTGTAGTTCATCATCATGAGAATTTTAGGAGCGACGCGTTTCGAACTACCAACTGTAGTTCAACGACGCGTTTACAGTTGGTAGTTCGAAACGCGTCGTTCCTAAAATTCTCATGTGATTTCCCGGAAGATTTATAATCTAATATAAAAGATATCAAATCTGCAGCTAACCTGAAGATCTAGTGCCAAATATCTGACTGATCCACACCATCAAACGGAATTTACAGGACTTAGCACGGATCTGACCCTAGAAACTCTCAGCGCTGCCCCTGAAGCCTCAGCATCAGCCCTGCTAGCCTCAAATGATACTGCGCTACACCAGAAGGCACTGCATAACCCCTGGATGGGTCCCATAGCCTAACGCTGGTCGTAAAAAGACCCCCTGCGTGATTTTTGAAGCCTCCCAGTGCCTCTGCGCTGTCCTGCGTAGTTGTTGCTCTGCTTCTCTGCACTGTCCTTGTTGCTGCTCCTCTACCTCTCACTGACTCTTAGCTCTTGGAATTAGATCATTCCCTCAGCCAATACTACCCCTCACTGCAGGAAATTCCTCCAGAAATTATTAGCAAACCCGCCCTAGAATTCCAGATCTATTCCTCAGTTCTACCAAACAATGTGTGTCTCCACTGACCCTCAAGCCTTTCTCTTATACTTTTTCGTTGAACCCTTCAACGGCTGAGATTAAATCATTCATCAACGATTGAGATTAGAAGACTGCGTGATCCATGTGACTTAAGACAATTTCAGCACGTGTTAATTAATTCATTTTAATTATTTTATTTTCCTAAGTTAGACTTAGGAAATCCATTAAAAATAATTAATTATTTGAATAAATTGAACACCAACTGAAATTTCTCAAATCCATTTTTGGGTCTTGTAGATCAAGTGTACTCTAGTCTCTCCACAAAATTTGGGAGCTAGAGCACAAATAATGCTACCCCAAATACACAAAATATCAACAGCACCAATGCCGGATGATGAATGGCTGCTCAAAGAAACCTTCCTAGAGTAGGCACTCGAAGTCCCCCGTGGGTAAGGGTGGGATTCCCGCTTGGTAACACCCGTATGCTAAACAAAACTACAGACTTAGCTCAACAGCTGAGGCGTGCAAAGAAATGTCAAATGGCAATCCAATATCAAAATCCAGAATCATGCTTTCTATGGCTACCCTCACCTTCCTTTTAAGCTTTGTGAGCCTCCCCTAGCCTTGGCCCACCTCATTACTGCGCTGCACATGTGGCCACTAGCCTCCATGAAGACTGCGCTATCTCCCCATGATATCCATCATCTCTGCATTTAATCTCCAATCTCTCCATCACGTGTGCATTTAATGCACCACTTCATCCACCACTTCATCATTGCTCTATGATCTTACTTTTACTCCTTCACTATCTCCATCATCTTCCTCATCAATGCTCCATGATCTCCACTCTTCTTTCATTAATAAGCTGCTCCACTACTCCATAGTGTTGATCAACTATCTAACTAACCCACATCCACACAATAAAAGCGGATTTTATTCATCTACGGGGTTTATGGGCCCCTCCACCCTTTTATTTACTTAATTAATTAAGAAAAGTAAGAACTCTAATATTCCAATTAACTGATGGAAAATTGGGAATATTACAAGTCAGTGACTGAGGTCAAGGATAGAGGGATGCAATGGGTCACAGGAGGCAGCATAGGGCTGCAGCACAAAAGAACCCACGCAGAGCCTACGCAGACTTACGCAGTCTAGTGCATGGACTGCGCAGAGAAACACGCAGACAGACAAAGAGAAGCAGAGGTTGATCAGGGTGTCAGGAATTAGTCGGGAGGAGCCGAGAATTCTGTCTGAGGTGTTTTTATATTTTATCTGCTAGTATATTCCTTGTAAAGAATCATTTGCTGAAGAATTTAATAAAACCCTCATCTGCTGCACCAATTTTCCGGCATTGGGTTTTTCTGGGGACAATTGACCAAAAAAAATTGTATACATGTGATTGATTCTTGTGCTTATGTCCTTTACTATTTACTTCTCTGCATATATAATTGTGAATGTTGCAGTAGTATTTATTTCAAAATTTACCAATAGATTTCTGTAAATAACTTATTTAAATAATAAGTAGGAGGAATAAATCTATCACTGCAACTGTAGACTTTTCAGATTGAAAATTTCACAATAGGGAATCCAAGATAAGAGTAGTCGAAGAGGAAATTCCTTAAGTATCTCTTATTCCAAGATAGGAGTTTTCCTAAAAGGGCATACCTTGTGAACACCCCGGTGGGGTATGTGCCTTGAGAGACAATGATGACGATGTCTGTTAGTCATTGGTTTCGCCAACATTGTGCTCTAAGAGATAGAGTTGTTAGTCAAGGCCTTGGTATGTGACAATGCTAGTTGGTATGATGAGATGATCTGGCATAAGCTAAGGAAGTAGCTTATGAGGTGGCTTACTAATCCGACTCTTCTTATGAGAATTCTTCAGTTTGAGAATGCCTGAGTATCTTGTATGGATTATGAATACCTCCCTAGTTAAGAGTGAGTGTTGAAATATATAACTAGGTTCGGTCTTCATAATTACATATGTGATCATGAGTTTGTGTATTTTATTTAAAGAGAAAATAAATTTATTATTGTTAATTTTTGAGGCATGTGTTTCATGTTCAAAGGAAATTTATTTTTAGGTCAATCACCCACTGAGTGCTTCTAGGGTTTTTCATTTAGCTACAAGTCAATTGAGTCATTGTCATGTATTGAAGACCCATTTGGGCATGTTGCATATTGTAATGAAAATTTATTTGAGTCAAAGTAGAGTCAAAAGACCCTCCAATGCCTCGTCATGATGCTACAACAAGTTGAACTTCAAAAGGGACAAGTCCACCTATCTAGACGGACATGTCGGCCTATTAAGGGACTCTAGGAAGCCTATATAAAGGAGCACTCGACCTCATTCAAGGGGGCATTCATCCAAGCATCAAGAAGTTCGATTAAGCTAGAAGAAGCCTAATACCTAGCGAAGGAATCGAGAGATAAAGGAAGGACAAGCGAAGCAATTTTGTGTCTGTTTTTGGGTTATATTCCTCCACACATACAAAATTTAGGGCATCATCTTGTTGCAGTGAAGACCGAATTGCAGGGGTCGAGACTTAAGTGACAAGGAGATTAATTTGCAAGTCGAATTGACAAGGAAGAGTAGGCAAGTCAAACGAAGAAGAAAAGAGGCAAATTGATCCATATTTTGGCCACATGTGTGAACTAGGGTTTCTACAGAAGAGACCGAAATTGCAAACTTGCAACAACAAGCCGAAATTTTGAAGTAGGGCCGAAATTTGAAGTTGTGAAGCAAGTTTGACCAACGTTGACTCGAAGGAAGAGGAGCTCATCAAGAAGAGATTTTGACTTTGGTCTTGGAGGTGTCTTGGTCAACTGTCATAGGTCTTGGAATTCGTCAAGTGAAGTTCTATAACAAGAGGAGTTCTTGTGGGTTTTCCTCTCAAGAGGAGAGGTTTTGGCCCTAGCTGATAGCCTACATTTAGTGTCGTATTGTCTCATTGATTTTATTGCTTGGTAGTTGTTTGATGATAGAGAACACTAATAATAATCAATTGAAAGAAGAAGCTAATCAAGTTAAGTAAAAATACATCACAAGTAGTTATCAAAGTAAGAGAAATCACTTAATTTGTTGCCCTTAGATTTCTCAACAATATATTGTTACAATCACTTTAGCCCAATTCTTAACTTCAATTAGCAATCAATTTAATCTTCCAGAAATCAATAACAATTGTGGATAGAACAGTAAGTGCAATGAGCAATAAGAGACAATTAGAAGCAATGACAAGAGACAAGAATTGGTCAATTTAATCTTCCAAAAATCAATAGCAATTGTGGATAGAACAGTAAGTGCAATAAGCAATAAGAGACAATCAAAAGCAATGACAAGAGACAAGAATTGGTCAAAGACTAGGGAAAAACCCCACAAGGGGGAAAACCCTTTCAAATTATTCTTCTTATTAGATTCTCATAAAATGTTCAACAGAGAGTACAATAATCCAATTCTACAATGAGTCAAAGTCAACCTTTGACTATCCAAATAGACAAACCAATATGCAACCAATGATGAACCTCAAAAGTCAATTTTGGTCAATTGTCAAAGTTTACAATTCTGTCCTAGTCAACAATTGTCAAAGTGTGCCCTAACCAGTCAAAGACATCGGTCAAAAAATCCTCCAAGAGCTTGGTTAACAGTTCACAAACTCAACCTTTAATGTTGGTCAAATAAAGGTCAAAATAGTCCTAATCCAAGCGGTCAAACCTGGTCAATAGAGAGAGGATCCATGTGGTTAAAATTTGCAGTCAAGCCTATGGTCAATGTAGGTCAAAGTTCCCAGATCTCCTCGACTCTTGTGCCAAACAATGCGGCTTAGCAGAATAGAAATTCTCGCAAAAGATCGAAGTCAAAATATGCCCAAAACATCAAGGTCAATGTTGGTCAAAGTCTCCCAAGACAGAAGTAGAATTTGGCCAATAGAAAAGAAGACTTCCTCCTTCACATGTGTGAAAACAACCCTACAATTTTTAGATTGTACGAACCAATTAGAGAAAAGAGAGATGCTTGATGTGATGTCTGCAAATGAGGTGCCTTGACTTGTATTTATAGGCATTGGTGGAGGGCTAATTAGCCTCTTTAGTCCGACCTTAACTTTTGTGTCATTGTGGGTTTTCTCATCAAAAATACATTTTTCTTTAACTAAATTGAGTGTTTCCAGGTGCAATTTTAGGTATCTTTGAAAGAGGAATTTAGTCCAATGACGGTAATTTATCCTTGAGCTGCCAAATTAACAGAAAATAGGCGAGATCTACTTAAGGATCACACTCTGTCCTATTGTTCGTTGATCCTCCATCTAGACCCTCAAGAGTCAAGTGGTAGAACACTTGCATCCAAGACTTGAGGAGATCGACTTCCTAGACGGGTACGGATACACACCCTATCTCAAGGCACCTCAACCCATTTTCCAGATGGGGAGGTCCAATCCCAACAAGCCCAACTTGTGGGTAGGATACCAATTAGGGTATACTCTGTCAAAGCGACAATAGGTGAGATTGGCTTGCCACAGGGGTAAGGATTCTCACCTTGTCTTATTGTCCAGAGGTCCCTCAACCCCAGGAGCCCTCACTGCTTCATTCCCACCTTGGGAGGTCAACAGGGTGGAAGAGTACACTCAGTGTTCTCGATTAGTCGAGACCCTTACCTAGGAGGGTCACATCCAAATGTCCAAGCTGCCCTCTGAAGACCAAGAACATCCCTTTCAGTAAAGCCTTGGTGAGTATATCCGTTATTTGCTCATTAATAAAAATGTGATGGAGCCTTGTTGCACCTATTTTTTCAACATTCCAAGGAAGCAGGGTCCTAGGACTTCAAGGAATTTTTTCAAAGTCAAAATCATTAGCTAACAGTCTGTTTTATGTCATTGTAAATCCATTGTGCAAAATTGTAATGTAAATGATGCTAGTACGACTGCTTTATTATGTAACAACCTAGGTAGGCCTATGATTTTGGCAGCAAATTTCATCCTAGGAGGTTTTTCGTCTCACTGATTCTTTTTTGTTTCTAAACACGGATGATCGACAAAGTTTTTCCCTCCAGCCTCACACCAAAGCTAGGGTGGAGTTTATCATCAAAGTCTTAGGGGAGTCCTAGTAGTTTAGTTGAGTCTATTGTAAAAGTGTTATGAGAATAATTTAAGCTAATTGGCTAAATTATTTTATTACAGATCACTTGGCCTACTAGATCATATTGTGTCGCAAAATTGGCTAAGATTTTGAGGGTCTACTATGAATGAGTATTCCCTCTTTGAGGGTTGAATTTGTAAAATCTTAGTGCATGGTCCTATTATCGCTTGTCGCCTACACCAACCTACAGTTAGTGGGAAAAACCTTCAACCCCATAGGTGTGGTTGGTGGCAAGGAATTCAGAGAAGGGGTTGTCACCTATTCCCAGCTCTCTTCATTTAAGCTATCTCCTAGGTTAGCTAAGGGGGGTGGTCCCTAAAGGAAAACTAAGTTAAAGATGTGAGATTTCTAGGAGAATTGATTAGAAGGAATTACTTATCAAAGATGACTCGATTCCAATATGTAAACAAGCATATAAGTATATGAGCAATATTCAATGATTTGTTCAAAATATAGACTAATGCTTTAAAGTAGATGACAAATGCTTGCTCAAAAATGAAATTCAAGATATAATGACAATAATCCCACAAAGGAAGTGCTAGACCAAAATCACAATATGCAATTAAATTTGCAACACCAAATAAGAGTATTTGCCAATGAAACAAGATATATCAATCATCCATAAGCATAATGATCATTAAAATGACAACATGCAATGAAGTTGCATGTAGAAGCAAATTTCCAAGTACCATAGAATTAAACTTGTTGCAAAATTTAAGGAATTAAAATGCTTGCATCCAAAGTGCTTTTTGAGATAATATTTGCATGTGAATCTTTAAACCTTCAAGATAGCAAAAAATTTGAGAACTTTGCAAGTAAATGTGATGAGATAGTGCTCTTGGTTTATTTTATTAATTAGTTCTAAAGCAAGGTTACAATTGAACTCTAATCCTTAAACCTCACCCTCGCCCAAATATTTGGATCTCACAGTGAGGAGTCCATAGAGGTAGAGGGTCCCTAAAACGTCTATTCAACCTACTTAAGTTGGAGGTAAATTTTAGAGATGCAAGTCTAGTATGAAAAGTGAAATGCTTAAATGATATGAAAGTGAGTTTGCAAGTGCTATGTAAAAGATGGAGATGATTCAATTAAATATGCTTCATAGTTAGAACAATAACTCAAGTTGACATAAATTGAAAGTGTTATGCTTCTTTACTTGTAATATATTGTGAAACGTATCCAAATGAGAAATAGATCACAAAACATAAGTAAGTGATGGCAAATGAGATTGCAAATTAAGAAATTAAAGGACTATGCGATTTGTGTTACTTCCCAATTAGAGCATGCATATGTGATGTGAAAGAAAACGGAAATGTCGAAACCACTAAGTCAATCCATCTACAAATTCTCTCCTTTGAAATGGAGAGATAGGGATGCCAATGGGTAAAACCCACGCTCCCACAACAAAAACTGAATTTTTTTATTAATTTTACAAGAAGGAAATGACCATGAGGCCTTTTCTAAACCAAGGAAAGTCTTTACAAATAAAAATTGAGACCATAGACTTTTTCTCGATGAGAATTTCTAAAAAAAAAAAACTCAAAAGAATTTAGACTTTACAATAGGAGAAGAGAAGCTAAGCCTCTTCAATTCCCACAACCAAAGAAAAAAGAGTTATTTTCCTCATTTGAAATTCAGAGCCCAAAGGTCCTGCAACAACTAGTTAGTAATTTCTTGCAGTTGTCCACTCAAGCTATCACAAGAAAAAGTTCGGAAGAAGGCTACAAAACCAATCAAATATTAGATAGATAAAATCACAAAATATTGCACAACAATTTACAAAGGGCTAAGCCAAAGAGTTCGAGTAAACTTTCCTCTTTGCTTAGTCATCTTCAAGCTCCTAGATAACAAATGAAAGCAATGAAGTATAATGTCTTAAAAAATATTCAAATTTAGAAGTATTCGGCTTGTATACAAGCTATGTCCCGAAACCCTTGCAAAACCACTTTGTAAGATAAGACTATGAAGGTTCAAAAAACAAATGAGAGCTCCTTTGAGAATGTATCAAGAGTGGGTTGGTCTCTCCAAAGTCTTCCCCCAATACTTGATTCTTTGATCCCAACAAGATGTTCCCTCTACAAAACTTCAATCAAGAATTAGTTCCATGTAGATCTAGCAATAAACAATGATAAGAAACTCTAGAGATTTATTTGAAACCAACTAGAGCATTCTATACCTAGAGCATACTCCTAAATCAAATGTCAATGTAAGATAGCTCTACATTAACAAATCTACAAGAGCATATGGAAACAAATTAGATCAAAGCATGAGTAAAAGGAATTATACCAATGATCAACAATTCATCACACTTCAATTCATCACACTCTAAAAGGAGGAACACCTCATGAATGAAACCCCAAATTCTTTATTGATATTTCTGAAAGTATATAAGGCAGCAGCGCTTCCGCAAGCAAAATAGCTAGTAAACAATATTTCCAATATGAGAGCCCATGGCTCCATTATATAGAAAGTTGAGAGCAAATCTCAATGAAGAACAATATGGCAAGTGGTGAGAGGGAGGAGATCTCAAGGAAAATTTGAATTTGGTAAGTGGAGCTCCAATGCCAAGTGTAAAATTCAGATTCTGGCAAGTGGACATCATTTTCTTCTTCCCTTATGTGCCAAATTCGAATTTTATGATGGAATGACATGTGTATATTGTTGGTAACCCATGTGGGGACAATTTCCCACAAAAATCTCCACCAAATATTCTCCCAAATCCTCTCAAATATGCACCAACTTCACAAATTCGAATTTCCAAGTAAGCAACTCTCGTTTAATGCCGGAAATTCAATTTTATTTGTGCACATGTCTTCTCCTTGATTTTAGGAGTCCACATCACCTTGGAACTTCACTTTAACTCTTCCATAATTTTCCACCTCATTTAGCATGTGTAGATATTTATTTTTCTCCATTTATTTAATTTCTGACTTAATTAACTGCCAGATTTCCCTCTAAACTTATGAAAAGTGGATTTTGAGGGTTCAAAACACATTTTTAAGCCCTTAAAGTGTGTCATAGTAGAAAGTTGAGCATGAGAGGTGTAATTTTGATTACTCATACCCCATACAACTTCTCTAGACAACACTTATTACAATTCAATTACAATTTTTATTACAATTTTCGACTTGCGGGAAATCTAAAAATTTTAAAAATCACTACCTAGACCTAACCAAATTCCACCAAATTTTTTGTGTGATCTAGTATGGTAATATACATTGACTCTAGACACTAAGGCTCACCCAAGGCCTCACAATCAAGCCTTATTCCGGATTTGGGGTAAAATTGGAGGAAAAAACTCAATTAATTATTAACTCCTGGTAGGGAGATGATAATTAACTGAGTAAAAAAAACCTCCCAGAGTAATACTCACTTGTTGGCAAGGTCCCAAGCAACCTAGACCTGTTACAGACTCAATACTGACTCAAATTTATCATTACTAGCATCACTTATTACAATTCCCCATAGGGCGTGGAATCTGGGTTCAAGAGAAAATGATAAGAAGTAGAAGTAGAGTTTAAAAACTCTGTTGAACTGATGATATCTCATGGTACATGTGTTCTCTTGTTCATCCTTGGGCATAGAGTCTTCTCATTATCATCAGATGCCACTCCAGTGGTCAACAGGTCCCTCATATATAGAAACCATGGCTAAAATATTAGAGGGTGGAAAGTAATTAATTCTTTCATGAGTCAATTAATTAATTTTTCGGGCAAAAATAAAATAAAATCCTAAGCCAGAAAATTAATTAATTTAGAGTAAAAAATTAAAATGTTAGAGAAATTAATTTTCCCTAAGTGGAAAAATTCGTGGGTCTAAAAGAAATTAATCTTTGGAGGTCCCTTATGAAGGGAATATTGGAAATTAAAAAAAAAAATTGGAGCCTTTGACCTTGATGGTTAAGTCAAAGTCAATTTTTTGAGGAAATTAGCTCAAAATAATTATTTTTGAGTTAATAAAAAATGGTTTTAATGAGATTAAAACATGATCAAATAATTATCAATTGTTGATATTATTTTGACGAGGATCAAGCCAACTAGCCATTATCTTCCACTTGGAGGATTCATCTATATATTAGAGGCCATTTTGCTTCTCAAGTCATGATGAAAGCTCCGATTCTAGTCTATGTAATTTTTTAACACTGGTTTTGTTCCACTGATCTGTTGGGAACGGTTAAAATATCATAATAAAGGACTTTGGGGTTTAGTTCATGTTTTTTTTTGTCCGATGATCTATGGTATGTGCTTTCCTATATTGTACTTAAAATTTTAAAGTTTCTTTATTCATTAGTTGGTGATAAGAACATTTTATTGGTAGATTTTGGGTCTATCTTAGGTGATCTGATTTGCCATATGTCTAACAAGTTTTTTTGAAGAAAATATATAGAGTTTGCAGGTTCCCCGACTCTTGGGGTCCAAGTTCACAGACTTTGGAGGAGAGTCTACCTTGTTTGGGCTCTGAGAATTTTGTTTGGTTTTCTTACTTCGCTAAGGCTGTGGGCAATACCATAACTTTCGAAACACATTTGATCTATGGTCATTGTTCATCATTCAAAAAATATTTACTCAAAAATACTTATTTCCAAGCATTGCATATTTGTATATAACTTGTAAATTAATTGTTGTAAATAAAATTTTCTAACCCTTGTTTTGCAGTTATTTGGGTTTGGGGTTTTATTTTAAATTTTATGTTTTGGGGTTTTAATCATATTTGTAAATATTCTTTAGATTTATTTTATTTTGTAAATAATTTTTATATTTCAAAATTGTAAATATTTATTTGATTTAAGTTTTAATTTTGTAGTTTAGATTTTTTAATTAGATTTAACTTTTAATTTGAAATTCAAATTTTATTTGTAAAGTTTTTATCCCACATTCAAAATTTGAAAATAGTTTATCTAATTTGTGTCTATATATACCAACCTTTCACCTTGTATTTTCTATAATGCATGAAAATAACTTCGCTAACCCTGTGCATTTTAATTTTTTCTTATATATAATTTCTTGGGGTTTTTATTTTATTTTTGTATATATTGAGATTTTCTTGGGAAAATTTGTTTTTATTTGTACATGTGAAATTTCTCAAGAGATCAAAGAAAGGAGTAAATTTTTGAAGTTTCCAACTTGTTATCGCTTGCCACCTACACCTACCTACTAGTTAGCGGGAAAAGCCTTTAACTCCACAAGGTGTGGTTGGTGGCAAGGAACTCAGAGAAGGGGTTGTGACACTAATCCCGACTCTCTCCTTTTAAGCTATCTCTTAGGTTAGCTATGGGGGGTGGTCCCTAAATGGAAAATTAGGTAAAAGATGTGAGTTTCTAGGAGAGTTGTTAGAGTTAAATAGATTACTTCTTCAAATTTATAAGCAAAAAACGTGATATGAGCAATAACCATCAATACATAAAATAAACATGAAACATATGAGAAAACGATGCCTCCAGAGTATGGCTCTTCGAAATGAAAATGTATTTGCTTAAATGAAGTAAAATGCTTTCAAGATAAATAGATTTCTGAATCAAAGCATGAGATGCAATTATACTAGATTTGGATGTAATTAATCTTGGTTACTTTTAATCTAAAATGCCTAATCTAGGTAAAAATTGGGGTGATTGTAAGAAAGAGGGGGCGAGGGCACGAGGGTGTCATTAATGATACCCGTCCCTTGAGTCTTACGAGCTAACGTGTGCCTTCGTTCCTACAAGGGGACAAGCCACCTTCATAATTGCAGGGTCACACGCTTTTACCTTACTTTGTACCAAATGGAAGAACTTTTCAAGAAAGCAGTTTTCCCTATAATTCCTATCAACCAAGCTTATGCTTGGAGGTAAATTTTAAATATGCAACTAATGTAAAGTGAAATGCTTAAATGTGGGTGAAATGTTTCCAATGAGATATGTTAATGAAAATGTGCTTAAGATTTGTGCTTAGCCCAATATGACATAAACTATCAATGATGCTCCATAAAACATGTATCAACAACTCAAATGGAAATATTAAAATGGAAACTAGCTGAATGCTTTTAGATACCAACTCACAAGCTTTGAAATGAAAATGATGTGATATGACTATTATTGCATGAAATCATAAGCCAATAAGTTGTTTGTGAATGGAATGAGCTAATAAAACGTACACTGTTGTCGCACAGATTGTCAAGGCACCGCGACAACGGCTCAGATCGGGGGCTGTCACCTTTATCCCCAATCTCTCTATTTAAACTGTCTCTTTGCAAGCTAAGGGAGGTAGACCCTATTGGAAATGAGGATGAAGAATCTAGGAGACACAGCTAAAACATCAAATACTTGATAAAATGAACGAGATTCCACAGATCTAAATTAGATTTCACGCTTAAGACCAGTGCCTTATGGAGTCAAATAAAATCCCGTTATGCAATTATAAACAAGTAAGTGACGATTAACTGTTGCTTATTAAAACATGATTGATCACAATGATATTTAATTGAAAAATGCCACAACCATGAATAACAATAACATGAAAATGCCAGATGCTAGGATTTTTCAATTAATTTCGATCCAGACAAACCCAAGATTTCATATAGTCACATTTAGGATAAAATCTTAAACGCTCATTGGACTATAAAAGATATTTTTGAGAATTTTTATAATTTTTTATTATTTTGTTTTGTTTTATGTATTTTCTATCTTAAAACAAAAATTAAACTAATATTGAATTAAAACTAAAGTCTAAATACAAAATTGAACCCTAACATCTAAATGAAAACAATTAAGAATTAAAACTAAACCTAACTAAACTTAAACTAAACAAAAATGAAACTAAAATCTAAAGCTAAATCAAGTTAAAATCTAAATTAAACTAGAACAAATAAAAAAAAACTTAAATCTTAACTCCAAAAAAAAAATAAAAAAAAAATTAAAACGCTAACCTATGAATCGAATCTAACAAATTCTAACCCAAAACGAATTCTATTAAACTAAACTAAAGGCCCACGACTAACTTAACAAATTTAATCCGCACCAAAAATCAAATGAAACGCGGGCTTAGAGTTTGACGTCGGCGTTTTGCTATTTCTGCAGGCTGATGAGGGCATGATGGCAGCAAGGACGGGCAGAGGAATGGAGGGTTTGAACGCAGGTAGACGGCGTAAGGGGGAGATCGAACGAGGAAAGAAGTCGGCTATGAAGGAATGTGGGGTCGACAATGGCGGAGTAGACAGACAGAAGAAAGAGAAATCACGAGTGAAGGAATGCGTTTGCAGATGGATGTAGGGCAGCGTAAATGAATCGGTTTTATGAGGACGGAGGAATTCGATGGTAAAAGAACTGGAGCAGATTTCTACGCGTGAGGTAGCAGTTCAATGTCGTGTAGGATTAGAGGAAATGGATGGATGACAAGGAGAGAATGAAGAGCGGACGATAGGTGTAAGGGATCTGATAGAAAAGAAAAAAAAAGAAGAAAAGATAATAAGGAAATGCTGCAGAGAGGAAGGGTTTGAAGAAGTAATGAAAGGGGAGGGCAATGGAGGCGTTTAATGCAGAAGAATGATGAAGACAGAGGAAGGTACAAGTCCTTAACAGCGCACAGAATCAGTAATTAAACTCAACGCTTTTAAAATATCTCCCTTCAAATTGCAGACTCAGATTTATATGCTCCTCAAAATCAAAATAATGTCTAGATTTGTCCACAGTAGGAGTTTAAGGCCAGATTTGGCCTTTGGAGGCTAAATCTGCCTTAGATCTAAAAAAATTTCCGATTTGAACCCTGAACCTGTAGGAAACCAGCCAGATCTGAAGATACACACACCAAGAAACGATTAAACCCTTACAATCCTAAAAGAAAATTACAAATTTACAAGCCTAATTTACAATTTGGGAGGCTTTCATAGCCAGATTTTAGTCCATTTTAGCACAATTTAGAAATTAGAATTTTTAAATGAGAGGCACAAGCGTTTGAAACCCTGCAAAATCACAAATATCGTAAGATAGACCTGGAATTTAACAAATAAAGAGCTTATCAGATTTATACTTATCGAGAGTCGGCTGGTCCAACCGAAGACTTCCCTAGACGCCCAATCTTAAAAAAAATTGCCCTGCACACTTAGATCTGAATCTTAGATTGATAGAGATTTAAGAAAACAACATGAGACCTTTGCAGAAAAATCAGAATGTTATTTTATAAACCCAGAAAATTGCACAAGATACCTGTATGCAGATTAATCCATGAAGGCCATCAACCATAAAATACAAGAAACAAAGTAGCAGAGTTTAGAGACAATTCACCACATAGATCTGAGAAGGAACATCAAAATTTGTAACCCCAAAGTCTTTATGCTTTATTATTCCAAAATTTACAAGAGCTTCCAAGACAGGTGCACGATCCTGAGATCGGATGATTCAAGAATGAGAAAGATCCCTAAATTTATAGGACAAGATCTCTAACGGCTAGTTTGGATGATCCTCGTCAAAATAATCTCAACCGTCCAAAAGATTTAATTATCTTTTAATCCGGAGTGTTGAAATTAAAATTTTGGGGAAAAAACGAATTTATCATTTAATTCAATTTTAATTAACTCAAAAATACTATTTTTGAGTTAATTACCCCAAAATTTTGACCTTGACTTAACCACCAAGGCCCAAGGTCCAATATTTCTTAAAATTCTCAATATTCCCTTGGCCTGGGGCTTTCAAAATCATTTTCCAAGGACCCACAAATTTTGCCTTTAAAGATTTAATCCTAACTTAGGACCCTAAATTAATTAAATTTCTGGTTTAAGATTTTTTTAAATTAATTGACCGGAAAATTTAATTAATTGACTGAGAGGGGATTATAATTATTTTTCCAACCCTCTTTTACATGAGATAATACATTTACATACATGAAGGGGGAATACCCATTTGTATAGACCCTCAAATAAATACCCAATTCTGCGACTCAAAACATGATCTAGTAGACCAAGTAGTTGAAACTACTTTTACAAGGACTCGATAGAACACTAGGACTCACTTAGTATGCTGATGATAAAATCCACCCTAGCTTTGGGGTGAGGCTGGAGGGAAAATCTCTGCCGATCACTTTCGTGAATCAGTGAGACAAAAAACCTCCTAGGATAGAGATCATCAACAACATACTAGGCTTACCTAGGTTGTTACATACATTGACGGTCTTACTTAGATCATTTACATCATTACATGCGGAATGGGTTTACATCATTTATAAAAAACTGTTGACTGATGATGGAATCTGAATGGCGCGACCACGTCGAACATGACGAATCCCATTTGAAAAAATGGGGGTGTACTGCTATGGGGTAGTTGACAAAGTGTGGTCAACATCTGGCTCTACTTGGGGACACGTTGCTTCATTGAAGGAATGTGAGAATCCAGAATCTGCATCCAAGCAACACACAAGATTACATAAGTAGCGTCCATCCAAATATCATTATATAACATTAAGCTCATGAAAAATAGAAGCTCTTCTTTTCTGCTTCTTTCTCTTATTCTGAGTGGGTTGTGATGTCAACAATGAGACCACTGTATATTTCTTGTCCTCATCTTGAAGATGTTTGTACAAAATATCTGAAGAACCTGGAGCGTGACCAATATTATTCTGGATATACTCTGTCAATGGTGACACACAAGCTTGGTCTTTCTCAACATCCTTTGAAACCATAGTGAAATCCTCCGTGTGATGGGATGAGAATGGCTTTAGTAGACAAGAAGTCTTATGATCTGTTGACGAATCTTCATAATCAAATTTCGGTTGAAATTTTTGTAATTCTTCCATTTTTTCCAATTGCTTTTGTATGGAACTCATCTCCCTAGCATGCCTTACTATTAATTTCGTTTGATTTGCCTCCATATTTTTTATTTCCAACAAGTGATTTTCCTTCATGGTAGTTATTTCCTGGGTGTGTCTTGCTTCCATTGCAATCAATTGATTCTGTATAATGGACATCTGATTAATCATTATCTTTAACCTGTTTTCCATGACATTTATTTCCTGTGCATGACTTTCTTCCATGGAAGTTATCTTATTTTGAACACTGATTTGGTTAGCTTCCATGTTTTGAATTATTTGCGTATGATTGGGTTGCACATCCTTAATCATCTGAGCTGGCTCCTTAACCTGACTTTCATGATCTTCTATATGCATGTGATAGTCCTTACCAACAACATTAATTTGATGACTTGACCTTGCCATTCTACTAGCAATGATCCTTTTGACAATGGGACAAGTAGCCTCTTCATGAAGAGCATCACAAACTCTACAATAAGGAGGAACTTCATCAACCAGATTAGTAGATTCAAGAGGATTGGGAGGTCTCTGTTCACTCGACTGACCCTTTCTCTGCCAAGTATTATTATTTCGATTATTAGTATTATGATTCCTAGGTTGTGAATTATGCGTTTGAGCCCTTTCCATTTGGATCAACCTAGCCTGTAAGACACTTATTTCCTTAGCATGATTAAGCTCCATGCTTTCAAGCTTTTGCATTAACCTTTTCATAGGGTCATCATCATCTTCTAGAGTATCTGTCAAAGACCTATCAAAATCTGGAGTTTTGGACATTCCAGATGCTTTCTTATCCTTTTCAATCTCCTCAGCTAAAGATTGACAAGCCTTATAATTCACAGTTTTAGCCCGCCTTAACTCATATGAAGTATCAGAATCAAAAGCATCAATGTAAAAATTCAGAAGAGATCCATCAGGAGGTTTATGAGTTTGAGATATTTCTCTGAGGATGCCATTAAATCTCCTGTTAAAATCTTTAGTCGTTTCATTTTCTTTATTTTTTATGGTACTGATTTCCCTTACCAAATGCCTATCTTCCCTTTTATCACCGTACTTTTCCTTAAAGGTAGTTACAATTGATTCAAAAGTATTGAATGAATTATCAGGCTTTTCCATAAACCATTCAGCAACATCCTCGCCGAAAGTAAGAACAAAAGTTTTCATCTTTACATCATCGAAATTATTATTTGCAACTGCAAATCTATTCCACCAGTTAGTGAAAGCAAACAAATGAGACTTGACACTAACTGCATCATTTCATTGAAAAGAAGGTAATTTATCCATTTGAGGGACATCATGGGGATAACCCTGAATATTAGCAAAATTACACGGGGCAAAAATATCCATGATATCGTTTTTAAGATTTTAGAAACAGATCCGTGTTCAAGAATAGTTAAAAGGTCCTCAAGAAGCGAACTTCTTAGCAGGAACTCTTGTAAGAAATGAAAGAACTGGAGTCACCACTTGAACATGAAACTAATTCTAAAACAGAAGAAGTAATCAAGAGATAGCAGATGGATATCAGGAGGGGATTCTTGTCTGGGAGTAAAAAGATGAATAAGTGGAGTCACCACCCAAACAAGAAGCCAACCGAAATGTCCAGGTGCTAAAAATACGATGATGAAATGATTAGTGATATGACGAAAGATAAGACGATGAAAATATGAAGAGATGAAAGACGCCAAAAAAATGTGATCCCTTGCGACGGGCTAATGAATGGCGAAAGAAGATTTGAAGATTATAAAATGTCGTTAAGACCAAGGACAGAAAAAACTCTATCCCCGGCAACGGCGCCAAAAAATGTTGTCGCACAGATTGTCAAGGCACCGCGACAATGGCTCAGATCGGGGGCTGTCACCTTTATCCCCAATCTCTCTATTTAAACTGTCTCCTTACAAGCTAAGGGAGGTAGACCCTATTGGAAATGAGGATGAAGAATCTAGGAGACAGCTAAAACATCAAATACTTGATAAAATGAACGAGTTTCCACAGATCTAAATTAGATTTCACGCTTAAGACTGGGTGCTGCTGGAATTCAAATAAATCCGGTGTGATGCAAAACAGTAAGTGACGATTAGCTGGCAATAAACACGATTGATCACAATGATATTTAATTGAAAATGCCACAACCATGAAGAACTTGAACTCACAACAATATGAGAATGCCAGATATTTAAGATGTTCCAATTAATTTCGATCCAGAATATAGTCACATTTAGGATAAATTTCAAAAGCTCATTTGACTATAAAAGATATTTTTTGGGAATTTTTATAATTTTTTATTATTTTTTGTTTTATTTTATGTATTTTCTATCTTAAAGCAGAAATTGACTAATATTGAATTAAAACTAAAGTCTAAATACAAAATCGAATTCTAACATCTAAATGAAAACAATTAAGAATTAAAAACTAAACTAAACTAAACTTAAACTAAACGAAAATGAAAATAAAATCTAAAGCTAAATCAAGTTAAAATCTAAACTAAACTAGAACAAATAAAAAAAAAAATGTAAATCTTAACTCAACTAAAATCAAAATAAAAAAAATTAAAATGCTAACCTATGAATCGAATCTAACAAAGTCTAACCCAAATCAGAATTAATAAATAGCGCTAAAGGCTACTACTAACAACAAGTTGTCACTTTTAATCAAATGAAGCACGGGCTTAGAGTTTGACGTCGGCGTTTTGCTATTTCGCCCCACGGTGGGGCACGGCAGCGTGGGGACGGGCGGGGGGGGTGGAGGGTTTGAATGCAGGTAGACGGCGTAAGGGGGAGATCGAACGAGGAAAGAAGTCGGCTATGAAGGAATGCGGGGTCGACAATGGCGGAGCAGACAGACAGAAGAAAGAGAAATCACGGGTGAAGGAATGTGTTTGCAGATGGATGTAGGGCAGCGTAAATGAATCGGTTTTATGAGGACGGAGGAATTCGATGGTAAAAGAACTGGAGCAGATTTCTACGCGTGAGGCAGCAGTTCAATGTCGTGTAGGATTAGAGGAAATGGATGGATGACAAGGAGAGAATGAAGAGCAGACGATAGGTGTAAGGGATCTGATAGAAAAGAAAAAAAAAAGCAGAAAAGATAATAAGGAAATGCTGCAGAGAGGAAGGGTTTGAAGAAGTAATGAAAGGGGAGGGCAATGGAGGCGTTTAATGCAGAAGAATGATGAAGACAGAGGAAGGTACAAGTCCTTGACAACGCACAGAATCAGTAATTAAACTCAGCGCTTTTAAAATATCTCCCTTCAAATTGCAGACTCAGATTTATATGCTCCTCAAAATCAAAATAATGTCCAGATTTGTCCACAGTAGGAGTTTGAGGCCAGATTTGGCCTTTGGAGGCTAAATCTGCCTTAGATCTAAAAAAATTTCCGATTTGAACCCTGAACCTGTAGGAAACCAGCCAGATCTGAAGATACACACACCAAGAAACGATTAAACCCTTACAATCCTAAAAGAAAATTACAAATTTACAAGCCTAATTTACAATTTGGGAGGCTCTCATAGCCAGATTTAAGTCCATTTTAGCACAATTTAAAAATTAGAATTTTTAAATGAGAGGCACAAGCCTTTGAAACCCTGCAAAATCACAAATATTGTAAGATGGACCTGGAATTTAACAAATAAAGAGCTTATCAGATTTATGCTTATCGAGAGTCGGCTGGTCCAACCGAAGACTTCCCCAGACGCCCAATCTTAAAAAAATTTGCTCTGCACACTTAGATATGAATCTTAGATCGATAGAGATTTAAGAAAACAACATGAGACCTTTGCAAAAAAATCAGAATGTTATTTTATAAACCCAGAAAACTGCACAAGATACCTGTATGCAGATTAATCCATGAAGGCCATCAACCATAAAATACAAGAAACAAAGTAGCAGAGTTTAGAGACAATTCACCACATAGATCCGAGAAGGAACATCAAAATTTGTAACCCCAAAGTCTTTATGCTTTATTCCTCAAAAATTTACAAGAGCTTCTAAGAACAAGTGCACGATTCTGAGATCGGATGATTCAAGAATGAGAAAGACCTCTAAATTTATAGGACAAGATCTCTAACGGCTAGTTTGGATGGTCCTCGTCAAAATAATCTCAACCGTCCAAAAGATTTAATTATCTTTTAATCCGGAGCGTTGAAATTAAAATTTTGGGGAAAAAACGAATTTATCATTTAATTCAATTTTAATTCTTTTTCAATATTATTTTTAGGTTAATTACTATTTTAGCTTTTGATTTAACCACCAGGCCCAAGGGTCCAGTATTTCTTAAAATTCTCAATATTATCTTGGCACGGGAGCTTTCAAAATCATTTCCAAAAGGTTCTAATTTTTTAAGATTTAATCCTAACTTAGGACACTAATTAATAAATTTACGGTTTAAGATTTTATCAATTAATTGACCCCAGAAAAATTATTCAATTATAGTGAAAAAATTATGGATGTGATGATATTCAAGCCTCTTTTACATGAGATAATACATTTACATACATGAAGGGGGAAAACCCATTCGTATAGACCCTCAAATAAATACCCAGTTCTGCGACTCAACATATGATCTAGTAGACCAAGTAGCTCAAGCTACTTTTACAAGGACTCGATAAAAAAAAAAACACTAGGACTCACTTAGCATGCGGTAATGATACTACCTTTGGGGTGGTACAGAGGAAAAATAGCGAATGTACTGATAGATCAGTGAGACAAAAAACCTCCTAGGATAGAGATCATCAACAACATACTAGGCTTACCTAGGTTGTTACATACATTGACGGTCTTACCTAGATCATTTACATCATTACATGCAGAATGGGTTTACATCATTTAAAAAATTGTCGACTGATGATGGAATCTGAATGGCGCGACCACGTCGAACATGACGAATCCCATTTGAAAAAATGGTGGTGTACTGCTATGGGGTCGTTGACAAAGTGTGGTCAACAGTACACAATTAGATTACTTAAGTTGCAAATAAATAGACTTGTAAACGGTTACTCCAAAGATTTGCGCAAAAGTGAGATACAAAGTTTTCTAATAACCCAACAAGAATATAAAATTGCAACTAGATGACTTGAGATAATAATTAATGATTAGCATGAAATCATGAAAACATTAGCTTGCCAAATGAAATGAAAGTGCTATGTTTTTTACTTAAACAAATGAAAAAATAGATTGCACAACACAAGATACAAGAAAATGGATTGGCAAGTCTGATTGCAAAATAGGAAAATGTGAGTGTTATGTGTTGAGGTTATGAGTTAACCATTCACAACTAGATTAGATTAGCAAACGAAATGATGAACGCAAGTAAGTTAGTTGAGCAAATTAGAAGCTAGACAAAAGAAAGTTAATCACTCAAGAAGATTTCCTCCCTCTAAATGAGTAGGTGAGATACCATGGGAAAAACTTCCCAAGCTCCCTCAAGGAAAGTCAGCTCTTATTATTTTCTTGTTACAATTATGAGAGCTTCCTTTATTGTGAGGAAAGGCTCCAATTTCAAGAAGGCTTTTACAATAAATATTTGACTTTTATACACTAGAATCCCTTTTCGCAATGGAATACAAGAGAGACTCCTTGAATAATATCTTGAAACTCTAGCCTCTTGAGATGATGAAATGTGCTCCAGAAGGTGATGATAGTCTGCAAAGAATTTCGATATGATTTACAACTTTGAGAGCCTAAGTCCCTGCCAAGGCTAGTAATAAAATAGTTCTTGAAAAGGCTGTCAAAACATATGGAAAATGGACCCAAAAAATCAGTGGAGAAAGATGAGAAAAATGCCAAAAGTATTTACAAATATACAAGGAATAGACCGATGGTTAGGGAGTATGATTATTATCCCTGTCTTGTCAAGAAACATTCTATTATTAGCAAATATGATAAATGTAAACACAATATTTAAAATAAATGATTTGAATAGAATATATTTGATCATAAACACAAACCCTAGATACCCTGCAAACACAAATCGAAAGATAAAACTTTGGGATATCATAATGTGGGTTCCTCCATGTTTATGCTCAAGAGTGGGTTGATTCCTTCGAGAATGTCCCCTCCCTTTTGAGGCTTGATCCAAAGATATTTTTCTACACAACTTCATATAAACTCATTAGATCCACATGGGTTAGAAAAATATAATGAGAAAGAAATCCTAGAGATTTATATGAAAATCTACTAAAACATTCCCTATCTAGAATAAATCTCTAAAACCAAATATTAGTGCAAGATAGCTCTACACTTACAAATCTTTTGCAAGCATATGGAAATAATAAACACAATATTACCAATAGAAAATGAAGTTCGCGATCAAGAATTATACCACAATCATAGAAGAATAACACCTCATATTTGAACCCCAAAGTCTTGTTATTTCAATGAAAGATGAGTATACAAAGTGGCAGAACCTCCCCAAGCACAAGAGCTCGTATTACATGATACAATATGAGAGCCCATGGTTCCATTATGTAGAAACTTGGGAGAAAATCCCAATGAAAAACCAAATGCCAAGTGGTGAGAGGGAGGAGATCACAAGGCAAATTCAAATTTGATATGTGGAATTCCATTGCCAAGTGTAAAAATCGGATTCTGGCAAGTGGACATCATTTTCTTCTTTCCTTATGTGCCAAATTCGAATTTTATGATGGAATGACAAGTGTTTATGGGTGGTAACCCATGTGGGGACAATTTTCCACAAAAATTTCCTCCAAAGATTCTCCCAAATCCTCCTAAACATGCACTAACTTCACAAATTCGACTTTTCATGTAAGAAGCTTTCATTTAATGCCGGAAATTCAATTTTATTTGACCACACGTCTTTTCCTTGATTCTAGCAGTTCACATCACCTTGGGACTTCACTTTAACTCCTCCATAATGTTCCGCCTCATTTCCACCTCATTTAGCATGTGTGGATATTTTTTTTTCTCCATTTATTTAATTTATGGCTTAATTAATTACCAAATTTCCCACTAAACTTAGGAAAAGTGGGTTTTGAGGGTTCAAAACACATTTTTAACCCCTCAAAATGTGTCATAGTAAAATGTTGAGGGTGAGAGGTGTAATTTTGATTACTCATACCCCATACAACTTCTTTAGGCAACACTTATTACAAGTCAGTTACAATTTTTATTGCAATTTTCGACTTGCGAGAAATCTAAAAAATTAAAAAATCACTATTTAGACCTAACCAAATTCCATGAAATTATTTGTGTGATCTGGTATGGTAATATACATTGAATCTAGACACTAGGACTCACCCAAGGCCTCACCATCAAGCTGTACTTCGGCTTTGGGGTAAAATTGGAGGAAAAAACTCAATTAATTATTAACTCTTGGTAGGGAGATGATAATTAACCAAGTAAAAAAAACCTCCCAGAGTAATACTCATTTGTTGGCAAAGTCCCAGGCTACTTAGGCCTATTACAGACTCAATACTGACTTAGAACTCATCATTTTTTTTATAACAGAAACGGATAGAGAGATATATTAATTCTGGCCAAAAGGCCTCAAAACTGGCTACAAAATGTTAAGCAGAGACCGGCTGTCTCCATGGCCAGGGCCAATGCATCTTTTTCTTTGCACCCCCAGAGATTTTTACATTCTATTTTTCGGACAAACGCCTCAATCTTCCCCACTTTAAAGATGCAGACAAACTGCTTCACTAACAGGCAGTAATACATAATCCAGTCAATTAAGGGATAGGATCCCAGCTTTCAACTCCATTTCTGACGATGACTCCGAGAGGGAGTGAGACTGCATTATTAGCTTCAACGTCAGCGTCTTTGTTATTGTCTCTCTTAACATGGTAGAAATTCAGGCGCTGAAAGGAGTTCGACAGAGTTCTAATTCTTCTAATCAATCTGGACAGTCTTAGATCAGAGGGGGAAGCACTTTCAACCATGATTTTTATGATGGACTGGGAATCTCCCAACACCGAAGCCACTAGGATACCAAGCGTTTTAAGTTGTTTAAGGCCTTGAAGAAGAGCCAGAGCTTCAGCCTGGATGCTGGTGTTGAAGCCCACACCCCAGTCATATCTAAGAACAATTCCCCCATCAGCTTTTTTGACAACTCCACCAGCTCCGGAACTGCCCGGGTTTCCTTTCGCTGCCCTGTCAAAGGAAAGGATGCTGTGCACCTTCTTTGAGCAGAAAGACAAGAAGTCTGAAGCATTAAGTCTGATTTGCCAGTCATTAAGAGGAATGAGAGGCCTGTCAATAACAGTGAAGCGGAGTTCAAGATGATCGCTCCAAACAGCATCGTGGTCCCTCAAACCAGCCCCATCGAGGTGATCCCCAATGCATTCCTTTAACTATGCTTTAATTTTAACCCAAATAATCTTGTGATCGCACCTCTTATCGCTGAAGATCCTCCGATTTCTTTCCAACCAGGTATGCCAGCCAATTAGTTTAGGAAGGATGCACCAGGCATATTTGAGATGTGAATTCTGAGGAGAGCCTCCGGGAAAAGAGCGCAACCAGTTAGAAAACAGATCCGGAATGCAAATTGGGAGGACGAAGTCCAGACCCCAAGGGCCTAAGGCCTCAGCCCATAAATCGGTCACAAACTTACAGTGGAGCATCAAATGCGCAGCAGATTCTGCATTTTCTCCACACATCGAGCAACGGGAGGGGCCATAGAAGCCTCTTTTCTGTAATCTATCCTCAGTTAAGATCCTTTGGTGGCATAGGAGCCAACAGAAGGAGTCTATTTTAGGCAGCGAAGGCTGAGACCAAATTCCTTTCCATGGTTTCGGATCTGGAGGGACGTGGGGGATTGATAGGATCTGCTTGTAGCCCTGAGAGACTGTGTAGTGCCCTGGAGTCGAACCCCAGCCTCGGACATCCAACTTCCTGCTGTGCAAGGGAGCCTTACCGTTTAAGAAATCTAAGAAAATAGCAAGCTCACTGGACAGGTTCAGAGGCACCTCGAAGTTGATCCAACTAAGCCAATCTCCATTGTCCCAGATAGAAATATCCCACAGAGTGATGTAACCAACTCTATGCATCCAGTCTTTCAACAAGTGTAGGGATCGATCATCATCCAGAGGGTCACTTCCCATTATTCGATCCTCCCAAATTCTAATTTGCTTGCCATTACCCGGAATCCAATGAGCATATTGGCTGATTAAGGAAGTGGATTTTGCACAGAGCTTTTGAATTAACGAGCTGGATTTGGCTATGGGCTGTTCCAAGCACCTTTTCCTCTTTCCACGAAAATATTTCTTCCACAGGGCACGCTGCGCCCACCCCGGATTAGGGGCAATAATCCTCCAGGTCAGCTTTGCTCCCAATGCAATATTCTGAGTGCTAATAATCTTAAAGTTCAAACCACCTTCCAATCTGAGCATGGAGATTTTGGCCCAGCTTATTAAAGGAATTTTCTTGGCGTTAGCTTTCCCGCCTTTCCAAAAGAATTTTCTTATATGATCCTCCATTTTCTTTATTATTCCAGCTGGGGCTAGCTACTTAGAACTCATCATTACTAGCATCACTTATTACAATTCCCCGTATGGTGTGGAATTTGGGTACAAGAGAAAGACGACGAGAAGTAAAAGTAGAGCTTAAAATCTTTGTTGAACTGATGATATTTGATGGTACAAGTGTCCTCTGGTTCATCCTCGGGCATGGAGTCTTCTCATTATCATCAGATGCCACTCCAGTGGTCAACACAACCCTTAAAACCCCTAGACGACTAGGGTTTTTGAACGCATTTTTGCAAGTAGCTTATTTTCAAATTGAGGAAGAAACCCATTATTTGAAGGCCTTAGCCCTTACCCAACATAAAAGGCTAGTGTTTGGGACCTATTTTGCAAGCATTAAGAAGGTTGTAAGCCCTACAAGGGCTAGATCTCGTTGCAAACATGGGTTTTTTTCAAGGGATTGGCATTTTATCTTTAATAATTTGTGATTGCAACAGTCATAAAGGTTTCGTATTTGGGTTTTGAGCTAACATTTTGTGAGTGCAAGTATTGGGGAGTGAATTCTCTCACATCTCCAAACTTGGCATAGGCCATTAGGCCTTGGGGTTTGCTTTTATTGCCTTCATATCTCATTTTAATTCACTGCATAGTTTATATCAGATCTGATATATTGATATAACATTGACATAATCATCATAATACAAACCTAAAGAACCCACACATTAAGCTAATAACTCATACAAGACATCAAAATAAATTACATGAGTTCGATCTATCAATTTAATTGTTTTATTTGGTTGTCATATAATTTTCAAGGTCTGATTTGAAATTACAGAGGTCTGATTTGAAAGTTTCAGGTCTGATACAATTGTTACAACAGTGGGTGGAACCCATGGTGTCCCTACGTTTGATGCCATCTCAGGGATGAAATTGTCTATACTTGTATGCGGCCAACTCATGTAGCGTAATACTGAGCCACAAGCAATACTGAGCGCGTAAGGCAATGTGTTCGAATAATAGTACGACACACCTTTAAAAAAGGGTATGTTAAAGGATAAGGACTTATCTTGAATACCCTTATAAGCGCACATAAAATAAGCCTAAATTCATTAACATGTCACTTAAAGCCTTGAACATAAATCTTGTGGTTAAATTGATTGCATATAAGTTATTTTTTGAGGATTGTTGGACAATTTCCAGATCTAATATGTTTGCTACAATCATTTATGCAGTCATATAAACTAAACAAGAATCATCAAAATTTATTAAAGATCATTTAAAAATCACACAAATTGATTAGCTAATCATTGGAGCTTATTTGGCATTAATATTTAGGAACCTTGTTGGTTTATTAAGGATTGAATCACTGCTTTTTTGAGTTATTACAGATCTGATATACATCATTTTGAGGTATGATCTGAGCATAATAAATATGATCTACATTGTCTAAGCAGTCCTATAATCAAGTGAATATCATTGGAAGTTAAATGCATTGATTTTCTAGCTTATTTTTGGCATTTTGCATCACTTCTTGACTGTGTGAAAATTCCTAGATCTGAACAATCTAAGGAATCCTACAACAACCAACTGAATTACTTCTTCTATTATGTAATTTATTTTACACCATTATTTTTGAATCCCATATGAAATACTAAAGCAATCACTGAAGCAGCCTACACTATAATACTCATGATTTTAAAACAAGGAAATCATGTGAAAATTTTTTAGCACATAAATCCTACTGCTAAGTATTGATTTACTTCTCCTACTTGATTTATTACACAAGTTATTTAACTCAAATATTTAGAAAAATTTCGAAGTAAACACAAATAGAAGCCTACACAAATATAGATCATTTATTGAACATCACGCACATATGACAAAGGACATAGATTTTTCGGACAAATGTCCTCAGAAAAACCCAATGCGGGAAAACCAGTGCAATAGATATGAGGATTTATTATTATTAAGTAGCATTTTTGAGTACATCTAGGGTGCCATAACTCGGCTCACCCAACAGAGAAAACCCCAGCTACAGAGAAAAATGTGAGATATACCTCACTCTCACAAGTCCCAGGTGATCCAGATGAGCACTTGGTCATACCCCAGTTGGCTCTGTGAACTATCTGCGTTGCCAATGCGTCATGCGGAATGGCCCTGGCTGGGGGACTGCATCACCCTAGCTCTGCGTGGATCTGATTCTCCGGAGTTTGGTTTCAACCCTGCCGGCTTAGAAACCCCAGTCTCCAGTAGAATTTCGGACTTTCCTTGGAGACATTGCACTGCCCCTCCGTGGGACTGCGTGACACCCTCTGATGACTGCGCCGCCTCCATTGCGTCTCTACTACCCTTGCTCTGCGTTGCACTCTTGGTCCTCCTAACCAATCACTACATTTGCCCCTCACTGCTGATCTTCATCTGAACAATGCTCTGTCAGAAGAATTCGATCTCTTAGACTCGCGTGTTCTCCAACTGACCCCAAGCCCTTCCTTTGTACTTTTCTCATTGACACATCAACGACCGTGATCTAATATCTAATCAACGACTAAGATTAAAAGAATGGTTGATCCACGTCACTTAGAATGTTTTCATCACATGTGTAAATTAATTCACTTTAATTTTTTAAATTCCCTAAGTTAGACTCAGGGTCCTCATTAAAAAATTCAATTATTTGAATAACTTTTACACCAGATGGAATTTCTCCAAACGCTTTCTGGGTCTTGGAGCTCTCATGTGTTCCAGCCCCTCCACAAAGTTTCGGAGCTAGAGAACATCCGATGCTACCCCAAAAGCTGAACACTCCCTCTTAGCGAGGAGTGTGCTCTAGCAATACTTCCACACTGAAGCATTGCCCTGATCTCTGGCATCGGTCTCCACGCTGATGCTTGGCCTACTGCCCTTCATCCACTGCGCTGCTGCTCTCTGTACTGCTGCCCATGTCATTTTCACTAACACTGCCACATCTGTATTGCAGCTCCCTCTCAAATTGTTGCATCGTGCTGGCGACTGCTGCACTGCAACTCAGTTGCTGAGAAGTAAGCAACTGAAGGACCACTACCCAATCACTGACAGACAAATCAGTGGCATTGCATCTCATCACTGAAGCACCCTCAGCTGCTGCACTACACTGTCTCTCTAGAGCCACTGCACTGCTGTTGCTCTGCATTATGTAAGCATTGCCCCTTTGCGCTGCTAAAGTCCCATCAGCCTCTGCACTGTTGCTTCCATGTTGCTGCTGCCTTTGCACTGTGCTGCTCCACTCTACAACGTCCCATCTCTGCCTCTGCTTCATCTATGATCTTCTGCACCCACTGCTCCAATCATCCTACTACTGTCTTAAGGCTCCCGTAGCTCGTATGTGATCCAAGAGTCTGGGCACCTCAAGGATCTTTTCTTCCCATATGTGGCTGCTCTACATATCAATATCGCCCCACCTCTTCTCTCGAGGCACATGAGCACTCATGGCCACATCATCCTCACTACCACTGTCACCTCTAGCTGTTTCTACCCTGGAATTTGAAGATTCCTTGTCCTTCCTCTTAGGACAATTGCTGGCGAAGTGTCCAAGTTCACCACATCTGAAGCACCGGACCTTCGATAGGTCCTTCTTCTTCTTCTCTTGTTGTCGATGTCCCTTTGATGTTAGGGTCACATCCTCCTCCTCCTTCTTCACCTTGCCACTTCCACTACTGAATTCCTTCTTGGTCATCCGCCAGATCTCCTCCTGTCGAAGGATAGCCCACATGTCACCCCAATTTGGGAGTTGTGCTCTACCCAAAATGCTTTGGACAAAGGTCTCCCACTCATTAGTGACTACATTCACGACAGTCCTCACCAAGAGCCCTTCATCCAGAGTTGGCCCCATGGCTATCAGCTAATCTCGGATCGTCTGCAATCTAGAGAGGAATGGATCGATCTCTTCTCCCTTATGCATCTGGAACATCCTCATCTGGTTCTCTAGAAGCATCTTCCGTAGGACGGAGCTGCTTTGATACAGCGTGGTGAAGGCTATCCACATCTCATGTGTCGTCCTCTTCTTGGAAATGTGTGGGACCACGCGATCTTTCACCCCATCCATGATCAAGCGCTTTGATCAAGTAGCATTTTTTGAGTAAATCTAGGGTGCCATAACTCGGCTCACCCAACAGAGAAAACCTCGGCTACAGAGAAAAATGTGAGATATACCTCACTCTCACAAGTCCCGGCTGATCCGGATGAGTACCTGGTGAAACCCCAGTTGGCTTTGTGTACTATCTGCGTTGCCATTGCGTTACGCTGAGTGGCCCTGGTTGAGGGACTACATCACCCTAGATTTGAGTGGATTTTCTTCTTCAGAGTCTGGTTTCAGCCCTGCCGACTCAGAAACCCCAATCTCCAATAGAATTTCGAACTTTCCTCAGAGACACTTCATTGCCCTTGTGTGGGACTGCGTGATACCCTTTGATGGCTACGCTGCCTCCACTGCGTCTCTGCTACCCTTGCTTTTCGTTGCACTCTTGGTCCTCCTGACCAATCACTACATCTGCCCCTCACTTCTTCTCTGAGTCACTCAGTTCTGATCTTCGTCCGGGCACTGCTCTGTCAAAAGAATTCGATCTCTTAGACTCTGTGTGTGTTCTCCAACTGACCCCAAGCCCTTCCTTTATACTTTTCTCGTTGACACATCAACGACCATGATCTAATCTCTAATCAATGGCCAAGATTAAAAGAATTCTTGATCCATGTCACTTAGAATGTTCTCAGAACATGTATAAATTAATTCACTTTAACTTTTTAATTTCCCTAAGTTAGACTTAAGGTCCTCATTAAAAAATTCAATTATTTGAATAACGTTTACACCGGATGAAATTTCTCCAAACACTTTCTGGGTCTTGGAGATCTCATGTGTTCCAACCCTTCCACAAAGTTTTGGAGCTAGAGAACATCAGATGCTACCCCAAAATCTCAACACTCCCTCTTAGCGAGGAGTGTGCTCTAGCAATACTTCCACACTGAAGCATTGCCCTGATCTCTGGCATCAGCCTCCACGCTGATGCTTGGCCTGCTGCCCTTCATCCATTGCGCTGCTGCTCTCTGTACTGTTGCCCATGTCAGTGTCACTGACACTGCCACCTCTGTACTGCAGCTCCCTCTCAAATTGTTGTATCGTGCTGGCAACTGCTGCACTACAACTCAGTTGCTGAGAAGTAAGCAACTGAAGGACCACTACCCAATCACTGATAGACAAGTCAGTTGGGTTGCATCTCATCACTGAAGCACCCTCGGCTGCTGCGCTGCACTGTCTCTCTAAAGCCACTGCCCCTTTGCGTTGCTGCTTCCACGTTGCTACTACCTTTGCATTGCGTTGCTCCACTCTACAACGTCGTAGCTCTGCCTCTCCTTCATCTATGATCTTCTGCACCCACTACTCTAGTCATCCTACTATTGTCTTAAGGCTCCCGTAGCTCATATGTGATCCAAGAGTCTTGGCACCTCAAGGATCCTATCTTCCCATATGTAGCTGCTCTACAGATCAATATCACCCCACCTCTTCTCTCGAGGCACATGAGCACTCATGGCCACATCATCCTCACTACCACTGTCCCCTCTAGCTGCTATTGCCTTTGAATTTGAAGATTCCTTGTCCTTCCTCTTAGGACACGTGCTGGCGAAGTGTCCAAGTTCACCACATTTGAAGCACCGGACATTCGATAGGTCCTTCTTCTTCCCTTGCTGGCGATGTCCCTTTGATGTTAGGGCCACATCCTCCTCCTCTTTCTTCACCTTGCCACTTTCGCTGCTGAATTCCTTCTTGGTCATCCACTGGATCTCCTCCTGTCGAAGGATAGCCCCCATGTCACCCCAATTTGGGAGTTGTGCTTTGCCCAAAATGCTTTGGACAAAGGTCTCCTACTAGTGATCAGGAGTTCATAAATTTTGCTCAAAATTGAAAGTTACAGGATTGGGTTGAAACTAGGATGGTTGAGTAGATCTCGTCTTCCTTATTCCGGCGCCGCGAATGGTTCGAAAAACCGATTCCGTATGAAGGAGATATCGCGTTCTGATCGAAGACAGGGTTGACTGGGTCGAATAGTCAGCAAAAAGGAATATTCTTCAAGAATATTTCTTTTCTCAGAGTTAGTAAGAGGATGACAAGTGGCGTGATTTCATTCATTGGATGAGTTGTACCTTATTTTTTAAGGGCCAATTGGAGGGTGACACGTGGCCAACCCTGAGGCCGCCATGTGTCCCCAGGAAGAGGTGTTAAAATTTTATGGAGGTTTGCAGGGCTCGACCCTGCGACCTCCGGCAGAACAACCCCCCGCCACAACCGCCTGTGCTACGCTATGTGTCTTAACCTCTATAGCTTGCGGGTAATATTTGAAGTTTAAAACATAGGTATGTGGGGGTTGGGACTGCCGACGGTCCAAGGTATATGATCACATGTCATTTGCAACAGACCACAACACCAAACCATTAAGGCCTATCCACTCGGGGTCATCACAATAGTTAAGCCTCGTCGCATGGCGGAGTCTATGCGACGGTTACTCTCATGGTTACGCGACATTAAACTCAGGTTTCAATGCTATTACCCCCAGTATATGTGGAGTTTCGCTCCGATATTAAATGCAACCGCGGGTTTTGGGGGTTGGCATGTGGCCACCCGTTACCTTTAACATTAAATTTTTAGTTAGCACTGGCGGAAAAGTTAGAGGGCGCCCTATTTTTGTGGGTTTTGGCTAAATTAACTCCAGTTAAGTGGAATTCTCCACAACTAGTGGAGTTTTCTAGGAGTTACTGGGCAAATGAGTTGGAGGCTCAATTTTCGCCCAATCTGAGTGAATGAAGGGTCATTCTAGACTAATTGGAGCATTCTGGAGCCATTGGTGCAGAGAAAACAATCCTTAAAGGTCTATAAACACATGTATTTGCAAAATTTTGAGCATAATGAAAGATGGACATTCCATTAGGAGCTAGACCAACAGATGTAGCCCAGGAGGGGTGAACTGCTTCATCATGCCTGCAGTGTAAATGTTATGTGGTGTTTTATTTCTCTGTTATACATTATTGTTCAATGTTTTTTGCTCTTATTTCATGCTTCTAACTCACTAAAATCACTTACAATTCATGGTTAAAATTATCAATCCTTAAGCAAACTATGGAGACAAGTATGCACATGTTTTATAACTGAAAAGACACTTAGCACAACAAACTAATACAATCCTTTTCAGATCAGGTTGGTATCGGAGCTAGAGTTTATTCTCTGCTGTTGTTTTGTGCAAAGATTTGTTTAATTGTTTGCAAGTGTTAGATGCTTACTAGGCTCAAGCTCAAGAGAGGAGAAGGCACATTGATGGAAACAAGAGGGTCTTAAAGTGAACCACAACAAAGGAGAGCAAGATTGCCACAATCTCCACCACCTAGTTCACCTCCTAAGGAAGCAGAAGCAACATTAAGCATGTCTCAAGAGGAAGGAGAAATCCATGAGGAGATGGATCCCAAAGAGGAAGAAAGAGTGTTCAGGAAAGCATTCCTTGACATGACTGAGATGGTTAGAATCCTTTATCAAGAAAGGAATGAGAAACTGGAAGGAGAAGGATCCAAACTTCACAAGGAAGGACAGGGATCTTCAGGAGGTCACAATGATGAAGATAAGTCAAAGAAGGGCAATGGAGGAAATGGAGGCAGTGGAAAGTCACCTCATCATCATCATCGTATACTTCGTCTTCAGTACATCAGCCGCACAAGTCAAAGAACACTGGTAAAAGTCCTTTTTAAAAACTTGATGTTAAGTTTGAATTGCCAATGTTTAATGCTGAAGTCAATGCAGAAAATCTTGATAATTGGATTAGGTAATTGGAGGTCTATTTGAGAATCCAGAACCTTCAAGATGATGATACCAAAATCCAATTAGCTTCATTGAGAATGGAAGGTGCAACACTTGTTTGGTGGGAATCCAAGACAAAGGAGGAGATCAAGAAGCATGGTAAGATTATACTATCATGGACTGATTTCAATACTGCAATAAAACAACAGTTTTATCCATTAGCTCATATGCAGAAAGCCATAATGAACTGACAAAACTTTAGACAATTGAAAGGACAAAATGTGCAAGAATACACCCAATAATTTAGGAGAAGAGCTCTCTTATTAGGGCTAGATTTGCAGAGCCAAGATACTTAGCTCAAGTACATAGGATGCTTACATAGCTACCTAAAACATGCTATTCTCATTTTTAACCCCACAAGTCTACATGAAGTATGTGTTCAGGCCACACATCTAGAAGCTAGAGGGAAGAACATTTCTGAAGAGGGGAGAAAGAAACCTTTCAAGGGTAAATTCAAAGAGAAGACCTCAAAAGGCAAAGGCAAAGGCAAAAAGAATGCATCTCTTAAGAAAGAGGGAGAAAAAATGGTTTGTAAAAATATTCAAAAGAAGGCCATGATGAAAATCATTGTTGGAAATTACATCTAAAAATGAAACCCAAGAGATTCAACAACAAAGGGAAACATAAAATTGCAGCTACAACTCAACATGATTTAGGAGAGGATTGCTGATTTCTATAGCATCGAAAAGTGTTCTAAGTCTCATTTTTGGTAGAGAGGCTTAGACATCAGTTATCCAGAGAACCCAGAAATCGTTTGTGGAAATTCCACTCAGATACGACTTTATTAAAATAATTAATTGTTTCAATGCAGACCCTAAGTATAAACTTAGAAAAATTAAATAATTAAAGAGTATTAATAGAGCAGAGTGTGAATATTCTAGAAGACGAAGATCAAGTCATCTTTTAATCTGAGCCATTGATTAAAGATATAACTTGGCCGTTGATTCATCAGCAAGAAGACTATAAGAAGAGACTTGAGGGCCATTTGGAAATCAAGCCGGGGACACTCTCAGTACCGAAGGAAATCGATTCTGAAGCAAGTGAAATCGATTTCAGTGGGTGAGTTTGTAGAGGCTGGGTTGCAGAAGCAGAAGGAGGAGGGAGAAGTCAGTTATCGGGAAGCAGAACTCAGGAGGGTGAAGGGAAGGGTGAGCTGATCAGCAGCAAGAATCCCTCCACGCAAAATCATGCAGTCCAGAGAGGGACTGCACGGAGCAATCACGTCGGATGACGTAGAGGGTGTGTTGATGTAATATTCCTAATTAGCACTGCTAATTGGAATATTTCATTTTTGTATAGTTTTGCCGCCTTTAGTTAAATTAATAAATAAAGTGAGAATTAGGGGGTCAACTCACTTAATAAAATAAAGTGCTTTCCTAGTTGATGAACGTTGTGACTTAAAGGAGTGGCCTTGGGGGTCCACACACACATGAGGGAAGGCCTCACGCTGACCCTAAGGTAACTGCACAGGTCAAGAAGGAGAGCAAGGACGCAGTTAGGGTTTTGAGGGAGCTAGCACTATAAAAGGTGGGGTTTTCACTCCATTTGGCATTGTTGATATGATATTGATATTGAGAGCTAGACTTCTGTCTACTTCAGCACGCCGGTTGTTTAGTCAGTCTGCAGCACTGTTTAGTGCGAACTGAGTGTCTCCGGTCGGAGATCTTGCCCTTGGCTCCGGGGGACTTCGAGTGCCTACTCGAGCAAGGTTTTTCCTTCAGCTTTAGTTGGTGATTTGCAGTGGATTTCCGGTGGACGTTTTGCATAGGAGCTGCCCCTTGAGTGACTGTGCAGTCCAGGAGAGAGGACACAGTTTCTGCAGGGAGGACGCAGTCTTGGTTGAGTAGCGTTATTGTGGGGTGATTTGGCAGTGGGCTCAGTGTTTTTCAGCCTTGAGGAGGTTGCCATTTCAGCTGGAGGTTTTGCAGGAGGATTCAGCCCTTTTTCTCAGCGTATTTCTTGAGCTACTGCACTGTTCCTGGGAGAGGCAGCGTTTTCACTGAGGAGGGTTATTTGGTGGATTTTCGGAGGTGGAGCACTTGCTTCACGGTTTCTGGGTTTTGTCCGAAGGGTTGAGTACAGCCAGTCTTCCAGTTTCCAGCTCATTCCGGTGTGGGGATCAGCCCCTAGTTCCAGTACATTGCAGCAGCAGTTTTCTACGGCAGTTTTCTCCAGTCAGCTAGGACGCAGTCTCTGTTGCAGCCATTCCTTATTCTGAGAGGGTCTCCACTTGCCTAGAGCAAGGATAGGTGCACTCATTCTGATTATCTTTGTACCCATATACATGTATTCTCAGATTAATAAAATGGCTTAGTGTTCTGGCATTTTATGTGTATTTGTTCCATATTCTAGTTGACGCATTTTTTGTTGTATGTATTGCTTGTTATTCGAAACTCACACGGCTTCCGTTGGGGGGATATTGTTGTGGTATCGAGCATGGTTACGCTCGACACGTGGTGCTAGCGGTACATGGCCGCTGTAGGGATAATCTCGCCGTCGGAGGAACCTGCCGGGGACGGTTAGTGAGAACGGTGGGTGTCGGAGGAGGGGGCGATCGGGGCAGGCAGTTGAGGCCGGAAGCGGCACGACGAGGGACACGGAAGCAGGCGGTGGAGTAAGCGGAGACGAGGAGAGGGGGAATGGGATGTCCTCCATCACATGCGGGGAGATGACGGAGACTCACGGCCATGAAGGTCGGATAGAGAGAACCTCCCGGGGTTTTCTCTGAAGACAGGGTGAGGATTGGGTATGTCTTTCCACCACGTGCCAGGCCTGCATGATGCTGTTTATTCCCCATTGTGGCATCTCATGCACCCACGCGATCCACTATGCCCACATTCTTGCCAGAGGACGCAGGGGCAGGGGTACAGGGAGGTGCACAGAGGGATATTCCAGCACCCACGCGATCCACCATGCCTACCTTCTTGGCAGAGGATGCAGGGGCAGCAGTACAGCGAGAGATAGATGCGGCTCGGATGGCTGGCTTTTTTGCAGAGTACCAGGCTTACGGACAAGCGTTCATGGACTCTCTCACCTTCAGAGACTATCTCCAGGTCCTGTATGGCATTAAACACCGTGATCATCACCAAGGGCACAGGCACCACCGTGATGACCACCGCGCAGCTAGTAGATTTCATTTGCCCACGTTTTTTGGCTTTCATCAGGTTGTTCATCCTTGGGTGGGCGGAAGCATCTCGCACCGTCTTGGCGGAGGGAGCGGTCGAGAGGCCCGTGGGTGGCAACATTGTGTACGGATGGTGGTGGGGCCCGGGAAGTGATTTTCATCGGGATGGCGACACTCGGGCATTCTACAGTGACGACATATGCCGAGTTTACCCGGAGGGTGGTAGAGCGCTTTGACAGGAGGGATCCGGAGCAGCATTTTGTTGAGCTGACCAAGCTCAAACAGACTGGGAGTGCAGAGACATACATTTCAGACTTCTTGAGGATTTCGGTGATGGTACCTGATTTATCTGCAGCTCGGATGGTTTGCATGTTTGTGGAGGGGCTGTCAGAGCCACTTCGTGGCCTAGTCCGGTCGAACAGACCGGTTACCCTTCAGGATGCCATCAGCAGGACTCGGGACTTACAGGATGTCTTACCCAGGACTCGGCCACCTTATCCCCAGAGACAGGCCTTCCAGCCTAAGGGTAAGGACACGAGGGTTCCGCCTCCCAAGGCGAATCCTGGACGAGGGCAGTTTGATGATGAGGCCAGGAGAGAGCTGAGGAGGAAGCGATTGTGCTTCACTTACTAGGAGCCATGGGCACTGGGACACAGGTGTGCGGCAGGGAAGGCACATTTCATTGAGGTCTTCTCCGAGAGCAGTGGAGAAGAGGATGAGGAGGATGACGTGGAGGCAGGAGACAGCTATGCAGCGCAGGGTACCTTACCACCTCCACCACTCGCCGCAGGTGGGGCATCGTTTGCACCCACTGGGGGCGCTCTAGCCGCATTGCGGGGAGTCCCCAAGTATTTGACGCTGCGCGTACGAGGGACGGTGCGCGGGCAGCGGGTTTCAGTCTTAGTTGACAATGGGGCCACCCACAACTTTATTGATGCCCAGATGGTTGAGCGGAGAGGCATCCAGACAGAGGGTTTTGATGGGTTTTCCGTCTTGGTCCCAGGAGATCAGACTATGGCATGTGCTCGGTATGTTCCCGAGTTATCAGTGACGATGGGCACTTACACATTGACAGACCACTTCTTTGTGGTGGACATTCCAGACACCAACTTGATATTGGGTGTTCAGTGGCTTATTACTCTAGGGAAAGTCACGACAGATTGGAAGGCCCTAGAGATGGAGTGGGATGATCCCAGGACGGGGAGGCATGAGAAGATACGGGGACAGCACACATACCCACCCCAGACAGTGTCAGCACACAGGATGGAGGCGACCTTCCGCAAGGGAGACATAGAGTGGGCGGTAGAGTTGCGGGCTTCAGAGGCAGTGGATACAGGGCAGGCAGTGCATCCTGAGCTACAGTCTATTCTCGATAGGTATGCAGCGGTTTTTGGGGATATTCCACCAGGGCAGCCGCCGGATCGGGGGTTTGAGCATACGATCGAGCTTGAGCAGGGGATACAGGCTGTGATTACCACACCGTATAGGCATCCCAAAGCCTATCGGGACGAGATAGAGCGGGCTATCCAGGAGTTGCTGGCCCTTGGTCACATTCGGCCCAGCACGAGTCCTTTCGCTTCTTCTGTAGTGCTGGTGAAGAAGAAGGACGACACATTGCGCATGTGCATTGACTACAGGGCTCTGAATAAGAAGACCCTGAAGAACAGGTACCCCATTCCCAGGATCGATGAGCTGATGGATGAGTTGAGAGGAGCATGGTTCTTCTCGAAGATTGACTTGAGATCCGGGTACCATCAGATACGCGTGAGGGAACAGGACATTCCCAAGACCGCTTTCAGGTGTCACTATGGGCACTTTGAGTTTCTGGTCATGCCATTCGGGCTGACCAATGCACCTGCTACTTTCCAGTCATGCATGAACCACATTTTCAGGGGTCATCTGAGGAAGTTTGTGCTGGTCTTCTTTGATGACATACTTATATACATCAGGACTTGGGAGGAGCACCTCCAGCATATTGAGACCGTTTTGCACATCTTGGAGGAGCAGCGGTTCTATGCCAAGCTCTCCAAGTGTGAGTTCGGGTTGACAGAGATGCTATATCTGGGGCACATTATTGGAGTGGACGGAGTGAGGGTCCACGAGGAAAAGATCAGGGCCATCAGGGACTGGCCAGAGCCGCGGAATGTGACGGAGCTTCGGGGATTTATTGGCATTTGCACATATTACAGGAAGTTCGTCAAGGGCTTCTCTCAGCTTGCTGCACCCCTCACAGATTTGACGAGAAAGGGGGCATTCAGTTGGTCGGACACAGCACAGCGAGCTTTTGACAAGCTCAAGGAGGTGATGAGCAGTTATCCTGTGTTGGCGTTGCCAGATTTTACACAGCCCTTTGTCCTAGAGTGTGATGCATCAGGAGAGGGGATTGGTGCAGTTTTGATGCAGGGCGGTCACCCGATTGCTTTTGAGAGTCGGAAGCTCCTTCCACACGAGAGGTTGTATCCCATATACGACAAGGAGATGTTGGCTATCATGCATGCATTGGCCAAGTACCGACAGTACCTAGTGGGCAGCAAATTCAGGGTGAGGACAGATCATAACAACACGAGGTGCCACACGGGACGGCTTCGGTTGCGGGGAAAGACGACGCAGAAGTGGATCGGCAAAATCCAGCCTGTGAACTTTTGACATAGAGCTGTCAAAGGCAAAACAGCGTAAGTAGGCGATGCCCTTTCTCTGGATGAGCATTGTGTGTCACTCGAGCTTGGAGCAGCGGGACCCGGAGGCTGGCCCAACGTTCGAGTACTCAAGGATAGGTTATGTGAGGTTACGGATGGCGGTGGCGATGGCGGGGTACGGAGGTGATCGATGAGATGTTTATTACGAGGACAGGGTCTTCTGGTGAGAGAGATCCTGGCTCAAGAAGAACCCTCGAACTTTCCCCGATTCACCATTGGCGGGCCATCAGGGGTTCACCAAGACATACAGGGCTATTCGGGAGAGGTTCTCATGGAAGGGCCTCAAGGAGGACGTACTCCAGCATGTCAGGGAGTGCGACGTTTGCCAGAGAAACAAGGGGGAGATGAGCCATCTTGCAGGGTTGTTGCAGCCTCTTCCCATTCCGGAGGGGAAATGGGAGAGCATCTCGATGGATTTCATCACAGGGTTGCCCATGGTGCAGGGCAAGGACTGCATCTTCGTAGTCGTTGACCGGCTGACGAAGTATGCCCATTTTTTTGCCATATCCGCACATCACACAGCGGCGCAGGTGGCTGAGCTGTTCTTCAGGGAGATTTTCAGATTGCATGGTCTACCCAAGACCATCGTCAGTGACAGGGACAGCCGCTTCATGGGCTGATTTTGGCAGGAGCTCTTCCGACTAGTGGGGACCGAGTTGACACCGAGCACTAGCTATCACCCCCAGACGGACGGGCAGACCGAGATAGTTAACAAGTGGCTGGAGGGCTACTTGCGTAACTACGTCAGTGGACAGCAGAGGGCATGGCTGAAGTGGCTGCATTTGGGCGAGTACTGCTACAACACGACGCATCATATGTCTATTGGTATGTCACCTTTTTATGCTTTGTATGGATATCATTCCTTGTCTTTCGTGGACATGATGTTTGGTGTTAGCAGGGCTCCGAGAGCCAAGTTATGGATCCAAGAGAGCCAATATATCCTCCGAGCTCTCAAGGACAACATAGCCACAGCACAGAATCAGCAGAAGTTGTATGCTGATAAGGGTCGGGTGGAGAGACACTTCGAGGTAGGGGACTTGGTCTACCTACGACTACAGCCATACCGACAGTCTTCGCTTAAGCAGAAGGGGGCGGAGAAGCTTAAGCCCCGCTTTTATGGGCCATACAGGGTGATACGCAGGATTGGGCAGGTTGCATATGAGTTGGAGCTGCCCCAAGGCAGCAAGATTCATAACATTTTTCATGTATCATGCCTGAAAAAGGCATTGGGCCAGCAGGTGACAGTCACAGAGGAGCTACCACCCACGGATGATGAGGGGCATCTGGTGTTGCAGCCGGAGGCTATTATTGACACTAGGGAGAGGCAGCTGCGGAGCAGGAAGATCAGGGAGTTCTTGGTGAGGTGGAAGAACTTGCCGGATGAGGATGCCACTTGGGAGGATGAGAGGATCTTGCAGCATCCATCACTTCAGTTGCTTGAGGACAAGCAACGTTCTGTCGGGGGAGACTGTAATATTCCTAATTAGCACTGCTAATTGGAATATTTCATTTTTTTTGTATAGTTTTGCAGCCTTTAGTTAAATTAATAAATAAAGTGAGAATTAGGGGGTCAACTCACTTAATAAAATAAAGTGCTTTCCTAGTTGATGAACGTTGTGACTTAAAGGGGTGGCCTTGGGGGTCCACACACACATGAGGGGAGGCCTCACGCTGACCCTAAGGTAACTGCGCAGGTCAAGGAGGAGAGCAAGGACGCAGTTAGGGTTTTGAGGGAGCTAGCACTATAAAAGGTGGGGTTTTCACTCCATTTGGCATTGTTGATATGATATTGATATTGAGAGCTAGACTTATGTCTACTTCAGCACGCCGGTTGTTTAGTCGGTCTGCAGCACTGTTTAGTGCGAACTGAGTGTCTCCGGTCGGAGATCTCGCCCTTGGCTCCGGGGGACTTCGAGTGCCTGCTCGAGCAAGGTTTTTCCTTCAGTTTCAGTTGGTGATTTGCAGTGGATTTCTGGTGGACGTTTTGCATAGGAGCTGCCCCTTGAGTGACTGCGCAGTCCAGGAGAGAGGACGCAGTTTCTGCAGGGAGGACGCAGTCTTGGTTGAGCATCGTTATTGTGGAGTGATTTAGCAGTGGGTTCAGCGTTTTCCAGCCTTGAGGAGGTTGCCATCTCATTTGGAGGTTTTGCAGGAGGATTCAGCCCCTTTTCTCAGCGTATTTCTTGAGCTACTGCGCTGTTCCTGGGAGAGACAGCGTTTTCACTGAGGAGGGTTATTTGGTGGATTTTCGGAGGTGGAGCACTTGCTTCACGGTTTCTGGGTTTTGTCCGGAGGGTTGAGTATAGCCAGTCTTCCAGTTTTCAGCTCATTCCGGTGTGGGGATCAGCCCCTAGTTCCAGTACATTGCAGCAACAGTTTTCTACGGCAGTTTTCTCCAGTCAGCTAGGACGCAGTCTCTGTTGCAGCCATTTCTTATTCTGAGAGGGTCTCCACTTGCCTAGAGCAAGGATAGGTGCACTCATTCTGATTATCTTTGTACCCATATACATGTATTCTCAGATTAATAAAATGGCTTAGTGTTCTGGCATTTTATGTGTATTTGTTCCGTATTCTAGTTCCGGCATTTTGTTCTATATAGCTGCTTGTTATTTTGTTGTGTATTACTGTTATTTCCCGTTGGGGATATTACAGTTGATTTGTGGTAGCATCAGTTGTCTTCTAGCCTTGTAATTTTGTATATAGGCTAAGACACATGTATTCCATAAAACCCAGAAATGGTTTTGGAAAATTCCACATAGAGATGATTTAATTAAATTAATTAATCGTTTTTTAATGTTTTCCTAAGTCTAAACGTAGGGAAACTGATTAATTAAATCAAGTGTGAATCTTCTAGATAAAGTCATGGATCACCTCCAAGTTAATCTTTGCCCTTGATTATGTTTTAATCTTGGTCGTTGAAGAGTCAATGGAAGATTATAAGGAGGGTGAGGGGCTATGGAAAACATACTTGACACTTGGGCTATTGGGCATTTTCGAGTTGTGAGAGAGAAACACAGCTTTTGATCAAGATCGAGTCACTAGGGCTAGGTTTGCTAAATGATTTGATTCAGTGATTAGATCTAGAGAGGGGCAGAAGCAGAGATTGGTCAGGAGGACCAAGAATACATTTTCAGAGAGAGGCAAAGGTGACATAGATAGAGACAGCGCAGTTTTCTGAAGAGGTGACGCAGAACCTACAGGAAATCACGCAGAAACAACGCAGTGTCTCTTGGAGTCAGTCCGGAGATAGCTCGAAGCTGGAATTTCTAAGTCAGGAGGGCCAAAATTCAACCCTAGATCAGCTAGATTAGTTTTAGAACAAAGTAACGCAGTTCCTTCAGTTTGCCCACGCAAGCTTACACAGTGCAGCGTAGGAAATCACGCAGAGGCAACAAGGGCATCACTTACGTTGTTAGATCAACCGAAGATTAATTGAGTGAGGTATATCTCACAATTTTCACCAGATTGCCTAAATTTCTCTGAAGAGTTTGCCGGATGTTGGCACCCTAGTTGTATTCAAGATTCTGTTTCATAATAAAGAAACCCTCAGATCTGCTGCACGATTTTTCCCAAGTTGGGTTTTTCCGGGGACATTTGTGATATTTTTTATGTGAAGTCTGCCGCATATTTCATTTTCTTAGTTAACAAAAGAGAAATGTTAAATAATTGTGTTTGATAATGCAATAGAAGAAATCTAATAAGTAGCTGCAGTAGGGTTCTCCACTATAAAATTTTCACATGGTATCAGAGCTGTCAGATCCAAAGGAAGCAAGGTCAGAAAAAGGGACTGCGTAAAGTAGAAGCTTCAGAAGGGACACATCGCAGGAAAAGGCACAGATAAGTATGACAGACTTAGATGTCTTATCCTCTAGGTTAAAAGAGGATGATACATGCCTAGCAAGTTCAGTATCTGCTATATTGATAGCGGGGCTTCAGCTCACATGACTAGAGTACGAGAATACTTCTCAAGCTATAGGGAAGAATAGATGAACTTCTAGATCACCATGGGCAATAGCACCAAGTGCACTCCAGTTGGGAGAGGATCCGTAGTGTTTCAGACGGAAACCGGAACCAGTGTCAGGATCACGGATGTACTACATGTGCCAGGGCTTGGGATGAACCTAATCTCAGTATCCCAGTTGCAGGACAAAGGGTATGACATTCACTTTACCGGGAAGAAAGTATATGTCAAGCATCCCAGTTGGAAGCAAACAAGGCAGATCGGGATCAGGAGCAACAGACTATACCGGTTGCAGATCGAAACCCCGATGGCACTAGTCAGTAGCAATGTTGCATGAAGTGGGGACGAAGCGGGGATGTTGTTTGGAAGCAGAAATGCAGAAGCGTCATTTACCAAAAATCTAGGAAGCGAAGCGTCTCGGAACCATCTACTATATATATATATATATTTGCATTTATATTAGAAAAAACATCCAAAATTCCAAACTAGTTGTAGAAGATATGAAAACATGCATATTTGTATACAAATCAAGATAGATATGGCATCCATTGTACATCAATGGTTAATTATTCGAGCATCAACCATCTAGAATGTAGATTCTTCTCCTCTTGTCTTGCCTTTGCCTCTACCTTGATTGATGTAGATTCTTCTCCTCTGTCTTGCCTTTGCCTCTATCTCGATTGTCCAGGATATTAGTCAACATTTCCCAATTCTAATCAAACTACCGAATCGAAGCCTTAAAATATGGTGGAAAAAGCTTAACATGCTTGATCAATGATTTTGACTTGATTGAAAGGTAATTTTTTGCTAAGGCCATGACAAAGGAGTTCAACAATTAACACCACGAACACTAGGGTACATGAGCACATAGAGGGCTTGGTGCTCTTGATTAAATGCCAATCACATACCCTCATACATGATATAATCTAATGAAAGGCCACAATCTCATTGATCCTGAATTCCTGAAAATTGTTAAGTTTGTTGAATTTTGAATAGGATATGAAATTATATTTTCTCCATATGAAACTTGATGAGGTTGGAACCACTCTCAAACATCTTGAGTCATTTCATGGTAATGTTAAAAATTTAAGTAGAAGGATGAAAATGAAAAATAAAGGAGAGTGTCTCTTTTACTTTAAAACTTTAACATTACCAGGAGGGAGCATCTAGGAAGCATCTAAGGAGCATCAAGGGAGCACCTTGGGGGTGTCCGGGAAGCCCCAACCCAAATTAAGTCATAGAATTTTTTTTTTTTTTTTTTTTTAAATTTAGAACCCCGCGGAACTGTCCATCTCCCTCTGGATCCACTGGTGATCCACGTGGATCCGTGCTGGAACCTCAACGGATCCCCAACAGATCCTTTTCCGGATCGTGGATTGGGAATTTGGAACCGCGAATCGGCTTGGGTGGTTCCAAATTTCCAGGAATCACCTCAAAACAACAGAACCGCAGATCTGATTTTCAGATTAACAGTTCCGTCGGAGGATTGCCCAAGGATCGGTACAGGACGCGGTTTCGAGCTTGGATCCTTGGGGGGGGGGGGGGAAGGATAGTGCAACACTGGTTAGTAGTAATCTTGAAGACAAGAAAGGGTTGAATGAACTTTGGCATAGAAGAATGGGGCACCTACACCACGGTGCATTAAAAATGCTTAGAGAAACAGTTGATGGGGCACCTGTTCTTAGCACGGAGCATGATGATGTGTACTTGGGAAGTACGCTAAGGCATATTTTCCTAGAAGTGAAAACAGGGCAACAAGCATTTTGGGATTGATACACTCAGATATCTGTGGACCAATGTCCACTAACGCTCTCAAAGGTGGCAAATATTTTGTCACATCCATTGATGATCACTCCAGGAAGACCTGGATCTACTTCCTGAAGACAAAGATGAAGTCTTTGAAAAGTTCAAAGAATTCAAGGCTCTTGTTGAAAACATGATGGGGAAGAAGATCAAGACATTGCATTCAGATAATGGTGGGGAATACATAGATGGGGACTTCACAGATTTCTGCGCAAAGGAGGGCATCAGAAAGAGTGGACTGCGCCATACAATCCAGAGCAGAATGGTGTGGCAAAACGGAAGAACAAGACAATTGTAGGAGCAACCAAGGCCATGTTATTTGACCTTTGAATTACCCCGATATTTATGGGCTGAAGCATGCAATACAACAGTGTATATCCAGAACAAAACACCTCATAGAGCCTTGAGTAAGAAGACTCCCGAGGAAGCTTTCAAAGGGAAGAAACTAGAGGTAGGGCATCTTTGGATATTTGGTAGCATGGATTACTGTCATGTACCCAGCGAGAAGAGAAGCAAGCTAGATCAAACTACAGAAAGGGGTTATCTTGTAGGGTACAGTGACACCTCCAAGGCATATAGAATCTATATTCCTGACAGTAGGAAGGTTGTGATAAGACGCGATGTTAAGTTCATGGAGGATAGAGCATTTCAGAAATCACATGATATGTCGGTAGAGGATCAAACTGCAGAAGTTCCCTTGGTCCAAGAATAGCAGGGGCACCGAGAAGAACAGACAGGAAGACAGACTGTGGTACCAAGGACAGGTACCAACATTTTCACAGAGGAAGATACTTAATCAGAAGAGCAGATAGATCAGGAGGAAGAGTTGAGAGAGTAACCTTCCACCAGTGGGCGGATCAGCAGGGAAGCTCAGCAAATACTGAGGGACACAAAAAACTTTATTGGGACTCCCAGGGATGGGAAGAGACAGCGCAGACCTCTTGACAGATACCATGCCTTAGTGGCTCAAGTAGAGGAACCTCCCAACTTCTAGGAAGTTGTTCAGCACCAAGTATGGGTAGATGCCATGATAGAAGAGTATGCTTCTATCATGACAAATGATGTCTGGGAAGTCGTTCCCAGACCTCAAAGCAGATCAATTGTTGGATCATGTTGGATCTACAAGATCAAATACGCTGCAGATGGCAGTGTAGAAAAATACAAGGCAAGGTTCGTGGCAAAAGGGTATGCTCAGAAGGAAGGCATTGATTATGAGGAGACCTTCGCATTAGTTGCCAGATATACCTCCATCCGGACTGTAGTATCTTTAGCAGCACAGATGGATGAGAGATTCATCAAATGGATGTCAAGACATCGTTCTTGAATGGAGAAATTGAGGAAGAGGTATACATCGAACAACTAGAGGGGTTTGACACTCATGAAAGGAGGTCCCATGTGTGCAGGTTAAAGAAAGCTCTATATGGGCTTAAGCAGGCTCCAAGAGCGTGGTATGGTCGGATAGATAGCTATTTTCAAAAGATGGGATTTTTTAAGAGTGATGCGGATCCCAATCTTTACTATTTGCTAGTAGAGGATGAGCCATTGGTACTTGTACTATATGTAGATGATCAGTTTCTTACAGGATCATCAAGGATTGCAAATGGAATCTAGAAGTTGAATTCGACATGAAGGATTTGGGGTTGATGCACTACTTCCTAGGACTGGAAGTTTGTCAAAAGGATGGAGATATCTTCATGGCACAGGAGAGGTATGCCTTGGAAATTCTGAAGATGTTCAGAATGCAGGACTGCAGACCCATGGCCACACCCATGATCACCAATTGGAAAGAGATAGATGCTTCAGAAGATATAGAGGTAGACCCCACCTTATACAGACAGCTCATCGGATCACTGATGTATCTGGTGAACACAAAACCAGACATTTTCTTTGTTGTCAACACTCTTAGTCAGTTCATGGTGGAACCCAAAAGAGTGCATTGGGCTGCAGCAAGGCACGTTCTAAGGTAATTACGGGGAATAGTCAGATTCGGTATCAGATATGGCAAAGAAGAGGATGTTAGAGTTGATGGATTCATAGATGCAGATTGGGCAGGGAGTTCAGTGGATAGGAAAAGTACCTTTGGGTACTGTTTCAGCGTTGGCTCAGGAATGGTGTCCTGTTGCAGCAGGAAACAAAATTCAGTAGCATTGAGCACAACAGAAGTAGAGTACATGGCAGCTAGTACAACTACATGCGAAGCAATTTGGCTTCAAAAACTTCTTGTGAGTCTATTCAGGAGCAGGATGGAGCCAACTAGTGTTTACTGTGACAATCAGAGTTGTATCAAACTCTCTGAAAATCCAGTATTTCATGATCGGTCCAAACATATTGACATCCGATGTCATTTTATCAGAGACTATGTTCAGCACGAGGCAATACAACTCCAGTACATTCCCACAGGTGAACAAACAACAGATATTCTCACTAAAGATCTGGGAAGAATTAAGTTCACTCAGTTCAAAGAATAAATGGGTATGATTGAAAATCCATTGCAGTAAGAAATGGATCACTAGCAGCAGATGAGAAGCAGCAACACAATGCACAGAGAGGCAACGCAATGCAGAGTGATGCTCACACAGTGCAGCAACAGGGTTGCATAATTTAGAGGGAGTTGCAGTATAGTGGCAGTTGGCAGTAGCATGCAGAGTCAGCAGCAGGAAGTTGCAGTGTTTGTGTGCAGTGTTGGTGAGCAGCATCAACAGCACAACAACAGATGTTACAGAAGTCAGATTAGCAACACATTGAGTTGTCTTGCCAGAGCACTTTTCTCGCTAAGAGGGAGTGTTAATTTATGGTAGCATCGGATGTGCTCTAGCCTTGTAATTTTGTATATAGGCTAAGACACATGTATTCCATAAAACTCAGAAATGGTTTTGGAAAATTCCACTTAGAGATGATTTAATTAAATTAATTAATTGTTTTTTAATGTTTTCCTAAGTCTAAACGTAGGGAAATTGATTAATTAAAGTGTATTAATTAAATCAAGTGTGAATCTTCTATATAAAGTCATGGATCACCTCTAAGTTAATCTTAGCCCTTGATTATGTTTTAATCTTGGCTATTGAAGAGTCAATGGAAGATTATAAGGAGGGTGAGGGGCCTATGGAAAACATACTTGACACTTGAGCCACTGGGCATTTTCGAGTTGTGAGAGAGAAACACAGATTTTGATCAAGAACAAGTCACTAGGGCTGGGTTTGCTAAGTGATTTGATTCAGTGATCAGATTCAGAGAGCAACAGAAGCAGGGATTGGTCAGGAGGACCAAGAGTGCATTTTCAGAGAGAGGCAAAGGTGACACAGATAGAGACAACACAGTTTTCTGAAGAGGTGATGCAGAACCTGCAAGAAATCACGCAAAAACAGCGTAGTGTCTCTTGGAGTCAGTTCGGAGATAGCTAGAAGCTGGAATTTCTGAGTCAAGAGGGCCAAAATTCAGCCCTAGATCAGCTAGATCAGTTGCAGAACAAAGTGAGGCAGTTCCTTCAGTTTTCCCACACAAGCTTACGCAGTCCAGTGTAGGAAATCACGTAGAGGCAGCAAGGGCATCACTTACGTTGTCAGATCAGCCGGAGATTAGCTGAGTGAGGTATATCTCACAATTTTCACCAGATTGCCTAAATTTCTCTGAAGGGTTTGCCGGATGTTGGTACCCTAGTTGTATTCAAGATTCTGCTGCATAATAAAGAAACCCTCGGATCTGCTGCACTGGTTTTCCCATGTTGGGGTTTTCCAAGGACATTTGTCCAAAAATAACGATGTTTATGTGTGATTACCTGTGCTATTTTTTTATGTGAAGTCTGCAGCATATTTTATTTTGTTAGTTAACACAAGAGAAATGTTAAATAATTGTGTTTGATAATGCAATAGAAGAAATCTAATAAGTAGCTGCAGTAGGGTTCTCCACTAGAGAATCTTCACAGGATGAAGGAGGTCACCTCGAGGGTTCGATTTTTTTTTGGAAAGTCTAGAAAATTCAGCCAGGTGTTTGCTAATTTTTCTTTGCTCATCAAACTCCTGTAGATGTACTTTCCATTTCTGAAGATAAATATAAAACCCTCATCTACTACACCGATTTTCCCACATTGGGTTTTTCCGTGGACAATTGTCCAAAAACATCTGTGTTCATGTGGTAATTTCTATTGGGCTAGTGGTGTAAATTATCTTTCTGTTCTTATGCTCTTAATGATAGTGAAGATCTGCAAATGTGTTTATTTCAAAATTTACTGAAGCATCTATAAATAACTTATCTCATAAGTAGGAGAAATAAACCAAGTATTGCAGAAATATTTTCCTCTTGAAAATTTCACATGGTATCGGAGTAGAGGGCTAAAAACAGGAAGGGAGGATCTGCCATGGACCAAAGGAAGGGTTCACACAGTCCTCCAGAGCACGCAGAAATGCAGAGAGAACATGACATGAAGGTGTTGGCATCCAGACTAGAGGAGGATCTTGCCTGTGTGTCAAGCACAACTCCTCCAGGTGTTTGGTATATTGACAGTGGAGCATCTACTCATATGACGGCGGTTTGAGAATGTTTTTCGAGCTATCAAGAAGCGCAGATGAATTTCCAAATAACTATGGGAAATAAGGAAAAATGTACCCCCATTGGGAGAGGTACCATAACATTTCAGACAGAGGATGGCAACAAGATTCGAGCCACGAATGTTCTGCATGTACCAGGGTTGGGAATGAATTTACTCTCGGTATCTGAACTTCAGAACAAGGGATATGATGTTTACTTTATTCAAGATAGGGTGTATGTCAAACACCCTAAATGGAGCAAAAAGGCACAAATTGGAGTAAGGAGTCACAAGCTATATAAGCTCCAACTTGAATCTCCGGTGGCCCTGATTAGCAGTACAGACTACAGAGATCTGAATGAGTTATGGCACAGAAAGATGGGGCATCTACATCATGGAGCCTTGGGGATTCTCAAAAATACTGTCATAGGGGCTCCTGAACTCAGCGCAAAGAAAGACGAAGTTTGCAGGGGATGCGTACTAGGGAAATACACTAAGGTATCATTTCCAAGAAGCAGCAACAGAGCCACAGGTGTATTAGAGTTAATACACTTTGACATTTGCGGTCCGATGTCCACAACAACTCTAAGTGGGGCAAAGTATTTTGCCACCTTCGTTGATGATTATTCCAGGAAAACTTGGATCTATTTTCTGAAGACCAAAGATGAAGTCTTTAGTCGGTTTAAAGATTTCAAAGCATTGGTGGAGAACTCCACGAGAAAGAAGATCAAGAAGTTGAGGTCAGATAATGGTGGAGAATATATTGATAAAGACTTCACCAATTTCTATGCATAGGAAGGCATTAAGAGAGAATGGACAACTCCTTACAATCCAGAAAAAAATGGAGTTGCAGAATGGAAGAATCAGACCATAATAGAAGCTACAAGGGAAATTTTGTACGGCTAGGAGATGCCCAAATTGTTATGGGCAGAGGCCTGCAACACAACTGTCTATATTCAGAACAAAGTTCCCAATAGAGATTTGGGGAAGGTTACTCCCGAAAGTGTGTTCACAGGCAGTAAGCCAGAAGTGAGCCACATCAGGATATTTGGCAGCATAACATACTGCCATGTTCCAGAGGAAAAGCGGAAGAGGCTAGATCAAACTGCAGAATAGGGTTTTCTCATGGGCTACAGTGAGAATGCAAAGGCATACCGCGTCTATATTCCAGAAAGCAGGAAAGTCATGGTAAGAAGGGATGTAAAATTCCTAGAGGAGAAAGCCTTTAGGAAATCTTGAGAGATGGCCATAGATATGCAGATTGAGGAAGATCCACTGGTATAGCCTCAACGACCTATGCTGGAGAGGTCCAGTGCCTCTCCAAGGCACAATAGTTCTGAGGGAAGCTCCTCCGACGAAGAACAGGAGGAAGAACAGATGAGACCGCCCACCACTGATGGGATACCAAGCAGAGAACTCCAACAGATTCTTAAAGATGCAGAAGAATTTGTTGGAGCACCTAGAGAAGGGAAGAGGATAAGGAAACAACCTGATTGATATCAAGCACTGGTAGCTCAAGTTGGAGAGCATTCTACCTTTCGGGAAGCAGCTCAACATCAGGTATTGGTAGATGCCATGGTGGAGGAGTACAGCTCCATCATGACAAACGATGTCTAGAAAGTAGTCCCTAGACCACAGAACAGATCTGTTGTAGGATCCAGATGGATCTACAAGATCAAATATGCTGCAGATGGCAGCATAGAGAAATTCAAGGCAAGATTTGTAGCAAAGGGGTATACCCAGAAAGAAGGCATTGACTATGAAAGAACCTTTGCTCCAGTAGCACGATACACTTCTATCAAATCCATCATCTCTCTGGCAGCACAAATGGGATGGGAGATTCACCAGATGGATGTCAAGACTGCGCTCTTGAACGATGTGATAGAGGAAGAAGTGTACATAGAGCAGCCAGAGGGCTTTGAGACACATGATTGGACGACTCATGTTTGCAGACTTAAGAAAGCCTTGTATGGCTTAAAACAAGCCCCCAGGGAATGGTATGGTCGGATTGATGGCTACTTGTAGAAAATGGGGTTCGTCAAGAGTGACGCAGATCCCAACTTATAATACTTAAGAGTAGGAGATGAGCCGCTTATTCTTGTTTTGTATGTGGATGACCTGTTCTTGACCAGGTCATCCAAGCTCATCAAACACTGCAAGGAGAATTTGGCAACAGAATTCGACATGAAGGACCTGGGGCAGATGCACTATTTTCTTGGTTTAGAAGTCTGGCAGTAGGAAGGGGAAATCTTCCTAGGACAAGGGAGATACACGACAGAAATTCTGAAGAGATTTCAGATGGAAGACTTTAGACCCATGGCCACGCCAATGATTACTAACTGGAAGAAGATAGACACATCAGAAGATGATGACGCTGATCTCACATTGTACAGATAGCTCATCGGGTCATTGATGTATTTGGTCAACACGAGACCAGATATTTGTTATGTAGTGAATACCCTCAGTCAGTTCATGGTGGAACCAAGGAGGGCTCACTGGGCCGCAGCCAAACATATTCTCAGATACTTGAGAGGGACAATGGAGTATGGGCTAAGGTACACCAAGGGAAATGAGATCCAGTTGAGTGGGTTCACAGATGCAGATTGGGCTAGAAGCACAGTAAATCGGAAAAGTACCAGTGGGTATTGTTTTAGTCTCGGATCAAGAATGACCTCCTGGTGTAGCAGGAAACAGAAGTCCGTAGCATTGAGCTCAGCCAAGGCAAAGTACATGGCAGCAAGCACAGCTTCGTGCGAGGCCATATGGCTCTGCACATTACTCTTGAACTTACTCAAGAAGTGGATAGAACCAACTGGGATTATGTGCGATAATCAGAGTTGCATTAAGCTCTCTGAAAATCCTGTGTTTCATGACTGGTCGAAGCACATTGACATTCGATGTCACTTTATCTATCAGGGACTATGTCCGGAGAGGAGCAGTACAGTTGTGATACACTCCTACAGGTGAACAAGTGGCTGTAATATTCCCATTTTTGGTATCACCCATGACAGGGCTAGGAGGGACTTCCAGAGTTAGGAGCAGATAGGTCACATGTACAGATTGGTGCTATCAGTGGGCTCAGGAGCTTTTCGGAGGAGTTTTGAGGAGTTTTCATGGTGTTCGGAGGCATTCGCTTGATATACTCCATCATCCGAGCAGTTTGGCTTTTGTTCCGATGCATTCCGATAACTTTCGGAATTTTGAGTTATTTATGGGCTTAACTTAGCTACTTATGCTCAAGGTGGCATTCCGGGAGGAATACATGATGGAACACCTTAGTGTAATAGCTCAATGGAACCGGGACGAGGAGACCTACACGATGGGGCAGTTAGACACAGATTTCAGTGACCGGAGAAGGCGTGGTAGCTGATTTACCCTTTTCTGCATTAAAAAGGAATATTTTATAATATTTTAATAAAAGGGAAAAGTGCTCCATGAATAAAATAATAATAAAATAATGCTCTAGAAGGCTCCAAGGGATCTATAAAATAAAGGGAGGAGGCCATTGGGAGACATCTTTGGAGTAGATCATTTTCTTGTGTATGGGAGGTTTGAGGACGTGGTTCTCTACTTCATGCCGTAGCCCCAAGACGGAAACCCTCGGGTGATTTGTGAGTATTGGACGGAAACCCAATACTCTTGAGGAGACTTCACTTAGGAGTTTCACAGAGCTTCAGAGTTTGGTGTGAGGATCATTCAGATCTTCAACTTGGGCTTCATCATTTTCAGTGGGTTCAGTGTCAGCTGTTGCCGGAGGGAGAGTGCAGCAGTTCAGTTTGTGGCCAGCGCTGTTCAGCAGCTTATCTTGGTGGCCAGTTTTCTATCTCAGCTCTTTCTGGGTCAGATCTATATGTAAACCCCTTTTTATTATCTATAATAAAAGCTGAGATTTTTCTTCTATTCTATATGGTATTGGATTGCAGTGTTCCTGCCTTTTATTTTACATGGCAATCTTCTGTAAGTAAATGTTGACTTTGCGGCATTTTGTGGAGTTTATTTATTTATCTGCATTTTAGTAAAAATATCCCATCTGGGATATTATAGTGGTATCAGAGCACTGATCTCGGCTCAACCATGGGTTATTCTGAAAATCCAAGTTCGGGGGATTATTATCACTGGAAGAGCCTAAACCTAGCTCTTGTTGCAGAATAAAGATTCAAAGTTGGCTGAGTTTGTGTGTTATTCTAAGTGGAGCAGTAGAGTTAAAGTCGCTGAGGACGCATGTTTCAAATTTCTTCTACAGCCAACTTATTATCGATTTTGATCTAGGCTCAGCGTACAAGTTTTTCATTTTCAGTTGCAGTGGTTGTTAAGGGGTTTTGCGTGAAGAAGTTCGAGGTGTCGTGAGGAAGGTTTATATGGGTCAAACATTTAAATTTTATTTTCTCTTATAAAGGCCGTGAACCATTCCTGGGAAGCTGCAGGCCGAAGAACAATGAAGAACGATCTACCAAAGCCAGAATACACTCGTGAATCCAAGCCGGTTTGGGTAGAAGCCGAGCATATCTTTCACGAAATGACTCGGGTTTAAATTCGGGAATCCGTGAGCCGCATTTCTATGAAAAGTGAACGGTCAAGCTGTCTGCCTTATGGCCGACCCAGTGGCTGTGTTACCCAACAAGGAGATATCCGCACATTAAAAAGTCAACTGGTAAGTCGCTGAAGAGTTTCGTGCATCTCGGTGATTGACGTCAGACATTGCTGGTTCTCGTAGCCGCCACCGCTGTGAGCACGAGGAACATCGCAGTTGACTTGTGGCTCTAGAGCACCGACAGGCCCGACAGCGAAGGGACTGGTTGACTAGGTTCGAGTCGCATTGTGGAGCTGTCGGTTGGAAGGGAGGAGCAACCACTCCGTTTTTCGTAGCTCGAGCAGCATTCGTGACAGTCAACATATTCTGCCAAGCAGGAAGTAAGGCAGTTGCTCGCGGAAAATAGAAATTTGAGACAATCTCATTATCTCTCCTGGCTGAGTCTAATTTCAATATGCACGCGACGCTTATTAATAGTCGAGCACCAAATTCATCTGATTTTACCTAAAGCTGAAGGTCGAGTGTGAAATCATAGGGGAACTCTTTGATGCAAAATCAATGGTGTAATGCATTAAGCAACGTCTCCAGTTGTGTTGGTACGTAGGTGCACGTGGGAAAATTCTGGTGTATGCTTCAGGACGAGTTCCTCCACAATAGCAGATTGGAAAATTGGACTGATCTTCTAAGGCTGGAACCGAGGATTGATCATAAGTGAGCTGAATGTTGAACTGATATTATTTTGTTGAGCGAACTTTGTACAAGGGTATCAATATTCTAAAGTTATATGTACAGATTTGGGGCTGAATATGTGTTGTTTCTCCTGTTGAAGAGTATATTGTATCGCTAGTGTTTTTGGGATGTAACAACCACCTACAGCCATACACATTGATCAACAAACTGTTGATATTGCTAGGGGTATGCATTCTCTAGTTGATGGGGTCTCCACAAACTACATAACCAGTGAAAAAAAAAAAAAGCCCGTGTATGTTGAAAAGGGGATGTGTGTTGTTGATGCTGGAAAATACTCAGTGAACTGAACTCATTGGAGTGATTGTTTAGCATCTTTATTTGTTCTGAATTACATTTTCATTGCTTATATTTGCCTTGATGGAGCACCCACTAGTCAATATCCTCAGAGGAAGACCAGTTGTTGCAAGGAGAAGCTGATTTATTATGCAAACTGGCATCTAAAGGAGCATTCCAGGTTCCTCTATACTCACTAGTCACTAATTGTTTTTATAAAGAGAGAGACCTGCTCATGTTTGTCCCGATTATATCGCCATTATACCAGCATTACATGCATTTCTATGCATTATCAGTTTGAGTTGTCTAACTGTTTTGTTTGATGTATATGGGTTTCTGTGCACATCCATGTGAGAACAAATCATCCACAACACTCTGTGAGCAACCTTGTCAAAACACCGCCATAAAACAGAATCTATAAACTCAGAAAAACAGGGATCTTTCCATTGGCTGAACCATGGAGGGATTCCTAAACAGATTGATGAAAATATAAATAGAAGCTGATTCCTTAAACCACCATGCATCAGAAGACCAGAAAACCAAGCAGAACAACAGACCTCTTTCAAAAGAGATTTGTGCCATCCTTCAAGAAGGACAGCCAAAAGATTTGCAGGGAACATTGAAGATTGGTCACAAAATTTCTGCACTTGGGACAGATCTAAAACACATGAAGATGTCATGGAGAGTTTTGTCCAAACTAGAAGAGCTTAATGAACTCATGTTTACAATAGACCAAGCAGAAGGGAAGAAGCTGATTTGGGCTCTAAAGCCTGCTATGCTTTCTCTTATACAGCCCAAATTCTTGGAAGAGCCTTGTGAAGGGGTCACACTTCCAGTTGCAGCTTGCCTCAGTAACATCATGAAATTGACCGCACCTATAGAGCCATATAATGATGATGTTATGAGAAGGATTATGAGGTTGATTGCAGGGACTTTTCAGGATTTGGACAATAGCACAGGCTCTACCTTCGGGAAGAAGCTTGAGATTCTATGGAGTATGGCCACAATCAAGACTTATGTCATCATGTTTGACCTTGAGTGTGAGGACCTGATTTTGCAGATGTTCCAATGCTTCTTCAGCATTAAGAGGCATCATCCTGATACTGTCATAGCACACATGCAGTCCATCTTGTCATCATGTATGAGAGACCATGAGACCATTGGCCGAGAGTTGCAGACCCGATTGTTGAGCATTTGGAGGAGAGAGCAGTTGGTCTCGCCTGCTGCTTATGAACTAGCCCAAGGGCTAGTTGAGCAAAACATTGAGTTTCTCAGGAGACAGTTGACTAGGGAGGAGCGGCTCCAGTTTGGTGGGTCAGGCAGCAGAAATGAGCTAAGGAGGAAGGGACTTTGCTTCATTTGCAAAGAACCTTGGGGGCCTGATCACTCATGTTTGAGAGATGCAGATGAGGTGGCAGAGGTAGAGCAAGTAGACGTTCCTTCTGTATGCCAGGATGAGGACTCTTCTTCAGATGAGTCCATGTGGACTGCAGGAGGATGTCCTGTAGAGCAAGAGCAACCAAGCAGAGGATGAAGGACAGAGACCAGCCGTGTTCTAGTGTGCGGGTGAGCGCTCAGGGGATCGTATAGGTGATACTCTGGTGAAGAGCGCCAGGATGACCCAACCAAGAAAGAAGATATGATGGAGCCCTAGGTCAAGAGGAGAGGATACTATGGACATCAAAAGAACACTTCAAGAGATCCAGATGCTTGGCACCACTTGAGCCTATGATGGATATGCACTAACATCGGGGTCAACCTTGAGGAGGAGCAACGCGATGGCTAAACCAGCTATGCATCCATATCCTCTAGAGATGTTGGAGGTTGATGGGATAGTTTTGCAGGGGGCTAGGGGACAGCAGGAGTTTTACATTCCCGATGAGAGGGATGAGTTGTTGGAGATGGTGGAGCATCCATCTTTGGGCGAACACATTGATGAGATACAGATAGATGTACATACAGTCGGCCGAGCTGCAGTACTTTCGGTGAGTAGTACTCTCCAGGAGTACATCGATGGGGCTTGTAGCATGTCTTGCCCACTTTGGCCCACTATAGAGAGAGGGGCTTCCTTCTACAGGCAGCTTCCATTAGCAGACAGGGTAGAGCAGTGGGAGTTGATTACAGGTTGGCGGCAACACTCTAGGCATGTTCCATATGCAGTTGTTGCTACATTGGATTCTTCTTCCAGGATGGACTGGCGGGAGATCATGAGTTGGTACCCTCTTGATGGTACGGTATTTTTCGTGGGGAGCACAGCGGAGCAGGAGCCCTTAGACATAGTAGATGTTACAGATTCCAGTTGGCAGGAGGGCACCGGTCGTTGTTACTTCAGCACTCCTTCTCGATTTCAGGAGAGCAGGATCAACATGGGATTGAGTCAGGACTTGGATTGGAGAGAGGTGATGAGTTGGTATGCAGTTGGTGGGGCAGCATATGCAGTTACAAGTATAGCACAACAAGAGCCCGAGAGCATTGATGCTTGTTGGCGGTCTTCACCTCTTAGAGCATTAGCTATAGCTAGAGACAATGTAAAGCCTGAGCCGTGGGACTTGGGCGATGATTGGCCATGGTGGCATTGGGATCCGGGAGGATTGTTTGTTGATTGGGACAGAGAGGGATCAGTTTGGGATCCCGGCATTGAGGGGTCTGTTCCGAGAGGTTTGACACAGGTGCATAGCAGCACCCAAAGGTTGGTATGGGATCCAGGCATTGGATCTGAGATGTGGCGGGCCAACAGAGTGGCCCACATATATCTATTGCTTGAGGGCAAGCAATCTTGGGGCGAAAGGTCTGTAATATTCCCATTTTTGGCGACACCCATGACAGGACTAGGAGGGACTTCCAAAGTTAGGAGCAGACAGGTCACATGTACAGATTGGTGCTATCAGTGGGCTCAAGAGCTTTTCGGAGGAGTTTTGAGGAGTTTTCATGGTATCCGGAGGCATTCGCTTGATATACTCCATCATCCGAAAGCGCTTTGGTTTTTGTTTCTATGAGTTTTCATAACTTTCGGAATTTTGAGTTATTTATGGGCTTAACTCAACACTATGCTCAAGGTGGCATTCCGGAGGAATACATGATGGAACACCTTAGTGTAATAGCTCAATGGAACCGGACGGAGGGAGGCCTACACGATGGGATAGTTAGACATGTATTTTATGACCGGAGGAGGCGTGGTAGCCGATTTACCCTTTTCTGCATTAAAAAGGAATATTTTATAATATTTTAATAAAAGCTAAAAGTGGTCCATGAATAAAATAATAATAAAATAACGCTCTAGAAGGCTCCAAGGGATCTATAAAAGAAATGGAGGAGGCCATTGGGAGATATCTTTGGAGTAGATCATTTTCTTGTGTATGGGAGGTTTGAGGACGTGGTTCTCTACTTCATGCCGTAGCCCCAAGACGGAAACCCTCGGGTGATTTGTGAGTATTGGAAGGAAACCCAATACTCTTGAGGAGACTTCACTTAGGAGTTTAACAGAGCTTCAGAGTTTGGTGTGAGGATCATTCAGATCTTTAAATTGGGCTTCATCATTTTCAGTGGGTTCAGTGTTAGCTGTTGCCATAGGGAGAGTGCAGCAGTTCAGTTTGTGGCCAACGTCATTTAACAGCTTATCTTGGTGGCCAGTTTTCTATCTCAACTCTTTCTGGGTTAGATCTATATATAAACCCCTTTTTATTATCTATAATAAAATATGAGATTTTTCTTCTGTTCTATATGGTATTGGATTGCAGTGTTTCCTATCTTTTATTTTACATGGCAATCTTCTGTAAGTAAATGTTGACTTTGCGGCATTTTGTGGAGTTTATTTATTTATCTGCATTTTAGTAAAAATATCCCATCCGGGATATTACAGTGGCAGACATCGTCACAAAGGCTCTAAGTAAGATCAAGTTCACTTACTTCAGAGAGAAGATGGGGATGGTCGAGAATCCCTTCCACTAGAGGAAAGGGTGGTCTTCAGAAGAAGAGGGAGCTGCAGTATGGATGTTGCAGTGACAGGGAAACAGTACAGGAAGCAACAACGCAAAGATGAGGGGCAACAGCCAGGACACCATCAGTGCAGCAAATGATGTAGAGTCGAGCAGTACATCAGTATCTTGCTTAAACACTTTCCTCACTAAGAGGGAGTGTTGATTTCTATAGCATCGGAAAGTGTTCTAAGTCTCATTTTTAGTAGAGAGGCTTAGACATCAGTTATCCAGAGAACCCATAAATCGTTTGTGGAAATTCCACTCGGATATGACTTTATTAAAATAATTAATTATTTTAATGCAGACCATAAATATAAACTTAGGGAAATTAAATAATTAAAGAGTATTAATAAAGCAGAGTGTGAATCTTCTAGAAGACGAAGATCAAGTCATCTTTTAATTTGAGCCATAGATTAAAGATATAATCTTGGCCATTGATTCATCAACGAGAAGACTATAAGAAGAGACTTGAGTGCCATTTGGAAATCAAGCCAGGGACACTCTCAGTACCCGAAGGAAATCAATTCTGAAGCCAGTGAAATTGATTTCAGTGGGAGAGTTTGTAGAGGTTGGGTTGCAGAAGTAGGAGGAGGAGGGAGAAGTCAGTTATTGGGAAGCAGATTTCATGAGGGTGAAGGGAAGGGTGAGCTGATCAGCAGCAAGAACCCCTCCATGCAGAATCACGCAATGCAGAGAGGGACTGTGCAGAGCATTCACGCTGGATGACACAGAGGGTGAAGGAGGTCACCTCGAGGGTCCAAAAATTTTCTGGAAGATCTAGAAAATTCAGCCAGGTGTTTGCAAATTTTTCTTTGCTCATCAGACTCCTATAAATGTACTTTCCATTTTTGAAGATAAATATAAAACCCTCATCTGCTGCACCAGTTTTCCCACGTTGGGTTTTTCCGGGGACAATTGTCCAAAATCATCTGTGTTCATGTGGCTATTTCTATTGTGCTATTTGTGTAAATTATCTTTATGTTCTTATGCTCTTAACGATAGTGAAGATCTTAATTTACTGAAGCATCTATAAATAAATTATCTCATAAGTAGGAGAAATAAACCAAGTATTACAGAAATATTTTCCTCTTGAAAATTTCACAAGGATTCAGGTGATGAATCTAAAATTACAACCATGGGATTGAAGAACATGAAGGGGAAATAAATTGAAACTAAACCCAATACTAGTACATCAAATTGTCACATACATGCTCCAAATGAAGAAGAGAGAATTGAACTGTTTCATGTGAGGGTCATATCCAAACATACTAAGATTGACACATTGTTTGACAGTGGGTCATAGGAAAAATTAATATTTGAAGACTTGGTCAGGAAAATTCATCTTGAGACCATTCCACATCCAAAACCATATCCACTTGGTTGGATTTGTAAGGATGCAAATTTACAGGTTTCAAAGAAGTGTATATTGCAGTTTGCAATAACTACACATTTTGTTGACACAATTGAATTAGATGTGGTTCTGCTTGACATAACAAGTATTGTGTTGGGCAGTCCTTACTTGTATGAAAGGAAATCGATTTTCCATCGCCATGAGAACAAATACCATTTATTCAAATATGGCAAGGAGTACATTGTTAGAGCACATCGCAAGAACACAAATATTGCTATGGTAAATGCTGGACAGGTAAAGAGGTTGTTAAAGAGTTTTTTTATTCTAATGATTAAGCCTAAAGCTGATGTTAATCATGAATCATTTGAGGATTTTGATCCTAAGTTGAAATCATATTTATATGATGTAGTTGATGCACATCATGAGATGTTTCAGGAGCCAAAAAGATTGCCTCTAAAAAGGGAGATTCAACATGAGATTCAGTTGCAGCAAGGTTGTCCTCTTCCAAACATTGACATGTATTTCATGTCGATAATGGAGAATTCTGAAATAAAGAGGCAAATCAAAGAGTTGTTGGACAAAGTACTCATAAGGCCAAGCACTTCGCCACGCGGTTCACCCATAGTCTTGATTCTGAAGAAAGATGGGACTTGGCGCATGTGTGTAGACTTCAGAGCTTTGAATAAGATAACGGTAAAGAATCGATACCCACTCCCAAGGATAGATGATTTGCTTGATCAGTTAAAAGAAGCAAAGTTTTTCACTAAGCTAGATTTACGAAGTGGATATCATCAAGTAAGAATTGCAGATAGTGATGTATGGAAAACTGCATTCAAAACCAAACAGGGACTCTTTGAGTGGTTAGTAATGCCATTTGGTTTGTGTAATGCACTGGCAACTTTCATGCGTGTTATGGATAGTGTTTTGCGTTCATTTCTTGATGACTTTGTGATTGTGTACTTAGATGACATATTGATTTTCAACAAAACAAGAGAAGAACATGTCTTGCATGTGAATGGAGTGCTTGATGTTTTGAAGAAAGAGAAATTGTTTCTTAAGATGTCAAAGTGTGAGTTTGGAAAGACTTCTTTGGTTTATTTGGGACACATTGTAGGAGGAGGCGAGTTGAGAATTGATCTTTCTAAAGTGGAAGCCATTGTGAATTGGCCCACACCCAGAACAATAATCGAGGTAAGAAGTTTCTTAGGTGCAGCTCAGTATTGGAGAAAATTTATTGTTAACTTTTCTGCCATCGCAGCTCCTATGCATGCAGTGACAATTGTGAAGGAAGGCTTCCAATGGGAGGCAAACAACAACAAGCTTTCGAAGCTTTAAAAGACAAGATCAGTTCAGCTCCAGTCCTTGCATTACCAAATTTGAGACAGCCATTCGAGATACAAACTAATGCTAGTGATTATGCCATGGGCGGAGTACTTTTGCAGCATGGTAAGCCTATCGCTTTTCATTTTGAAACATTCAATGGTGCTGTAACTAATTATCCTACATATGACAGAGAACTATATGCGTTGGTACAAAGCGTCAAGAAGTGGAAACACTACTTGATGGGTAAAGAGACGATTGTACATACCGATCACCAACCCTAACAGTACTTGCAGTCGCAAACAAAATTGCAGCAATCACGACATTTCAGGTGGATGAGATTTCTTCAACAGTTTCACTTGGTTATAAGGTACAATAAAGGTATTTTCAATAAAGTTGCTGATATGCTTTCAAGACCGATTATTAGTGCATCTACTTTACTAAAAAATGATTCTATTGTACATGAGAGTTACATAGAACAATATGCACATGATGTTGATTTTCAAGATGTGTATGTTAGTTTGAGTGAACGGAATCAAGTTGAAGAAAATGATTATCACATGCATAACAATTTGCTGTTTCATTTGGGAAAACTGTGTATACCACAAGGAGAGAGGCTAAGTGTCATGAGAGAAGCTCATTCATCTCTTATTGCTGGACACTTTGGGGTAAGAAAAACAGTGGTGCATCTAAAAAGGTATTGCTATTGGCCTCGCATTATAGATAGTGTGTCGCATTTTATAAGAGGTTGTTCTATGTGTGCAACAAGCAAGCCTAGTAATAGGAAGCTTGGGTTGTACACGCCACTACCAGTACCATCAAGGCCATGGGAGAGTGTCTCCATGGACTTTGTTGGAGGTATACCTATGTCAAGAAAACAACATGATTATCTTTATGTAGTTGTGGATAGATTCAGTAAAATGTGTATACTTATGCCATGTAAGAAGACCATTATTGCTGAACAAATTGCTAAACTTTATTTTCAACATGTATGGGTTCATTATGGATTGCCAACTTCTATTGTTAGTGACAGGGGTTCCGGGTTCATTGGGAATTTTTGGTCCAATCTTTGGAGTACGATGGACACAAAGTTGAAAAAGAGTACTGCTTTTCATTCCCAAACTGATGGCCAAACCGAGGTGGTGAACAGAACCGTTGTTCATCTATTGAGAGGTTATTGCAGCAAACATCCTAAGTTGTGGGATGAGCAATTGCATTACATTCAACACGCTTACAACCGGGCAAAGTACTCTTCTACAAATACATCACCTTTTGAAGTATGCTTTGGGTATTTGCCAAAATCGCCATTAGACTTCATCTTTGAGAAGGATGTTGCAATAGATGGCCATAGTGATATTGACAAGGCTCAAAAGTTCATTGAGAAAATTCAGATTATACATCAACAAGTTCAAGAACAGTTTGAGAAAAGTGAAAGCAAATACAAGGAGAGGCATGACAAACATAGGGTTGATCACAAGTTTCAAGAAGGAGATGAGGTATGGTTGCACATAAGCAAAGAAAGGATGCAAGGAGAAGGTAAAAAGCTCAAACCCATTCGCTATGGTCCATTCAAGATCATATAGCAAGTTTGTAACAATGCATTTCAACTTGACTTGCCTTCATATATGCAAATGTATTCAGTTGTTAATATTGAAAACTTACGTTTGTATGAGTCACTTTTGATCGATGATCAAGGAAGTGATGTTTAGCTGCCTTCTATTGAAGATTGCTAGCCAGAATTTCTGGATGAGCTCAAGGAAGATACAATGCTTGACAAGAGGACAAGAGCATCCAAGAGGGGAGATTTTGACTACCTTCGAGTTGGGCTCAAAGGCAGTAAGCCAAGCAAGGCAAAGTGGATGGAAGTTGGAAAGGTGAGGGAGCTGTACCTTCATCTACTGAACAGGTAATCAAGTCTTTTGGGGTCCAAAAGCTTCCCAATGGGGAGGTGTGATCAGGAGTTCATAAATTTTGCTCAAAATTGAAATTCACAGGATTGGGTTGAAACCCGAATGGTTGCGTAGATCTCATCTTCTTAATTTCGGCGCCGCAAATGGTTCGAAAAATCAATGTCGTATGAGGGAGATATCGCGTTCTGATCGAATTCCCAAACAACTAAATTTTGCGACAGGGTTGACTGGGATGCCCAGTCAGCATGCAGGATGCATAGTCAGCAAAAAGGAATATTCCAAAGAATATTCCCTTTCTCAGAGCCAGTGAGAGGATGAAAAGTGGCGTGATTTCATTCGTTGGATGAGTTGTACGTTATTTTTTTAAGGGCCAATTGAGGGTGACACGTGAGGCCACCACGTGTCCCCCCCTAAGTTGCACTGAAACGGAAACGGGAACGGATACGGATACGGGGTTTGAAATGGATACGGCAAATTTTCAAAAAATCTGGATACGATACGGCAGGAAACGCCACGTCATATATATATAATATATATTAAAAAATATATATATATCAAATTTACATTGCCATTCATGATTCATATTTGAAGTTTGAGAATCTAGATTATATCTAAATAGTAAAAATGCATAATGCCATAATGATTAATCATCTATCATCAAGATCATCATGATATCATCTAGATTCTATCATCTATCATCTATTCATCAATTATCATATATGAATTATGATTTATGATTTATCATCTATCATCATCATCAATTCAGCATATGCCATAAAGTTATTCATCTATCTATCATCATCAATTCAGGAATTAGCATAAAGTTATAATTTATAAATTGAAAATTCAATGATTCATAAATGATGATTCATGAATCATGATTCAAGTTCAACATATCATCAAGTTTTTGTTTCTAATTTCAATCATCAACATAAATATCATTTACATATCATCAAATATGTCATCAACTTCCACATCATCTCCAGAAGTGGAAACATTGCTGCCATGTTCACTTGAAGATCCACCTATCGATGACTCCACATCAAACAAAGTCATATGAGCCCTGGCATTCACTGTCATATCCAAGTCAGGCAACTCTGGTTCCACATCCCATAATTTGGCGGCCCTAAATTTGTATTCATCTCTCTTGTGTGACAGAAGGCGAAGGTTTGAATGAACATACACTAGTTCCTCAGCCTTCTTTGAAGCCAATCTGTTTCGCTTCACTGAATGGATGAAGCCATATGTACTCCAGTTCTTTTCTGCTGAAGAGGAACTAGCAACCTGTGACAAAATCCTGATGGCCAAATTTTGTATATGTGGAAGTTCCCCACCATAGTAGTTCCACCAGTCAATAGGACTCATTGCCCTCTTGTCCCGCATACAATCAATATCAGAGCCCCAACCCTCTGATCCCACGAAATGAGCAAACTCTGAACGAATCCGATGCCCAATTTCAGGATCTGTAAAAAGTTTTCTAAAAGCCTTTTTAAATCCTTGTGAGATTCTCTAGGTTTTTGCTTGGCGCAGCGAATTTTCCCGGATCACTTCCTCAGAAACTCGCAGCATAATATTTGGACTTCGTAGAATTTCCCAATTAGCTTTGCTAATTGGAATATTTCATTTTTTTGCTTTATTTTGCCGCTTTAGCTAGAAATAATAAATAAAGTGAGAAATAAGAGGGGTCACCTCACTTTAGTCACCTCACTTTATAAAATAAAGTGTTTTTCCTAGTAGATTGACGTTATAACTTAAAGAGGGGGCCTTGGGGGTCCACATGAGTATGATGGGGAGGCATCAGGCTGACCCAAGGTTAACTGCGCAGGTCAAAGGAGAGTAAGGACGCAGTTAAGTTTTGGAGGGAGTTTGGCATTATAAAAGGAGGGGTTCTCACCTCATTTGGACATGCATGATTTTATATTGATATTGAGAGCTAGACTTCTGTCTGCTTCCGCACGCCGGTTGTTTAGTCGGTCTGCAGCACTGTTTAGTGCAACCGAGTGTCTCCGGTCGGAGATCTCACCCTTAGCCTCGGGGGACTTCGAGTGCCTGCCCTGGTAAGGTTATTTCTGGTTTCACCCTTAGCTTCGGGGGACTTCGAGTGCCCGCCCTAGTAAGGTTATTTTCTGAGTAACACCCTTCAGTTTCAGTGGGACTTGGTAGCACTTTTCAGCAGGAGAATTGGAGAGGATTTTGCTTAGGGGGGTCGCTAAGATCCGAGAAGAAGAGGACGCCGCCACCTGTGGAGGACGTTACCCGTATCTGAGCAGGGAAAACGCTGTTCCAGGAGGAGGAAGGACGCAGATCAGTCTGAGAGTGAGGACGCTGTTCCAGCAGGAAGAGGAGGACGCAGATCTGAAGGCATATTGATAGATCCAGCCTAGGAGATTGTAGATCTGAGCAGATATTTGCAGATCTGGTTCTGTAGGTGGCAGATCTAGAGAGATAGCATTAGATCCAGCTTGGGAGATTGCAGATCTGAGGAGATATTGGCAGATCCAGTCTAGATCTGAAGAGATAACATCAGATCCAGCCTTGGAGGTTGCAGATCTGAAGAGATATTGTCAGATCTAGCATAGATCTGAGGAGAGAGCAGTAGATCTGATATAGGAGGACGCAGATCTCGAGGGACAGGACGCAGATCTGGATTGTAGGCTTCAGATCCAGCAGATCTGAGCATATAGGACGCTGATCCATCTGGGAGGACGCTGATCTGATGAGCAGGGTCATGTGAGCAGGGCTTGACAGCGTTTTTGGCCTTGAGGAGTTGAGCTTTTCATCTGGAGGGTTTTGGTGACCAGCACCACATCTGTTCCAGCGCTGTTACTAGCAGAGACAGCATTTTCATTGGTGAGGGTTTGGAGTATTGATATCAGCTATCTTTTGGTCTTCAGCTCATAGTTCCAGTGCAGTCCAGCTTCAGTCTTCAGAGCAGTCTTCAGCCAGCTAGGACGTTGTCCTTGTTGCAGCCATCATTTGTCTGAGAGGGCCTCCACTTGCCTAGGGCAAGGATAGGTGCATTTATTCTGGTTTTCTTGTACTCCTCTCTATGTACTTTCAGATTAATAAAATGGCTTAGTTTTCTGGCATTCTATGTGTATTGGTTCCATGATCTGGTTCAGCATTGTGTTTTCTATATCTGTCTGGCATATTTCTGTTTATTACTGGTTATCTCCCTTTGGGGATATTACGTATTCACTGCATAGGCCAAAAGATGCAATGGCGTGGTCATCTTGTTCCACCTTTTGGTCAATATATCTTTTACTTCTCTGTAAAAGATTTTATCTGGGTCATTCTCCTTGGCATTTATAACCATCCTTATCTTCTCTATCATGGAATCAATGCCTTCATACACCTCTCCCAAATTAGGCATATCTGTGTCAAACATACGGAGCAAATCCACTATTGGCTTAGTAAATGCCAAAAGGTACTCAACCTTATCCCACCATTCATCATCAACAATCAATTTTTTGACTGTTTGTGCTCTATCAGATTGGGATTGCCTCCATTGATTCCAAAGAGAACTGCATACCATTGATTGTAATGCACCTTTCACTTGCATAAGCCTTGTTAAGACTATGATGTGAGAGGCAAATTGAGTCTCGGCAACCTGCAAGTGCCAAATTTCCAATGTTTCAGTAAATAAAAAAATAAAATCATCAAATTAATCTTGATTGAAAACTATTATTTGATTAATGTTTAGGTACCTTAAGGAGCTCCAACTTTGCAAATTCTCTGTAGATGCCTTGGGACATGTGGTGGTTTGTGATGAATGCTTGAATTTCTTTTGCCTCTTCAAACATAACACGAACCCACTCGATTTGCTTCCCCATCTTGCTCAACATGAGGTTCAATGAATGTACAACACAAGGGGTCCAAAAGATGTGCTGATATTTGCCTTCAATAATTAGGCCTGCTGCTCTACACACCGTTGCATTGTCAGTTATTACCTGGACAACATTTTTTGGCCCCACCAATTCAATTGCTTCAATCAAGATGTCAGCAATGAATTGAGAATCTTTCATCTGCCCCTCACAATCCACTGCCTTCAAAAACATTGCCCCCTTTGGGCTTTGAGCAATCACATTAATCAAAGGCCTATTCCTTTGATCTTTCCATCCATCAGAAATGATGGACACCCCTGAAATGCGCCATGAATTATGAATGGGGCTTAATTTGGACTCCAAATCCAACTTTTCAGCACTCAACATCGTAGTGCGAACCTTCTCATATCCAGGGCTCTTGAACCCTTTTGGGGCTTCATTCACTGCTTTTATCATCTTTGCCCAGTAAGGAGACCGCATAAGGTTAAAAGGAAGGCCATTTGCATAAATGCATTGACCAATTGCTGCATTTGCAATCTCTCTCGAGTCATTATTAAAACTCTTTTCAAGTGGTCCCAAATTAGACCGCTTGTTTGAACCAACAATTCCTGTTCCATGAAAATGAAGTGGAGGCCTTGATGAAGATGCTGGAGCCGTTGTAGAAATTGCCTCATTTGATTTAGCATCTGCCTTATCTTGTTCTTTATGATATTTTGCAATTTTTGACTTGCTCAAACCACTTCCATCTTTCCCATTCTCTTTAGGTGGGCCGCTGCAGAGTCGAATCCCATTGCCTTTTAACCCAAGCAAATGTGCTTTGACCCGTGTGTATGATCCCCTAAACTCTTTTTTACATTCACTACAAACCCATACAGTTGAACCACCTCCTTGGATCTTCCCAACAATGGTTACATATTTCCAAAGTGGTGACTTTGGATCAAATTTAAGGGAAGATTCACTTTCATTCTCCATTGTCTGTACATCAGGAATCACTGAAGTTGAAGATGCCATTGATGATGATATTAATCTGCAAAATAAGGATAAAGTTTAAAATTTTAAATATTAAACTAAACAATGAAGATAAATAATTTATAAAAATGTGAACTGTATACCTGCCCTCAAATGACAAAATCCTGTAGATTGTTAGTAGTTACTAGTTAGTAGTTACTAAACTGAATAATAAATATTTGGGCTGAACCCTGAAAGTTTAAACTTTAAACTTTAAAGTTCTGCTAGCAGCCAAGCATACCAGGTTTTATATAACTTTCTGCTGTGTATTTACTATTTTCATTAATGGTGAGAGTCTAAAATCTGGACAAGCCATTAAGATCAGTGATGTTTGCTTCTCGAAATCTAAAGATGCACAGTAACTGAGTAATGGTCTATTAGACATATTGGTATAGATTATATTAATAACTGTGAGAACCTAACTTGTGACTGTAACTGTGAGAACTGTGAAATTTGAATACATTACTAACTGCCCAGAATACCTCTGTCCATGATTTTAATATTTTATTGAAAATCTGAACTTGAATAAATTATCAGTGACCATTTGAAGTCAGTTCTTTCACGAAATTTCACTGTGTATGTGTGCCATAGAGATATTTCACCTGTAGCAAAGTGTTATAACTTCACCATTGGAAGGTTTGAAACTTTGAAGTACTTCCAAGTTCCTAGCATTTATTGATGATCTCTCAAGGAAATTAAGGGTACTCCCTATCAGGGCAGCCTAGCTGAATAAAAGTACTTAACAGGAAACTAGACCATTTTCTATAGAGATTGAAAGCAGTACTTTCAAAAATAACAGAAGTTGGTCTCAAACCTAACTAACTTGGAGTCTTGGATAATCCTATGAATAGAAGACCAGAGTAATTAATAAAATAAAAGGTGGAAACTTTAAAGTTTAAACTAGAGAGGGACACACATAGAAGGAGGTCCAGCAATAATTTTCATCTCAGAATTAGAGGCTGAACTTTGATAATTATTGTGGAGATCGATTGTTCCAGATCAAGGCCGCGTTTTCTCTTCAATCAGATCAAGGGTTTAAACTTTAAGAGCCATACTTCCACGAGTTTTTGTTTCAGAGCTCCATCAATAAGAAGCCAAGTTATACACAGGAGGGCCAAATTATTTGTATATCAGCAGTAGATTAAAAAGGCCGAATTGTTGCATAATTTAGGAGGGACGTAAACTTGTGAGTAGCTGATAAAATCATTGGGCCGAATTATTGTTGTAGCAGAGCCATAATTTCTGAGATCGAATTGTCTATAAGGAGGGACCAAGTCATTGCGTCGGTAGAGATAGATCTATTCCAGATTTGAAGCATCCTTTCATATGCCTGTAGCAGCTCATGTATAAGATGCCAAATTATATTTCAGATTTGAAACATCATCCCATATGCTAGACGCAACTCATGTATAAGAGGCCGAATTAGTAATGTGCCTATAGCAACTTATCTGGGAAGGCCGAATTGGTTTAAACTTGGAAAGCAATGGGAACCTCATTAATCCAAAAAAAGGCCAAAAAGGCTTGATAAGAACCTTTAAAAGTAGTTGTAATCACAAAAAAATCTCACAATCCCTAGGGCCTAAAGTTTAAACGTATCCCTCTTTATGACTACTGTCCAGTGTCTGTTTTCCGATACCACATGCTATTTTATTTCAGCACCTTTGCATTTGGCAATGGCAGTCAACTAATATATGCGTGTTAACTTCCCCTATACATTAGTGAAATATATAGTATTAAATTTAAAGTTTAAAGTTTATCGTTTATAAAAAGAAGTTAGAAGTTAGAACCTGAGCAGTAGCACGAAGGCACTTGCGGCTGGCAGCTGCTCGGATGACGGAACGACGGGTCAGTGGTCACGGAACTCTGTTGTAGCTTGCTCACTCGGACGTTCGACCGGCGACGACGGAACTGGAACTCTGTTGCTCTTTGAAGTTTGCGGGCACAGCTCTTTGCGCGGAGGATTAATCTCTCACAGTGGCGTCTCAATCACTCGGGAGTTGCTCTTTGCAAGTGTGCGGCGGAAGATATCTCTCACAGTCACTCGGAACCCTTTGCGGCGGAAGATAAGAGTTAAAAACGAACTTCCCTTTCCAAATTATAGAATCAACAATAATGTTTCCGGCGAAAAAGATCGATTAGGGTAAAAACGTTTCTAAAAATCGTGAAACGGTTCAAATTTTTTCAAATACGTTTCAGATTTTGATAAATACGTTTCAGATTTTGAAACACGTTTCAGATTTTTTAACAAATACGTATCCAACTTCAAAAACGGGACGGAAACGACAATTTTCGGAAAAAAACGTATCCAAAATTTCGGAAACGGATAAGATACGGATCCAAGGTGTTTCCGAGGTGTTTCGTACAGGTTTCAGTTTCCGAAACGGGGATCCGAGTTTCCGAGGGCCAGCCTAGGCGTTTCCGGCAATTAGGTGTCCCCAAGAAGAGGGGTTAAAATTTTATGGAGGTCTGCTGGGCTCGACCCCGCGACCTCCGACAGAACAACCACCCGCCACAACTGCCTGCGCTACGCTATGAGTCTTAACCTCTATAGCTTGCGGGTAATATTTGAAGTTTAAAGCATAGGCGTGTGGGGGTTGGGACCGCCGATGGTCCTGACTTGCCGGCGGTACAGGGTATATGATCTCATGTCATTTGCAACAAACCACAACACCAAACCGTTAAGGCCTATCTGCTCGAGGTCATCACAACAGTTAAGCCTCGTCACATGGCGGAGTCTATGCGACTGTTACTCCTATGGTTACGCGACATTAAACTCGGGTTTCAATGCTATTACCCTCAATATAAGTGGAATTCCACTCCGATATTAAATGCAACCGTAGGTTTTGGGGGTTGGCATGTGGCCACCCCCTACCCTTAACATTAAATTTTCAATTAGCACTGGCGGAAAAGTTAGAGCGTGCCCTATTTTTGTGGGTTTTGGCTAAATTAACTCTAGTTAAGTGGAGTTCTCCACAATTAGTGGAGTTTTTCTAGGAGTTACTGAGAAAATGAGTTGGAGGTTCAATTTTCGCTCAATCTGAGTGAATTAAGGGTCATTCTAGACTAATTGGAGCATTCTGGAGCCATTGATGGAGAGAAAACAACCATTAGAGGCCTGTAAACACATGTATTTGCAAAATTTTGAGCATAATGAAAGATGGACATGCCATTGGGAGCTGGACCAACAGATGTAGCCCAGGAGGGGTGAACTGCTCCATCATGCCTGATGTGTAAATGTTATTTGGTGTTTTATTTCTCTGTTACACACTGTTGTTCAGTGTTTTTTGCTCTTATTTCATGCTTCTAATTCACTAAAATCACTTACAATTCATGGTTAAAATTCTCAATCCTTAAGCAAACTATGGAGACAAGTATGCACATGTTTTATAACTGAAAAGACACTTAGTACAACAAACTAATACAGTCCTTTTCAGATCAATCAGTGACTACATTCACGACAGTCCTCACCAAGAGCCCTTCATCCAGAGTTGCCCCCATGGTTATCAGCTAATCTCGGATTGTCTGCAATTTGGAGAGGAATGGATCGATCTCTTCTCCCTTATGCATCTGGAACATCCTCATCTGGTTCTTTAGAAGCATATTCTGTTGGATGGAGCTGCCTTGATACAACGTGGTCAAGGATGTCCACATCTCATGTGCCGTCCTCTTCTCGGCAATGTGTGGGACCACGTGATCCTTCACCCCATCCATGATCAAGCACTTTGCTCGCGCCTGATTCTCGTTGAACTTCTTTAGAGCGTCTGCATCGATTGACACATCTAAGACATTTTCTGTGCGGTTTCTGATGCCTTACTCCTCCAGGATTTTCAGGATTCTAACCTTCCAGATCGCAAAGTTGGACACACCATCCAACCTATCTTGATCACATAGTTCGTACGGAGCCATCTAGCTCAAAATTTGTCGAAGCGGGTACTCTTTGCCCTTCTACTACTGCTCCACTCAACAAGAGACCGGATTTGGGTTTCTTGGCTATAGAATCCCTCTAGAGTAGCTGCTCCCTTTGACAATTGATTTTCCACCAACTTTATTATTCTTCAGTTTTTGCTTCGATGCCAGTTTGAGTTGAAGGAAATGTTTGTTTCTGATGAGTGGCATGATTCTAGATACAACAAGAGATAGGATGGGAGAGCCATTGCAAAAATGGTGTACACTGACACATTTTGGCAAGGAGTAGAAGAAGTGTACTTAGTTAGTGAACCTATAGTAAAGTTTTTGAGATGGGTAGATGGGGAGAAGCCTGCAATGGCTTATTTGTATGAGGCTGTGGATAGGACCAAGGAGGCCATTCGTGCTTATTATGCAGACAAGGGTTGCTGGGCTTAATAAACATATGATATGTGATGCGATTGATAGTCGGTGGATAGGGATGCTTCATCGACCCCTTCATGCAGCAACACTCTTCCTCCGCCCCGCATTTTCATACAAATGAGGTTTTGATTTTGATGGCAAGGTGATGGAAGGGCTCCATTCTTGTATTCATAGGATGGTACTTGATCCTGAGCTTTGTAGCAAAATCAAACGTGAGATACATTTTTATCGGGATTGTGTTGGCCTATTTGGCTTTGATGATGATGTTGCAATAGATGGCCATAGTGATATTGACAAGGCTTGAAATTTCATTGAGAAAATTCAACATTACATCAACAAGTTCAAGAACAGCCTTGAGAAAAGTCAAAGAAAATACAAGGAGAGGCATGACAAACATAGGGTTGATCACAAGTTTCAAGAAGGAGATGAGGTACGGTTGCACATAAGCAAAGAAAGGATGCAAGGAGAAGGTAAAAAGCTCAAACCCATTCGCTATGGTCCATTCAAGATCATATAGCAAGTTTGTAACAATGCATTTCAACTTGACTTGCCTTCATATATGCAAATGTATTCAGTTGTTAATATTGAAAACTTACGTTTGTATGAGTCACTTTTGATCGATGATCAAGGAAGTGATGTTTAGCTGCCTTCTATTGAAGATTGCTAGCCAGAATTTCTGGATGAGCTCAAGGAAGATACAATGCTTGACAAGAGGACAAGAGCATCCAAGAGGGGAGATTTTGACTACCTTCGAGTTGGGCTCAAAGGCAGTAAGCCAAGCAAGGCAAAGTGGATGGAAGTTGGAAAGGTGAGGGAGCTGTACCTTCATCTACTGAACAGGTAATCAAGTCTTTTGGGGTCCAAAAGCTTCCCAATGGGGAGGTGTGATCAGGAGTTCATAAATTTTGCTCAAAATTGAAATTCACAGGATTGGGTTGAAACCCGAATGGTTGCGTAGATCTCATCTTCTTAATTTCGGCGCCGCAAATGGTTCGAAAAATCAATGTCGTATGAGGGAGATATCGCGTTCTGATCGAATTCCCAAACAACTAAATTTTGCGACAGGGTTGACTGGGATGCCCAGTCAGCATGCAGGATGCATAGTCAGCAAAAAGGAATATTCCAAAGAATATTCCCTTTCTCAGAGCCAGTGAGAGGATGAAAAGTGGCGTGATTTCATTCGTTGGATGAGTTGTACGTTATTTTTTTAAGGGCCAATTGGAGGGTGACACGTGGACGCCGCCACGTGTCCCCAAGAAGAGGGGTTAAAATTTTATGGAGGTCTGCTGGGCTCGACCCCGCGACCTCCGACAGAACAACCACCCGCCACAACTGCCTGCGCTACGCTATGAGTCTTAACCTCTATAGCTTGCGGGTAATATTTGAAGTTTAAAGCATAGGCGTGTGGGGGTTGGGACCGCCGATGGTCCTGACTTGCCGGCGGTACAGGGTATATGATCTCATGTCATTTGCAACAAACCACAACACCAAACCGTTAAGGCCTATCTGCTCGAGGTCATCACAACAGTTAAGCCTCGTCACATGGCGGAGTCTATGCGACTGTTACTCCTATGGTTACGCGACATTAAACTCGGGTTTCAATGCTATTACCCTCAATATAAGTGGAATTCCACTCCGATATTAAATGCAACCGTAGGTTTTGGGGGTTGGCATGTGGCCACCCCCTACCCTTAACATTAAATTTTCAATTAGCACTGGCGGAAAAGTTAGAGCGTGCCCTATTTTTGTGGGTTTTGGCTAAATTAACTCTAGTTAAGTGGAGTTCTCCACAATTAGTGGAGTTTTTCTAGGAGTTACTGAGAAAATGAGTTGGAGGTTCAATTTTCGCTCAATCTGAGTGAATTAAGGGTCATTCTAGACTAATTGGAGCATTCTGGAGCCATTGATGGAGAGAAAACAACCATTAGAGGCCTGTAAACACATGTATTTGCAAAATTTTGAGCATAATGAAAGATGGACATGCCATTGGGAGCCGGACCAACAGATGTAGCCTGTGAGGGGTGAACTGGCTTCATCATGCCCGATGTGCAAATGTTATGTGGTGTTTTATCATCTACACCGTTGTTCGTTGTTTACCCCGCGGATTTCATGCTTCTAATTCACTAAAATCACTTACAATTCATGGTTAAAATTCTCAATCCTTAAGCAAACTATATGGAGACAAGTATGTACATGTTTTATAGTTGAAAAGACACTTAGCACAACAAACTAATACAAATTCTTCGTCTCAATCGCTGGATCGCATTCACGACGCAAATCCTCACTAAGAGCCCTTCATCCAGAGTTGCCCCCATGGCAATCAATTGATCTCAGATTATCTGCAATTTGAAGAGGAAGGGATCTATCTCCTCTCCTTTGTGTATCTGGAACATTTGCATCTGGTTCTCTAGAAGCATCTTCAGTTGGACGAAGCTGCCTTGATACAACATGGTCAAAGCTGTCCACATCTCATGTGCCGTCCTCTTCTCGGCAATGTGTGGGACCACGTGATCCTTCACCCCATCCATGATCAAGCACTTTGCTCGCGCCTGATTCTCGTTGAACTTCTTTAGAGCGTCTGCATCGATTGACACATCTAAGACATTTTCTGTGCGGTTTCTGATGCCTTACTCCTCCAGGATTTTCAGGATTCTAACCTTCCAGATCGCAAAGTTGGACACACCATCCAACCTATCTTGATCACATAGTTCGTACGGAGCCATCTAGCTCAAAATTTGTCGAAGCGGGTACTCTTTGCCCTTCTACTACTGCTCCACTCAACAAGAGACCGGATTTGGGTTTCTTGGCTATAGAATCCCTCTAGAGTAGCTGCTCCCTTTGACAATTGATTTTCCACCAACTTTATTATTCTTCAGTTTTTGCTTCGATGCCAGTTTGAGTTGAAGGAAATGTTTGTTTCTGATGAGTGGCATGATTCTAGATACAACAAGAGATAGGATGGGAGAGCCATTGCAAAAATGGTGTACACTGACACATTTTGGCAAGGAGTAGAAGAAGTGTACTTAGTTAGTGAACCTATAGTAAAGTTTTTGAGATGGGTAGATGGGGAGAAGCCTGCAATGGCTTATTTGTATGAGGCTGTGGATAGGACCAAGGAGGCCATTCGTGCTTATTATGCAGACAAGGGTTGCTGGGCTTAATAAACATATGATATGTGATGCGATTGATAGTCGGTGGATAGGGATGCTTCATCGACCCCTTCATGCAGCAACACTCTTCCTCCGCCCCGCATTTTCATACAAATGAGGTTTTGATTTTGATGGCAAGGTGATGGAAGGGCTCCATTCTTGTATTCATAGGATGGTACTTGATCCTGAGCTTTGTAGCAAAATCAAACGTGAGATACATTTTTATCGGGATTGTGTTGGCCTATTTGGCTTTGATGATGATGTTAGGGAAAGGACCCTCTTCATGCCACGTAAGTGACAAGTCATGACTCATTAGAATTTACTTATTTATAATTCCAAATTTTTAAATTCAATTATGTTTTATTTAAAAGTTTAATTATGTTTTAAATTTTTAGCTTCTTTTGTTTCTTTGTATTAATGTAGATATTTGGTGGCGAAGCTATGGTGAAAGGGCACCATTTGCAGAAATTGGTGATAAGAATTCTGAGTCAAACCTGTAGCTCTTCAGGGTGTGAGCGCAATTGGAGTGTATTTGAGAAAATACTCTCAAAAAAGCGCAACAAGTATAACTTTGAGCTTCAACCTTTTGTTTAGCAATTACATTTATTCTAATTTTAATTTATGGCCCTCAAGTGTCAAGAGTCAAGAATCATTATTTTTTTTTGACACTCTTACAAGTTCTAGTTCTCACGCCTCAATGATTAGTGCATGTGCATTACAATCTCCAACTTCAAGTGAAGCAAATAGAAAAACCAGTATATTCAAATGACATTTCCTTAGACAATATTGATGTATTGTCTCAGTGGAGGGTGGAGTTTGAAGTGCCCATCTTGGAGAAGTCACCTACATGGTTAGAGGAACCATTAGTATAGGGGTAGCAAGAGGAGAATGACTCGGGGGAGGAGCAACACGAAGAGGAGCAGGAGGAAGAGGAGGACTTGGGGGAGGAGCAACACAAAGAGGAGCAGGAGGAAGAGGAGGAGGAGGAGGAGACTGTGGGAGCGTCAACATCAGCACCATTTGCTATAGATATAGGAGAGTAAAGCTCCATAGCCAGCGGTCATTATTTGACATTAGGTACAGGGTCAGGGCCTTCTACTGCTAGGGGCAGGCCTTGCAAACAATCCATCATGTTTTCCCGTAAAATGGGGAGAGGGCACTGATCTCAAATAGCTAGCGACTAGTTTTATTTGTTTTGCTACATATAACTTATGATGATGAGATACTTTCATATATGTGATGCTATTTTATATTGGTTCTCCACATTTGAGTCCTTGATTGGACAATTATCAGGGATCAACAAGATTTGGTATCGCCTTTGATGTATCATTTTTATTTTACATCCACTACATCATATATATCAATGTTTTCTTCATATTTATGTGCCAATGTGTTTATTTCATGTTGTTATTGCTTTATATGTTTAAAAATCTAAAAAAAATGAATATATTATGCATTTTTTATATTTGCTGATATTTTTTGATATTTTGCAATATTTTCGCTGATATTGCCGAAAAGATGTTTTATGGACCCTCGCCGATATTTTGTTGATACCGATATTTTCAGCTCAAGAATAGACACAAGTATTTCTAGGTTACTACAAGATTGTTGGGTTTATCCATTGAGGGAGAATAAGTCACATGGAGGAAGAGATCAAGGTGCTAGACCTTGTCTTGTCCTTTGTTAGTATTGGATACCAATCAAACTCAATTGCTGGACAAAGCCTTATTGGGGTTTCCTTCAGTAATGGTAAGATTAAACTTGGTGCCGTAGTTGACCTAGTGATTGGAGTCTTCTCTCATAGTGATATCCTTTCTAGTCGAATTCGGAGACTTGTATCACTATTTTAGACTAGATTGGGTGCAATAGTCGTCTAGATTCTAATCCCCATTCCTAGTCCCAATTGCATAAATAACATAAAGAGGGTTGGGAATGCGATCCAATGCTTTGGAAGATAAAATCAAGGTCAAGGTACACTTCAGTACAACAACCACTTATTTAAAAAAATTAATATTCTGTCATTTTTTGCTTCATAAAGATAAAAATACAAAAATATTTTCTCTTTCTTTTTTCCTATTTTGTGCCAAACTTTATCTTTAGAAAGCCAGTAGATCTCTGGGGTATTTAAATTTAGATCTATACTTCGCCAAGGATATTTTACCCCCTAGTTTTCTACATTTAAATTACATATTTCACAAGGGTATTGCAAGAGATTTTGCAGATTTGTAGTTTATTACAACCATTTTTGTACAGATCCTGCAAAGATCTAAATACAGAGGGATAAATCAAGTAAATATTTATCACTCAAAACCTTTTGTTTTATTTCATGTTTTATTCCAAATTTGATTTCATAGCATATCTTTATTTTATTGGAGCAAAAATAAACATCTCCCAACTGTTACAAAGTAAATTTTCTTGCTAGAATAGTTTTTTGGGTTTTGACCTTGGGGGATTTAACCCCGATTCATTGCAAGTGGTTTTCAGACTGCTGGAAGCTTCAATATACTTGCAGATCCAAAGTTTTGGGCTACTAATATTCTCACTAATTCCCTGCCCAAGGTTCTCTACCCATAGATTATCGATTTTTAGTGTTTCTTCATTTGTCGGTGGTCTTAAAGGGCATATTTGCTTGTTGGTTTTCTGCATTTTTGTCTGCATTGCAGGTCTAGAAAGTGCAGAAAAGCAAGATACTTGTCCACTTCTAACCACTTATCCATGGGTAAAATAACGAATTCATCTTGTACTTGGTAAGTTTATTCATCACTCTTTTGATGTTATAGAGCTAAATAATTAAAGTTTTGAGTGAAATTTTGCTTTCTAGTCTATGTTTTTTCCGCAGTTTAGTTTCATTTTTAGATTAGTAAATTAGATAATTAACTCCTACCTTCACTTCAGACATCAATACTAGGCATTGGTTTACTCATTTTGCGTGACGTTTTTTGTGTATATTAGGGAAGCCATCCATAGCCTTTAGTAGAAGTTGGGTTTAAATAGTGAGGAATTGTGTCGAGGTGGCAGTGGTCCTTATCCTGTGTGGTACTATTTTAGCACCTGTTATACCTTGAGAGGACTTTGTTGAAACTGCTAAATTGGTCGGTAACATTCACAATAGTCTATTCTGACAGGTTTACTAGGGCTGTTGTTCACAAATGCGGTGAAACATCTTTTGTGTTTCTCTATGTGGTTTTCCTTAGGGAAAAAATATTGATTTCTTGCATACTTAGTGAGCACTCATTGGTACGCATGAGAAGGGAGAGTATTGATTGGTCCATACTCAATCAACATGAGGTGGCCTTGTAATTAAATCGGCCACACTCTCTAGGCCATACTTTTCTGTATTTGTGAGTAAGGCAATTTGTGCAACTTCACCCTCCACCCCCACATGAGGGTGATTTCTGTGGGCATTTTTAATGGGCCTTCAAAATGAACATTTATTAATTCTTCCTTCACCATCTTCCTCACCCGCATCATCAATATGATGCCCATATTATACATTAAGTTGAAATAAAATATTGTTTGTGTAATTGTATCCTGCCTCAACTCGATATATGCGATGACACACTTTTTATTTTCTATAGCAAGAGACTAGCATGACATGCTTGCCGCATGAGATGCCAGCATCAGATACCATTATCCAGAGGCCAGACGTGAACGACCTGATAATTTGAAGAATAGACAGCCAAACCATAAAACACAAGTTATTTAAGTTGAGATCAAAACATGGTTGGGAAATTGTATCCTGCCTCAACTAGATATATACCATAGCATACCTTTGATTTTCTATAGCAAGAGACCAGTATGACATGCTTTCCTGCATGAGATACCATTGAGCAGACATGAATGGCTTGATAATTTTAAGAATTGCAATGCATAGGATAAGCATGAGATACTGGCATTAGATATGATTGTCCAGACATCAATGACCTGATAATTTGAAGAATTGCAATGCACATGACAGACAGTTTAAACACAAAACACAAGTTCTTTAAGTTGAGATGAAAAAAAGGGCCGTGTAATTGTATCCTGCCTTGGTTGGATATATGCCGTAGTGTACTTTTGATATTCTATAGCAAGAGATTAGCATGACATGCTCTCCTGCATGAGATACCATTGAACAGATGTGAATGGCCTGAAAATTTCAAGAATTGCAATGCATATAAACGGTCAGGACACAAGTTATTAAACTTGAAATAAAAAATGGTTGTGTAATTGTTCCTTCCTCAACTGGATGTATGTCAAAGCGTACTACTTGATTTTCTATAACAAGGGATTAGTAGTACATGTTCTGCTGCATGAGATACCATTGAATAGAAATGAATGACCTCATAATTTGAAGAATTGCAATGCATATGATAAATAGAATAAAAATTATGAATATAAAGAGGTGCATGTTAATCTGGCAGACATTCACTATCTGGTTGGATTTCCATGCAGGTATGCATTGACAGCGTTATATCTTTTGGCTATTCAATACTACACAAAATTCGGCGAAAAGATATCTGAGGGACTTGTTGAAACCCAACATTATGATAGCAGAGAGGCTAGAGCAGATAGTTTAGTGTACAAGGTAATTAATTGGGTTGGAATTCTGAAAGTATGATACCTGCCTCCAAATCTATGAGTATTACGAATGGAAAACAGCTTATGGTCCTTGGTTCAACATGATTTGTTTTAGGTTTTTGGACTGTACTTCATGCAATCATATATAGGCTTGTTCTATACTGCAATTTTTCATCGAGACATTATAATTCTTCAGCAAATTTTGACTCAGCGCCTGATAGTATCCATGGTAAGACTCTGCTCCTGTGTCCTGAAATACAAATATACTACAGTAACCAAGTGAAGTTTCTGATGAAACAAATACTTACAGGTGTTGAACAATCTATCAGAAAACCTTATTCCTTATGTTAAGTATCGCTATACCAAATACAATGCTCTCAAGTAAGCTCCTTACTCTTTAGCTGTATGGAAAAAAAGGTTGTATCAGACAATACAACCTTCAACAGTGTTTAAATGTTGCAGTGTTTGCACAGCCTCATCCCATACCCACCCTCAGCAGGGTATGGGGAGGAGTGAAGTTGCGTAAACTTATGCTTCTATAGATGAAGATAATGATAAAAGCTAATACAATTATTAACATGCAGAAGGCAACATGATCGAAGACTTTTAGACGATAAATCAAAGCAGCATATGCAGAGAATAGAAAAAGAATATATGAGGCCTTCATACACTGCCAGCATTGGAAATGGATTGGAGGATGGGCTCTTTGATGGTACGCTGTCATCTCTCGTTGGATTTTTTGATTTGGTTGATAAGATAGATTTGAATACTAGCACAACCACATAAAATATGTTAAATATACGTGGATAAGCATATATCAAACACCTCGTTGTCATTTTCTATGCTTGTAAAATGTGACTGAAACATCAAACATATTTTATGGGCTAACATGGAGCTATCCTAATGTAAATATAGACCACCTTATTCTGATGTCAAATTCTCTCTGGGTAGTGCTCTGATCAACTAGAAACATTGAGAATGGATATATGTATTATGTATTAATAGTTTTCATTGAAACTGTACAGATTTTCTGGAGTTGGCATTGCAGTTTGGGATGGTGACCATGTTTGCCTGTGCATTTCCTTTTATTTTTGTTTTTGCTGCTGCAGTAAGTAATTTTTCCTATTACTATTAATTTCATAGGTAGAATGTAGAGTTAATTTTGGATCCTGCATAATCTTAGTAAAGTAATTACTCCATGTTTTTGAACTTGCAGCTTTGCTATAAAAACAGATTTCAGCTGTGGTAAAATACTTGATTTTCTTCTTATTCTTGTTTTGCCCCATTACAGAATAATTTTATAGAGATTCGGACAGATTCACTTAAGTTATTAGATATGCTGCGGAGGCCAGTCCCACAGGCCGTATCAACCATTGGAGCATGGCTAAACATATTTCAGGTGAACAGTATACATGCTTTCTTTTCTAATGCATGGATTGTGTTCTCGCGAAACTATTACCAATTAGCTTTCGAGTAGCTTTCTTTGATTCCAGTGCATCTTTACTTATTATTTTTTATATGCCTAAATTTTTGAAACACAAAATCACAGGGATTCTTAAATCTTTGAGTTCACTAATGATTAAAACCTCGCGATTAAACAAAGACGAGCTTTGTTGAAGAACATCTCCTTTCAGTGAAAGCTTAATAGGAATTATTTTAATCCTATGGCACCCATATCTAATTCATATGTCAAACTCTTTTAAGGTCCAATTTAAAAGGTCAGTGTCATGATCATTTATCACTTCACCTCATCATTATAGGAAACTTACTGTGCAACATTAACTTAAAGTTTAAACTGCTTATTCTGTCTGATCTTTCAACTTTACTAATCATTTAGAGGAAAAAACATTAGTACAATTCACTTGAATTACCTCCATTTCTTATAATGAAAATAACAATAAAAAAGGAAATTCAATAACATGGGAAGAAGAATAATATCTTCTACATTGAGTCAGAGTACTTTCTATGAAGTGTAATTTGGGAAAAAAGGCATTTCCTCCAGTGGATGAGAAGTACTTTCTCAAAAGATCAAGGATTTCTTTTCGTTTTATTCTAGTGAAAATTCTCTTATAAGATAAGATAAGATAAGATAAGATAATTTTGTTAATGTCCTGTTACCTACCACCAGTGGGTGATCCCTAATTTCTGTATGAGAAATTTTCTCCTAGATTTGTCTTCAGCCAGCAGCCCCTTGCAACCACCAGATAGTTCAATGTGAACCATTCTTCGCCACTTGAGCCAGCCATTTTATGCCCTCGCCCATTTGTTATGATCATATGTTTGAAGGTGGGTCTTCCAACCCCAAAGGTATGACTTTTCATTATGTAATTGGGTGTTTATGCCTATTTTTCTTGGGCACATTTGGACATGGATTAGTGGGGGGATTTGGCGGAAAGAATGGGCTTGGATTGTACTCTTATTCCCTTGCCCCAACTTGGTGTTTAATCGTGTATCCTAGTCTCGTGGGATCTCCTCTATTGGCTACTAGCTTTAGGAGTGGCACCACACGGGAAACCCTAATGTTGGCCGCGTGCTCCCACTTCCCCATGCCATATCTTTCGCTTCCCTCCGCTCATTACAAGCCATTTTCACATTTTCCCCATTTGGGTCTACATTTGTCCATTGGGTAAACAAGCCCCTCCTCCTCCCCTTGTAGGCTTGTCCACACATTGGGTCGAACCTGGAACGACGCCATAGATGTTGATGTAGTCGAAAAGAAAGATAAAAGAATACTTTGGCCAGTTACAACAAGAAATGTACCACAAAATGAAAAAGATCGTCGTGACATAAAAATTTAGCGTGTGGGAAAAATCCAACATCAAGCTAGAGAGTTGAGAAGTGAGGGGCAGAGATAGTATCCGAAGAGGAAGAGATTTTCTCAGGCTGTGGAGCATTAGTCAGAGAGAGGAAGAAGAGATGTAACCAAAGCCAGCGCTGAAGGAAGAGGGCTGACGTAGTGACTGCATAGGCTCACATAGAAGCAGCGCAGAGGTAGAGGAAGGGTTTTCAGAATTTTATTGGTAGATCAATTTTGGAGGACGAGATCTGGAAAGTGGCACTGGGAGGTTGTTTCTCAGGGTCCACAGAGGCAAAACAAATTGGTTGAGGGCCAACGATGAGCCTGGAAGGGGGTGACACAGTCGTTGGAAGTTCCAGCATTGGATCTGCACAGAGGCTGTGTAGAGCTTCTCCGGGGTAGTGTTTTCTTCATCCGGATCAACCGGAAATTCAGTGATTGAGTGAGGTAAATCCTCACAAATTATTTTGGCAGTATTTCTCTCTGTAACTGAATCACCCTAGGGGTATCTAGAGATGTATTCAGACATTGCTACTGCATAATAATAAAACCCTCAGATCTACTGCACCGATTTCCCGCATTGGATTTTTATAGGGACTTAGTCCAAAATAAAGGTGTCATATGTGTGAATGATTTCCTTGTTCAGTTCCCTTGTTTCAGAATCATAATTATTGCAGTGTAGGCTACTTTAGGGATTGCTTCAATATTTCATGAATGTATTCATAAATAATTATGTAAAGTAAATTAATAATTGTGTAAAGTAAATTACAAAATAGATGAAGTAATTCAGATGGTTGCAGTTGGATTCCTTAGATTGATTGAGATATAGGAATCTTCACACTCTGCATTGCGCTGCATTCCTGTGCACTGCCCTGCTACTGCTACGTTGTTGCTGCTCTGCTCTGTGCTGCTCCATAAATAGGTGCTGATACTTACTACAACTATTGCTCCATCACTCCTTGGCTCCCACTGAAGACTCCTCCATCCTGCTACTGTAGATATGGGCTCTTGTAGCAAGGTAATGATCCATGAGGTGGGCTCCTCAAGGATCCCGCCCAACTGAAGTTCGGAGTGAACTATAGTTCTGTAATATCCTGAAAGGGAAATAGACAGTAATACAAAGCATACAAGAAGATATAAAATGCTAGAAACATATCATGAAGCAAATACACATGAAATAGAGAGAATGCTAAGCCATTTTATTATACTGAGAAATAGAAATGAGTACAAGAGGTGATCGGAGTGATGGCACCTCGACTTGCTCTAGGCAAGTGTAGGAATACTCTCAGAATATCAATGGAAATGGCTGCTCTCTGCTCTGCGTCCAAGCTGCTGGAATACTGCCGTGCTGCTACACTGCTGGAACAAAATGAGTATTTGGGGCTGCTCCCCTACTCAGAAAAAGCTGAAACTCTGGAATTGGCCTCTACTCACAATACCCAGAAAAGCCTAGAGAGCGTTTCTGAAATGGTCGACCCCCGAAAATACCTCCCTTGAGGATCTACGTTATCCTTCCAAGGGCCACACTGACACTGAATGCAATCCTCCAAAATATGGCCTCCCACTCTGCCAAATGCCTCCAATAGGCAAGGGCTGGCCCCTTGCTCAATCCTCTGGCCTGAATCCTCCAAAAAGATGCCAATCCGGAGCTCCCCCAAGATGGACTGCGTCCTCCCTCTCGATACTGCGCAGTCTCTGAATGCTCTGCTCCTCCACGAATGCAAACCTCAATCCTCCTGCAAAATGCTGATGGAAATACCTCACCCGAGCAAGCACTTGAAGTCTCCCGGGGCTGAGGGTGGGATCTCCGAACGAAGACACCCGATGTACTGAACAGCGCTGTAGACAAGCTAAACAACTAGCGTGCTCCAAGTCGAAATGACTAGCTCAAAATGCATTAACAGGAATGACCAAATGAGGGGGCTCTCCTCCCTTTTATAATGTTGGGCCTCTCTCTCTCTAGGCCCCACCACCTCCACGTGCTCCTTGGCCCACGTTGTCTCCCTCATATGCGTGAAGTAGGCCCCACGCTGCCCACGTGGTCTGCGTCCCTCTCCTGCGCTGTCCACTTGGCCACTAGGCCCCACTCTCTTAATTTGGATGTGGACTTTAGGAAAGTGTTTTATCCTAAGTGAGTTAATTAATATTTTACTCACTTTATTCATGCTCCGACTATAATAAAGCAAAATTGGTCAAAATTAATATTTCCAATTAGCTATCGCTATTTGGGAATATTACAGTCTCCCCCGGCAAAATGTTGCTTGACTCCAAGCAACTGTAGTGATGGATGCTGCAAGATCTTCTCACTCTCCCACGTGGCATCCTCATCTAGCAAATTCTTCCACCTCACTAAGAATTCCCGGACTGTCCTGTTCCGCAACTGCCTCTCCCTGATATCAATAATGGCCTCCGGCTGTAGCACCAAATGCCCCTCATCATCCGTAGGCAGAAGCTCCTCTGTCACTGTCACCTACTGTCCCAATGCCTTCTTCAGGCACGATACGTGAAAGATGTTATGAATCTTGCTGCCTTGGGGCAGCTCCAACTCATAAGAAACCTGTCCAACCTTGCATATCACCCTGCAAGGCCCATAAAAACGGGGCTTGAGCTTCTCAGCTCCCTTCTGCTTCAGAGTCGACTGTCGGTATGGCTGCAAACGTAGGTAGAGCAAGTCCCCTACCTCAAATTGTCTCTCCACCCAACCCCTGTCGGCATACAGCTTCTGCTGGTTCTGTGCTGTAGCCATGTTATCCTTGAGAGCTCGGAGGATATCCTGACTCTCTTGGATCCAATCCCTGGCTCTCTGTTACACAGTAATTTGTCACCGTCCTTACCATTCCCCGTCCCGCACAATGGAGGACCCATTTCATGACCTGTGAACATTGTCATGCCTTGAAAACATCATCAATGCATCCCTCTAAGCATGAGCTTTATTTTCCCTTGAGACATCTCCTTGCAAAAATCATGAAAAACATCCCTTTTTGCATTGGCGCGGGCATGCAGTTCAGTACTCGCGCCAATGAGGAAAATCCTGCAAATAGGTCGCGCCACTTGGCGCTCTGTCATAGAGCAGTAGTCGCGCCACCCATTTTAGGGACTGTTTTTTAAATATGGATGGCGGAAGTTGAGTTCAAACAAACTCACAAACCATTGCCTATCTTGAGTTGGGAGGTTTGGCTGCGGGAGTTCTAGGGAAGAGAAGTGGTTTTGCCACCTCCCATGGAACCTTCCTTGTTGATAGGGCCAATCCCATAATAATAGGGATCCCAACTCCCTCCTTCTCCATCTATAAAAGCCTGCTCAAATCCATGGCAAGCTAGTCTTGAAGTGCTGAAGCTTTGCATCTCCCTATTCCCAAGTGCCTTTGTGCTGTAAAGAATCCCTTCTTTCCCTTAAGGCCCATTCAAGCGAGGAGACCATTGTTACGAGACTCTGGAGAGGTTTTCCTTTCCTTGGCGAGCTTTGCGAGACGTGGACGACCGGAGACCCGTTCGAAGGAAGCTGCGACGTCAGAACTTGGTTGTAACTTCTATTCGTTTATCATTTTAATAGATGACTATGATTATGGTTCCACTCGTTTTTCCATCATGTTAATGCGAGTAATATCTTTTCTGACCGATGTTTAGTTACGTATGCTGGTTCCTATGCTTGTATCTGTTCGTTTCTTCTATGTGCAGGTGTTCATCCGCGGAGATCGTGGAAGGATTGTGATCTGCCAGGGCTGAAGGACGGGGACACTTCTTCTTCAGATCATAGCGTTGGAATCCGGGTAGGCTTCTATCCCAAGTCTTTCATTCGTAATTAGGAGCTTGCATCATAGCATTGTTTGTTTGTTGCTAGACCCCTGCTGGGCTAGTAGGGATCGCCTCTGTCCGCAGAGGGGATTTACCTCCTCAACAAATTGGCGACTCCACTGGGGATCGTCCGGTTTTCATTGTCTCGTTTATGTTGTTTCGCTTTGATTGTTTTTCCTTGCTTGATGAACCTTCTGGGTTGGATTCTTTCATTATTTTAGCTTCTTGGTTTGCTTAGCTTGCATTGGTCTGCTTCTGGAGTAGCTTGTTTTCAATTTTTGCTGAGAAACTCGACTGGCGCGGTTTTTAACCCGACAGTCGCGCCACTTGGCGCACGTTTCCTTTGTCTTGCCCGCGCCAATTGGCTTCTGGCGCCAGTTTCACACTTACAGTCGCGCCACCCCTGTAAGTTTTTGAGTTTCTTCATTTTTGAGCTCTCTGGATTTGATCAGTGTTTTTCTTCTAGATTTCCCGACTGCCTGAGTGTGTTGGAGTCTTGTTTGGTTGGGAATTCACCTCTGTCCTTTGGTTGTTTGCTTCTATCTACCGATTTCACGTTTTGAGCCCTAGGGCATCTAGTGGCTTAGTGTATCGAGCCCTCCTTGGGAGTTTTGGTGTCTTGATTGTCCTGTCAACTTGCTGATTGATTCTCCACATCCTCTTAGTGGTCGTTGATTGTTTTATTGCGTTTTTTGGGTGATTTTTCATTCCTTCATTCGAAATTCGTTTGCCCTTGCTTTGGACCTAGATCACACGGTCCATTGGAAGCCTTTGAGTCTTTTCTTTGCTTTGAGAGACTTTGGTCGATTTGGGGATCTGATTGCTTGCATTGTTGAGTGAATTTTATGTGTTTCGCTCTCTTGGTTAGCGTTTCTCAAATTGTTCCTTTTGTTTTCAGTGCACATTAGCCATTAAACATTGAAAATCAAAAAAAAAATCTCTTTTGCTTTTGTTAATTAGTGCAAATTGTGATCTTTTCTATATCGCTAGTGATTAGTGTTTTGAATGAAAAGTTTTCAATTGCATTAGTTGCATTAGAGACATTGTTGTTTGTATTCCGTTCATTTCGTTTGTATAAAAGCTCTCAACTCTCATTTAACTAGTTTTCATCGAACGAAATGTTGCACTGTGGCATATAGCTTGCATCTAGGAGTCTTTCGAGACACTACATATGATAGGGCCTGGAAATTGAAACTTAATTGAAGATCAACTGTAAAATTTATTCAATTAACCTAAGGCAGCATTGGAACTTAACGAAACACATTTAGAAGGTCTAGGCTAGAGACGTGTTCCGGCGTCGTTAAACCTAGTAGCTGTCGTTCGCCTATTGGCTTTAGACAGCACTAGTACGGACTTGCGCTCCCCGTACCGTCGAGTATATAAAGGGAGACCCCTATAGGTTTGCAATCCTTTATCCACAGGAAGCCGAGTCTGCCGCCCTATACCCGTGATACACCGAACACAGCATTCGGGGAGACTACCTGCACGTACGGAAAGTCCTTGGTCGATTTCTGTTTCATTTTTGAAACCAAGGTGTATATTGCAGTTTACGGATATTTGGTACACCCTTTGTGCCTAGTTTTTTCTGAGCAGTCATTTGGTCTTTTCTGACTCCCTAAACTTGAAAAGACCGTCAAGCGCTTGTCCTTTCACGCTTGTGTCAACTCTGAAAGAGATAGAGTCATCTTTTTATCGTTTCTCGACTCTTAAAATATGAAACGGTAGAATTTCTTACTTTCCAATGTGGTTAAAATTAATCACCCACGATTACACGCCTGCTTAGATATTGCTTGTTGACCGTTTGATCGTGTGCCCTTAACTCTTTTTCAGCCCGTGTGTGGTTTTGAGTTTGATGGCAACTTTTTCAGAGTTTACCAACCAAGGAATCCCCTCAGAAGGGAATCCCGGTCATTTTCCTCCTTTTGGGAATGTTGGTGCTCCTTACATGGCGACGTTGTCCCTTCCTGGGTTAACTGTTGGGTTGCCTGTTTGGTTGTTCTCAACCTCCGTTGTTCCGAATAACTCCGCTACTGTTCAATCAGTTCCTCATATGAACAACATCATGGTATTCCAAGGTGGACCTCTCCCCTTATTCCTTTGTTTACGCGTCCTCATCTTCTTACTTTGGTGAAAATCTGTGGATTCCTATAACTAGGTGGCTAGAAGAAGAAGACAAAGAAGAAAGAGTGAGTAAGCGGGGGGAGGCTAAATGTGCGGCTGCGCCTTCGAGATCTGTATAAACCTTCCAACCCTCACGGAAAGTCAGAGTTCCCTTGCGCATGTTGTGCACGGAGACCATCTTCTTCGAGAGCGCAGCATCCCCAAGGTATTTGATCCATATGGTCACAGCCATTGATCGCAGGTGCCTGACCACGGGAGTCAAGTTGGGGGCACGTCTTCAGCTGCTGTTGATAAGAACTCTAAGAAGCAGGGTAAGATCACTAATCCCTGTAAGTTGTGTGAAGGGCACCATGCCATTCACCTTTGTCCTTATATGGATGAAGCCAAGCAAATCTTGGACAACCCAGTCGGTTCTACACCACGCCTTCCACCTGGTTACAATCGGCTTTCTTTGAGTCCTCCGCCAGCTGATCCTATGATTGGTCAAGAGTCATCCTTGGTCGATCCCACTCCCCCAGAAATTCAAATTCACGAATCCGTCCCTGACCAACCATTGGTCGTCGGATCGGTTGAACTGGCCCCGTCCGCGGTGTACCAGGTATTTTCTGTCGAGAGTGGATCTCACACCCCCCATGTCCTTCTAATCTCTTCAGATTCATCAGACTTGGAGAAAGATTCTCTTGTCCCTGTACTTCAAGAAGCTCCTCCTCCGCCTCCCATGATGGAGGCTCCGGAAGATATTCCTCCCGCCTTCGAGATGGAGGTTATGGAGGATGCTTCTTCTACCGTAACATCAGGGGAAGACCTTTGCTTGTCGATGGTAGCCCCTCCGAGTAGTTTGGTCGCTTCCTTTGACTGGAATCGATTTGCAGGATTTCGCCTTCCGTCTTATGTGCCTTTCGAGATCACAGTACAGGCTCTTGGTCTGGTTGTACCCAGCACCATTATAGACGAAGGTGCCTCTGTTAGTATTCTGTCATCAACTACCTGGCAAGCTTTCGGTTCGTCGCCGCTTGCGCCCGTTACGCAGAATCTGTTGACATTCAATAGAAGAACGAGTCAACCGTTGGGGATCCTTCCAAGGTTACCTGTTACTTTGGGAGGTAAAACCGTCCATATGGACGTGATGGTCGTTCCAGGCCCTTTGGATTTTAATCTGCTCCTGGGGCGCGATTACACCTATGCCATGGGAGCACTTGTCTCCTCCCTCTTTCGCGTGATGTGCTTTCCACATGAAGGACGGATCGTGACCATTGATCAGCTTTCGTTCTTTGGTCCTAATATGGCATCTGGTCCGCCATCACCCCCTCCTGGTTTCTATCCACCCGTTGTATCTACTCCACCGCAGGTCAACTATGTGTCTACCTACCCCGTGCCTGTGCTCAGTGATGATGCCGTCGTGCATCAGGTGCTGGGGGCATTGGGTCCTGACTTCCAGGATGTTTTCCTTCCATCAGGAGTGGAACTCTTGGAAGCGCCGCTTTCTTGTTCATTTTGATGTAAGCCGGTTAGAGCACAGTTCCCTCCCTGTGTCAAGCTCTTTAAAAAATGAAACCAGGTTGTCGGAGCACAGTTCATTGTCTTGTGTCAAGCTCCTTAAAAAATGAAACCAGGTCATTGGAGCATAGTTCCTCCACTTGTGTCGAGCTCCTAAAACAATGAAACAAGTTGTTTGAGGACAGTTCTTTTAAGTGTGTCAACCTCGTTAAAATAATGAAACACGAACATGTTCAATTCGACTTTTAGTTTTGAACCTTCACTCCATTTTCAATGGACTAAAGCTTGGGGGGCATGCACCTCGAATTGAGACACCATGCTGGGGGGCATGCCCGTCTTCCTTATTTCAAGCATAGTTTGCATATGTGTGTGTTCATGTGTGCTTTTAAGCTTGCATAAAAATGAAATGTGTGATTAGATACATTGTGTGAATACATTTCACATTGGGTCGTTTGTTATGTAACTGATACATTAGATTACATTTGTATTAGACATTTGCATGACATATAGAAAACATCATCACATGTAAAGAAAGATCCATCCAAAATAGTCATATGTATATATATATATATGTGTGTCGAAATGTTTGCACAATGTGCATCACGAAACTCAAAAATATACATAATCGTCTTAGTACATTCGGAGACGGTATGTCTCTCAAAAAATAGGTGTGCTATAAAACCTAAAGACTAATCCGCATGGTGCTCATGATAGCACGTCACTGCACGCACTAGGCGCCTCAGGATTCGGTGGATCTGATTCGGAACTCCCACCGTGTGGCGCTGGTATACCATCGGTACATCTGATAGCCGGGCATAGTCTGGGATCCCATGGGCAATCCCCTCGAGGTTCTGGATCAGCTCTTCTCCTCCGGTACCTTCCCCCTGGATCTCAGGGGCGAGTTGTGTCCTCCGGGAGATTGGAGACATCCCGGCTGGTCTCTCAGGTCCTACATCTGCATGCATATATAATTGTGTTAAGACGAATGTGTATTAACAAAAAAAAACATATAAACATAAAATCAAAATATGAGGTCTTACCCAGCTCCTCATCCCAGTCATCTCCTTCTGGTAGTGGGAGATCTGGGTCCCCGGTAAAGTCAGTTCCCGAATAGGGCCAATCTTCCACGACGATCAGCTGGCGCCGTAGCCACCTAAAGAACTCTGGCCTCCAGGACATCTGTTGGCCACCTCCAGATCTGGGCATCAGTGCTGCCCAGCGAGCCATTCTTGGCTCTCGTGGTATCGGACTCGCCACTGCGGCCCCTTGGCCCTGGAAGATTGGTATGCGTTCCAGAATGAACGATACCAAGATGGAACCATAACCGAACTGTTTCAGTTTTCCCTGTTTGCACTTTGTGAGTTGCCTTTTCATGTTGATGGTTACTGCTTCTGCCCAGTTGAACAGTAGGGGACCCATGCATTCTGAGGCCAGCAGGAGTTGAGTCTTCGTGGCCTCGTGCGGAGCCTGCGACCCAGCAGCCCGCGTAATGGTATGGAGAACTACTCTCAGTGCTAGATCAGGAATGGTGTGGATATCCACTTTCTTGCTTCCTGATCCTGTTTGTGCCCCTCGGCACACCCGTGCCATTACCTGTTCCATCTTTTCGCCGGATGGTCTGCTCCCAGTCAGTACAGGGATTGGACCTCTGCGGGACAATCTGGTGATGAAATAAACGTCAGTGACCTCCAATTCTAACACCTGGTCTCGTAACCTGAACACCTGTTCATTTTCATCCCAGATGCTGATTAGATATTGGAGGAGCTCGGGCTGAGCTCGTAAACATGGCGTGAGGAAGAACTTTTTCAATCCACAGTCTCTAAGAGCGTTCATGCAAGCCTGGCTTTCCATGGCCTGTTCATCCTCATCTCCGTGCTCTCGTTCCTTCCATTCGATTACCATTTTGAGTGGTTATCTGCATTCATATGGTCAAAAACCCCTGATTAGATCTTTGGTGAGCTTCAAAATTCAAGCAATTTGGTTCAAATACCGAAATTTTGGGCGCAATTTAAGGTTCGGCCGCTGGCGCGGCTGTTTTGCAAACAGTCGCGCCACGTGGTGCGAGCCCTTTACAAAAAAGGGCTCATTGGCGCGGGTCCGTGCCCGATACCCGCGCCAATGGGCCCGGCCCTAAATTTTTAAAAGTGGCCTCACAGAACTAATTTCTAAGGGAAAAACATTAAAAAATGAATGGAAATGTAGAGCAAGGGAGCGCTTCTTACCTGTGACAGACGAGAAGCTTAATGGTTGCCTGGATTGGTCGCAATCGTCGACGAAAGTTTTTGCTCCAAATGGACCACTGTTGCTTTCTACCAAGGTAAATAGTAAAAGTAATTTTGCTTTTACCAATTTGACATATTTATAACTTTTTCGACGTTAAATGAGTTTTAAAAAGTTATTTTTATCAAATATTTGCATATGTTATGTCGAAAATGGATTTTACGCTTACTTGGTATGTGCAGCGACAGGTTTTTGCGACTTAAATGATGGAGACGAGTTGTATTTTATACTTTTTCGGACTCGGTAAATACACGAAAAAGTCACTCTGGAGTCATCTTTCAGCTCTTTTCTGACTCGCTAAACATGAAAAGATTGCCGAGGCCCTTGTCGTTTCGATCTCGTTAAAATGGACGCGAATCGACATTCACCCAGTATAAGTTTAACCCTTTTTCGGGCTGGGATGGATTGATTACGAAAAAGGAATACCCTAGCCTATCGCGACTAGGAGGTTTTTCCCGGATATTGTTTTCTACCTTTTCGGATCTGGGAAACTATTTACGAAAAGGGACCTGTGGAGTTTTCTTTTCCGCTGTCTTTTCAAACTCTCTAAACATGAAAAGACGCCGAGTTCTTCCTTTGTCAGACTCGTTAAACCCTGATGACATTGGATTTCGTCGAAATGACGTTCTCCGAGTTTCTCCTTCCTAGGACTCGTTAAATGCACTAGGATGGATTCGCCCGAAGGGCGGACTTATATCACAAGCATATGCTATCCCCTTCAAGCTTGTTATCAAAAATATTTGGGGTACTCGCCAGAAATGGTGGGGGAAAAATGGAACCATCGTCGTTGTCGTCGGCAGTATGTCGCTCTTGAACATGGCACTTGTCTGCATTCGTGTCGGGTTGGGGACATCTCATCTCGTTGCTTCATTTTGCCTCCATGGGTTTGGGTAATCTCTTTTGACCTCTCATCTGTTCACTGCCTCGTCACCATGACCTCTGATCCGTTGATGTCAAATGCTGCCAAGTCCATTGTCGTGCCGTTCATGTGTTCAAGAGAAGTTGGCCTCTGCAAATATCAACCTTCCTCTGTTTCTCATATGGTCCTGATTCACAACAAAACATTATGTTCCTCTGTCTCGTGTCGATGATGTGGGAATCATTATGGCCCGCCTTCGATCAAGGTCACTTCCTGTCGACTTCAACTCATTATCCGGGAAGTTGGTCTAGAGACTCCTTATGGTACCTTGGAGCCTGCATGCCTCAATGGCAGGTTCGTCGCATTCGACGTGAGGTTTACATCATTGGCCTCCGATCGAGTGATTCTGCGGGTGTTCGACGTCAACTCATTTATTCGCACGCCGTAGATTGTACCTGTAGTACCTTGAGGACCATTGTCATTATTGGTGGTTTCTCTCGCGTCTGTTAACAACTTTCATCATTGGCTAGTAATCAGACGATGTTCTTGCATGTTCGACTTCAGATCACATATTCACATGCTTGAACTTGTACTCTGTTGGGTCGAGATGGAGCGCAAGACCCTGGATTGTGTCTGTTGTAATCCAGGCTGCGACAGTGGATTATTATCCTTATGTACATGACTCACTGATTGGATGGCTGCGACCATACCTGAGTCTATTGGTTTGATCCTAGTTGGATGGCTGCGTCCATACCCTGGATCCAGATTATAGTATACTCTGTTTCGGATGGCTGCGTCCATACCACATATACATCATGTACTTGAGATATCAGTTGTATCTTTCTGCGCAGGTTTTCCGACGGCGGGCCTTCAGTTGAACATGTTCTCGTAAAGCATTTCACCCCTCTCTCTCGGGCCTCATACTTTAGGGGGCATCTGTTACACAGTAATTTGTCACCGTCCCTACCATTCCCCGTCCCGCACAATGGAGGACCCATTTTGTGACCTGTGAACATTGTCATGCCTTGAAAATATCATCAATGCATCCCTCTAAGCATGAGCCTCATTTTCCCTTGAGACATATCCTTGCAAAAGTCATGAAAAACATCCCTTTTGGCATTGGCGCGGGCAGGCAGTTCAGTACTCGCGCCAATGGGGAAAATCCTGCAAAGAGGTCGCGCCACCTGGCGCTCTGTCATAGAGCAGCAGTCGCGCCACCCATTTTAGGGACTGTTTTTTAAATATGGATGGCGGAAGTTGAGTTCAAACAAACTCACAACCATTGCCTATCTTGAGTTGGGAGGTTTGGCTACGGGAGTTCTATGGAAGGAAGTGGTTTTGCCACCTTCTATGGAACCTTCCTTGTTGATAGGGCCAATCCCATAATAATAGGGATCCCAACTCCCTCCTTCCCCATCTATAAAAGCTTGCTCAGATCCATGGCAAGCTAGTCTTGAAGTGCTAAAGCTTTGCATCTCCCTATTCCCAAGTGCCTTTGTGCTGTAAAGAATCCCTTCTTTCCCTTAAGGCCCATTCAAGCGAGGAGACCATTGTTACGAGACTCTGGAGAGGTTTCCCTTTCCTTAGCGAGCTTTGCGAGGCAGCGGACTCTTTGAAACCCGTCCGAAGGAGACCGCGACGTCAGAACTTGGTTGTAATCTCTCTTCGCTGGTTATTTAATAGATGATTATGATTATGGTTCCACTACGTTTTCCATCATGTTAATGCGAGTAATGTCCTTTCTGACTGATGTTTAGTTACGTATGCTGGTTTCTATGCTTGTATCTGTTCGTTTCTTCCATGTGCAGGTGTTCATCCGCGGAGATCGTGGAGGGATTGTGATCTGCCAAGCTTGAGGAACGAGGACGCTTCTTCTTCGGATCCTAGCGTTGGAATCCAGGTAGGCTTCTATCTCCAGCCTTTTCATTCGTAATTAGGAACCTGCGTCATGACATTGTTTGTTTGTTGCTAGACCCCTGCTGGGCTAGTAGGGATCGCCTCTGTCCGCAGAGGGGATTTACCTCCTCAACACTCTCGGAGCCTTGCTGGCACCAAACATCACATCAACAAAAGATAAAGCATGATAACCATATAATGCATAGAACGGAGACATACCGATAAACATGTGATGTGTGTTGTTGTAGCAGTACTCTCCTAGGTGCAGCCACTTCAGCCATGCTCTTTGCTGCCCACTGACATAGTTACGCAAGTAGCCTTCCAGCCACTTGTTAACTATCTCTATCTGCCCATCTGTCTGTGGGTGGTAGCTGGTGCTCGGTGTCAACTCTATCCCCACCAGCTGGAAAAGCTCCTGCCAAAATCCACCCATGAAGCGGTTGTCCTTGTCACTGACAATGGTCTTGGGAAGACCATGTAACCTGAAGATATCCCTGAAGAACAGCTCTGCCACCTGTGTTGCTGTATAATGTGTGGATATGGCAAAAAAATGTGCATATTTCGTCAGTCGATCAATGACGACGAATATACAATCCTTGCCCTACACCATGGGCAATCCTGTGATGAAGTCCATCGAAATACTCTCCCACTTCCCCTCTAGAATGGGAAGAGGCTGCAACAAGGCCGCTGGATGGTTCATCTCCCCCTTGTTGCGCTAACAAATCTCGCACTCCCTGACATGCTGGAGTACATCCTCCTTGAGGCCCTTCCATGAGAACCTCTCCCTGATGGCCCTGCAGGTTTTGGTAAACCCCTGATGGCCAGACAATGGTGAATCGTGAGAAGCCTGCAATATCTTCTTCTTGAGCTGAGAGTCCTCAATCAAGAAGATCCTTTCCCTGTAATAGATGATCTCATCCATCACCCTGTACCTATCATCTGTCACCTAACCATCCAGAACCTCACAAGCAAACCTGTCCTTGGAGTACTCCACCAATAGTCGGGCCCTCCAATATGCGTCCAAACTCATCAGAGACAACATGGTTGGTCTGCGTGAAAGTGCATCAGCCACCACGTTGTTCTTCCCTTTGACATACTCGATGTCAAAGTCGTAGGCCTGGATCTTGCTGACCCACTTCTGCTGCTTCTCCTGTAGCTGCTTCTGCTCTAAGAAGAACCTGAGGCTGTTGTGGTCAGTCCTCACCCTGAACCTGTTACCTACCAGGTACTGCTGGAATTTGGCCAATGCATGCATGATGGCCAGCATCTCCTTGTCGTATATGGCATACAACCGCTCAGGTGGAAGGAGCTTCTGGCTCTCAAAAGCTATAGGATGAGCTCCCTACATCAACACTGCGCCAATCCCCTCTTCTGATGCATCACACTCCAGAACGAATGGCTGCGTGAAATCTGGCAATGCAAGCACTGGACAGCTACTCATCACCTCCTTGAGCCTGTCAAAGGCCCGCTGTGCTGTATCTGTCCAATTGAATGTCCCCTTCTTCGTCAGATCTGTTAGGGGTGCAACAAGCTGAGAGAAACTCTTGACGAACTTCCTATAGTAGGTGCAGATACCCACAAACCCCTGAAGTTTCGTCACGTTCCTCGGCTCTGGCCAATCTCTGATGGCCCTAATCTTCTCCTGGTGGACCCTTACTCCGTCCACCCCTATGATGTGTCCCAAGTATAGCATCTTCGTCAACCCAAACTCGCACTTGGAGAGCTAGCATAAAACTGCTGCTCCTCCAAAATACGCAACACTGCCTCTATGTGTTGGAGATGCTCCTCCCATGTCCTGCTATATATCAATATATCATCAAAGAAGACCAACACAAACTTCCTCAGGTGATTGTGGAAGATGTGGTTCATACACGACTAGAAGGTGGCCAGTGCGTTGGTTAGCCCGAAGGGCATCACCAAGAACTCAAAATGGCCATAGTGGCACCTGAAAGCGGTCTTGGGAATGTCTTGTTCCCTCACGCGAATTTGATGGTACCTGGATCTCAAATCAATCTTTGAGAAGAATTGTGCCCCTCTCAACTCATCCATCAACTCGTCAATCCGAGGAATAAGGTACCTGTTCTTCATGGTCTTCTTGTTCAGGGCCCTGTAATCAATGCACATCCTCAATGTGCTGTCCTTCTTCTTCACCAACACTACCGAAGAAGCGAAAGGACTGGTACTAGGCCGAATTTGCCCAAGAGCTAACAGCTCGCGGATAGCCCGCTCAATCTTGTTCCGATAGGCCTTGGGGTGCCTATAGGGTGTGGTAATAATGACCTGAATGCCCTACTCTAGCTCAGTAGTATGCTCAAATCCTCGATCCGATGGCTGTCCTGGTGGTATCTCCCCAAACACCGTGGCATACCTGTCAAGGATGGTTTGTTTCTCTGGATGAACTGTCTGCCCGGTAGTCCCTGCCCCTGATGCACGCAGCTCTACTGCCCACTCTATGTCTCCCTTCTGGAAGTCTGCCTCCATCCGGTGAGCTGAAACAGTTTGGGATGGGTAAGTGTGCATGCCCCGTATTTTCTCATGCTTCCCGGTCTTCTTATCATCCCACTCCATCTCCAAGGCCTCCCAATCTGTGGTGACCTTCCCTAGAGTGATTAGCCACTGTACACCCAATACCATATTGGTATTCGGTATGTTAACCACGAAAAAGTGGTCAGTCACTGTGTAGGTGCCCATCGTCACTACCAGCTCTGAAACATATCTGGCACACTGCATAGTCTGATCTCCTGGGACCAACACTGAAAACCCATCAAAGCTCTCTGTCTGTATGCCTCTACGCTCTACCATCTGTGCATCGATGAAATTGTGAGTTGCCCCACTGCCCACCAGTACTGATACTCGCTGCCCTCGTACTATCCCTCGGATACGCAGCGTCAGATACTTGGGTATTCCTCGCAATGCTGCAAGGGTCCCCCCGGTAGGTGCAAAGGTTGCACCTCCTGCTCCTAGTGGTGGAGGTGGCAAATGGTCCTACGCTGCATGGCTACCCCCTGCCTCCACGTCATCATATTCATCCTCTTCTCTGCTGCTCTCGGAGAAGACCTCAATAAAGTGTGCTTTGACAGTAGCACATCTGTGTCCTGGTGCCCACGGCTCCTGACAGGTGAAACACAGCCTCTTCTTCTTCAACTCCCTCCTGGCATCATCATCCAACTGTCCCCTACCCTGATTCCCCTTTGGAGGCGGAATCCTCACATCCTTCTCCTTAGGCTGGAAAGCCCGTCTCTGGGGGTATGGTGTCCTGGTCCTGGGTAAGGCATCTTGCAAGTCCTGGGTCCTGCCAACTGCGTCATGGAGTGTGGTTGGTCTAGTGGATCTGACCAATCCCCGAAGCGGCTCTGCTAACCCCTCAATGAACATGTAAATCATCCGTGTCGTGGATAGATCTGGCACCATCACTGAAAGTCTCAGGAAATCTAAGATATATGTATCCGGACTCCCGGTCTGTTTGAGCCTCGTCAGCTCAACAAAGTGCTCCTCCGGATCCCTCCGATCAAACCTCTCTATCAACCTCTGGGTGAACTCGGCATATGTGGTCAATGTCGAATGCCCGAGTGTAATCATCCCGTGGAACCACCAATCCTAGGCCTCGCCATCCAGATGCAGCGCTGCCACCTTGATGGCCTCCGTCTCTGCCATCTGGTTGTGTTGGAAGTATATGTCCAGCTTCTCCACCCAAGCCTTTGCCGAACTGTTTGATGAGCCATCAAACATAGGCAAATGGAACCTGCTCACCGTACGCTGAGTGTCTCCCTCGTGGTAATGCCGGTGTCCCCTATGATGGTTGCGGGGTCTGCTGTCTCGCTGGAGCTGGACAAAATCCCGAAATGAAAGGGCATCCCTGAACTCCTGCCCGTATGCCTGATACTTAGCAAATTAATCACCCATGTGGCCAGGCTCCGACTCCTGCTGTGCTCCTGCCCCTGTGTCTGTAGCCAGAAAAGTGGGCATGGTGGAACGTGTGGGTGCATGTGATGCCATGTGTTGAGTGGCATCGTGCTCCTGCAAATGGTGGGATGTGCCTGATCCCTCACCAATCTGGAAACCCCTTGGGGTTTCATGTTGTCTAGCCTCTACAGCAGTGAATCTCTGTCCCATCACCTCAATCTACCTCGACAGATCCTGTACCGACTTGAGGAGCATTTCCCCAAACTCCTTTGCATCACTATCATCTGCCATTGGTTCCTCTTGTTTTGCGTCCACTACTGGAATGCAGTCACCCTCTCCATAGGTGATTTGCAATCTACGTTCTCTGTCACGGTACTTCCTACCCCTGTAGCAAATATACGGCTTCTCTCCCGGTGTCATAGACAACTTGCTCCACAGGCTGAGCCAGGTCTATGAGCTCTAATACCATTGTAATATCCCGAAAGGGAAATAGACAGTAATACAAAGCATACAACAAGATATAAAATGCTAGAAACATATCATGAAGCAGATACACATGAAATAGAGAGAATGCTTAGCCATTTTATTATACTGAGAAATAGAAATGAGTACAAGAGGTGATCAGAGTGATGGCACCTCGACTTGCACCAGGTAAGTGTAGGAATACTCTCAGAATATCAATGGAAATGGCTGCTCTCTGCTCTGCGTCCAAGCTGTTGGAATACTATCGTGCTGCTGCTACTGCTGGAACAAAATGAGTATTTGGGGCTTCTCCCCAACTCAGAAAAAGCTGAAACTCTAGAATCGGCCTCTACTCACAATACCCAGAAAAGCCCAGAGAGCATTTCTGAAATGATCGACCCCCGAAAATGCCTCCCTTGAGGATCTACACTATCCTCCTAAGGGCCACGCTGACACTGAATGCAATCCTCCAAAATATGGCCTCCCACTCTGCCAGATGCCTCCAATAGGCAAGGGCTGGCCCCTTGCTCAATCCTCTGGCCTGAATCCTCCAAAAAGATGCCAATCCGGAGCTCCCCCAAGATGGACTGCGTCCTCCCTCTCAAGACTGCGCAGTCTCTGAATGCTCTGCTCCTTTACAAATGCAAACCTCAATCCTCCTGCAAAATGTTGATGGAAATACCTCACCCGAGCAAGCACTCGAAGTCTCCCGGGGCTGAGGGCGGGATCTCCGAATGGAGACACCCGATGCACTGAATAGTACTGCAGACAAGCTAAACAGCCAGCGTGCTCCAAGTCGAAATGACTAGCTCAATATGCATAAACATGAATGACCAAATGAAGGGGCTCTCCTCCCTTTTATAATGCTGGGCCTCTCTCTCTCTAGGCCCCACCACTTCCACGTGCTCCTTGGCCCACGCTGTCTCCCTCATCTGTGTGAAGTAGGCCCCATGCTGCCCACGTGGTTTGCATCCCTCTCCTGCACTATCCACTTGGCCACTTGGCCCCACTCTCTTAATTTTGATGTGGACTTTAGGAAAGTGTTTTATCCTAAGTGAGTTAATTAATATTTTACTCACTTTATTCATGCTTCGACTATAATAAAGCAAAATTGGTCAAAATTAATATTTCCAATTAGCTATCGCTAATTGGGAATATTACAAGTTCAATATCACCCCACTTCTCTCCTGGAGAAGCATGGGCACTCATGAAGAACTCATCCTACTCGACCTTTGACGCTGCAAATTTCGGATAGTGCTTCTCATCCTTGTCCTTTTTCTTCAAAGGACACTGTGATGCAAAGTGGCCCACTCACCACATTTGAAACATTTCACCTTCGAGACATCTCTCTTTTGTTTTTGTTGCCCTTGTTGCCCCTTCAATGGGAGGGTTGCATTCTCCTCCTCCTCCGAATTCTTAGATCTGCTCCCGCAGCTACTGTCAATCTTGCACTTGACTAGATCTCTCCTCAGCTCTTCCTCCTAAAGTGTTGACCACACCTGCTCCCAACTAGGAAGCATAGCCCTGCCCAAAATTCTTTGGACAAACTTGCCACTCCTCCGTGACTGCGTTAAGGGCTAGCCTCACCATAGTTGTCGAGGATGGGGTGGATCCCACGACATCCAATTGGTCTCGAATCTCCTGAAGTCTTGTAAGGGAACAAAGTAATGCACTCCCCCTTCTGCATCTGGATCATCCCGAGCTTCTGCTCCAAGTACATCTTCTGCTGCTGGGAAGTTCCTTCGTACAACAAGGACAAGGCCTCCCACATCTCCCTAGCAGTGTTCCTGCTAGCTACATGAGAGACTCTGTGATCCTTGACACCATCACGGATCATCCTCTTGGCCTTTGCCATATCGGACCGGTACTTCTTAAGTTGATCTGGATCTGAAGGTACATCAACCACATTCACCATGAACGTCTTGAGATCATATTCATCAAGAATGAATTGGATCCTTTCCTTCTACATTACGTAGTTGGAGGAACCCTCCAATCGGTCCTGATCTCTAAGACTATGAGATGCCATATTAGCCGAAAAATTGTCAAACTGCTCCCTCTACTTCCCCCTCTGTGCAACACTAGGCGAGCTTACGCACTCCTTGTGGAGCTCGTACATCTGCTGCCCGGATCTGCTACTCAGATCCAGGAAAAATGTTTAATTCCTCGGCTAGGAAATCACTGAGGAAGAATTCCCAGCTATGTGCTCTTTTCTTTCTTTTGACGCTTCTCTGCCCAACAATTGCCTGCAGAAAAACTGCGTCCCTCTGACTCTGCGCTGCTCACTCTGCCTCGGAAAAATCTGGAGCAGGAAGTCCTACCTCTTTGTCGACTCACTCAGAGATAGACAACCTTGAAACTTCAGCCCTTCTGGATAGAATTGCCATTCCCTCTAGGGATTGGATCTGCTACTTCTGCAACAATTCAGCCTTCTCTTCAGTGCTAAGATCCGCTCTTTCTGTTTCACATGAAATCCTCTGATACCATGTGAAAATTCCTATATCTGACAATCTTAGGATTCCTACTGCAACTATTAGAGTTTACTTCTCCTATTATGTAAATTACATTTACAAAATTAATTCAGAATGAATTATTGAAGTAACTACTAAAGTGGCATACACTTAATTAAATATGATTCTAAAACAAGGAAACTGAGCAAGAAATCAATCACACATAGGACATCTTTATTTTGGACTAAGTCCCCAGAAAAACCCAATGCAGGAAAACCGATGCAGCAGATCTAAGGGTTTGTATTATTAAGCAGTAGCAATTTCTGAATACATCATTGAATACCTCAAGGGTTATTCCGTTACAGAGAGAGAAATACTAGCAGAAAGAATTGTGAGTTTTATCTTGTTGAGAATTGGGTAGGGCTAGCTTAATTTCAAATTCTCTTCTTGATAATTACTTGTGAGCTTACTTCTTTTAATCTGAGCACACACATACAGATTCCTGAATCTGTATGTGTGAGCTTACCACCAAGCTCCCTCTCAACCAGGGACCTCCAGCAGCAATGGTGAGACACCCAAGTGCTCATGAAAAATTCCTCCCCCCGATGTCATGGATTTCGATATTGAGGAATCTTCAACCTTTTGGCTTCATAGGGCACAGATCATCCATCACTTTCATCCACGAGTCATGTCATTCATCAGAAATTGATTCATCAGTCTTTCTCATCTAGTCCATCTTTATGCCATGCTGATTTCCTTCGAACCATCTCCCAAGGATCTTACATCCTTCCACATGATTGGCAGCCCTGCATAAACTCATCGAGATAAACATATACATAAGAACTTTTAAATCAAAATTTACCTCAGTGATGATCTTTCACAATGATATCTTCCTGTAGGCATCGACATCCTCTATTCAGATTGATATATCTCTTAAAGATATGTCTTGTCAAGGGTCTTCTTATTTACCATACTTCTATCAGAGTCCACATATCTTCCCAGGAGATTTGTTAGTCCCATATTCTTGGCTTCCGGATGATAACCGCCTCTTGACATGGTTGCACTTCATGATCTCTTCCTTTCTTTCTCCACATAGCTTCATCACTAGGAACTTCCAGTATTGAATTTCTTGTTTGTATACATTATTCCATATGAGGACATATTTAATTTCATCTGTTAGTGGCAACCTGCGCACCAGAAGAGATCCTTCTTCCATCATACTTCTAAAGATAGAAGTCCATCACCTGCAACCATATGACATGACTTCACAGCATCCAGTGTCAGAATATATTTATATGTAACTCATCCCTTTTCTTTGAGTCATTCTGCAACAATTTTACTACAATGAAGAACTTCATCCCTTTGACCTGCTTCATCAATATGTCATCATATCCTAATCCCATATTTCTGTAACATAGAATTCTCGATGAAACCTTTTGCTTTCATTCTAACTAGTGAATCCACAGAGAATTCCATTAGAAACTGACAACACCTGTTTCTATATTTATTGAATGATGTCCCTTGATCTTGATGACTGCCTTCCATTAATGTTGTTATCAGTGAGGTTTCCAGGAGCTACTTATCCAAGTGCTTCTTCCATGCTTCTATCATGATGCTATTAATATACATTTCTTCCTATCATACTATTTTACAACTAACATAAATCACTTAAAGAGATAGATGATCTCAAATCATACTAGAGATATTTCGCTTCTTCTTTCTTAGATTTCTTTGCGTCAAGTTCTTCCCTTTCACGGGCTTCTTCCTTTTTCCTCTTGTCCTTTTCAAATTTAGGACAATCCCTTTTATAATGCTCAAAAACATTACATCCAAAGCATCGTGCTTTGACCACATTTCTTCTCTTATTCTGAGGACCAAATTTACCGAATATTCCTTTCTTCCTGGACATGGTTGCAAAGGCTCGATTCCCTTTACTTGATCCTGTATCAGTTTTGGTTTTCAATATTGATTCTTCTATCTTACATAGATCCTAGAATGGTATTGCTTCTTCTTTCCCATTGATGCTAGAAGTGAAACTTCCCCATTCTTTAGGTAGAGCATTTTGTATCATAGTGAGAATTTCTCCATCAGACATTACTTCTCCCAATTTCTGTAGTTGATCTCGTATTGCGAAAATCTCCGTCATATATGGAATTATTCCTTCCTTTTTTGACATTCTCAATTTGTATAGTTTTTGTCTCAGGGATATTATTTCCCTTGCAAAACCTTTCGAGAACTGTTCCACCAATGTATCATATATCTCTTTTGAGGATTCTAGCTTTGACACATAGGGAATGAGAGAGTATTTTATGGATTCTATAAGAATCCTTCGGGCTCTTAAGTCTCCCTTCATGTATTTGATATATTTTAGAATGTCTTCTTTTGGAGGTTGAATTGTAGATCCTTCGATGAAGCCCATAACTTCATTTTCAATTAGATTCAAATCTGTCCTTTTCTTCCATGCACTAAGGTTTGATGACCCAACCAATTTGTTGTTCTCTATACAATAAGTCATTTTGACAGATTTAGATAAGGTCATAGATACTTACTTGAGTAAGGTGACTTTCTCCATCCAGTAGCTTCTTTGATGAAGATGAAGTTAGGAACTCCTCTTTGGATTGAATTCTCCAATGTAGATGTCTTCAATCGTGATGATGGTAAATATCTTCAATATAATTTTTTTATGGCAAAGGTTATTTGCTTAATAATTGGCTCCTTTGAATGATATTGAGGAATTTTCCTTGCAAACTGATTTGATCTTTTAACACAAACTTTGACCTTGACTTTGATTCTTGCTTCCTTGAGCATCTCCTTGTCAAGTAGCCCTTGTTTTCAACACCTTAGCTCTGATACCATGTTGAGAATTGGGTATGGCTAGGTTTAATTCAAATTCTCTTCTTGATAATTACTTGTGAGCTTACTTCTTTTAATTATGTCTTCTCTTCTTAGCTTATTATGTCTTTCATCAAGTCAATTACCAGAACACAAGAGACACAAATTTAGGCTCTTCGAGCCAGGGTCAATACCTGTCCCTCTTGGAGAGGAAAACCCGCAAGAAATTCTTCTTATAGACTTTCAGATGACAAGTAACATGACCATGACACAAACCCTTGACCCTTGTATGCTTCCAAGACCTCGTCACTGCTTCTTCATTTACACCTTGAACTAATCCTTCTTTCTTGCACCGTCCTGCACTGTTCTGCACCATGGCTAGAGAGCTCGGTCTCTACTTGGCTCCTTATTTAGAGATATCAGCACTGTATCATAAATGGGAGAGGAAAACCCGCAAGAAATTCTTCTTATAGACTTTTAAATGACAAGTACCATGACCATGACACAGACCCTTGACCCTTGTATGCCTCCAAGACCTCGTCACTGCTTCTTCAATTACACCTTGAACTGATCTTTCTTTCTTGCACCATCCTGCACTGTTCTGCACCACGGCTAGAGAGCTCGGTCTTATTTAGGCTCCTTATTTAGAGATATCAGCACCGTATCATAAATTGTCTTACGTTGTACCTTAATCTAAGTGACTGTACACTTGACTTATTTCCTTTGACTGAGCAGTTCACCTTTTGATGATATCTTTACACAACTTAACATAGCCGTTACTTTAACATAGTGCCTTTTTGCACTTATTGCAGTCCTTTCTCGTACTAAACACTATCATATAACCGCACTTCAATACAATCCTTCTTTACACTTCAATGTTGTCCTATTTTCGCACTTTAACACAGTCATAACGTAGCCCTATTTTCATACTTTAACACAGTCATATATTAGAAGATGTTCCTGCAATCTGGCCTGCAAATCTTCACACACACACACACATATATATAGATATGTTACATCTCCTTTCTTCGCATATTATTCATTGTTATTAACCATGTTCCTTATGTCCACAATCTGCAATCTTATTCTCCTTTAAACCTTGTCCGAAAAACACAGAAGAATGCAAGTTTCTATCTTTGTTTTTCTGCGCAGTATGTATAGGGTATATATAGTTGATCCAACGTAGAATTGACCCAACCTGTCCATGTGTAGTGAGGCCGACTTGAACACTGTTTATAGGCCGACTTGTAGAGTGTATCTTTCTGCGTGATGAAGGCTGACTTGAAGGGTTATTCAATGCTAATCTTGATCATCATTTGTGTGCAATTATCAAGGCTTATGTGACACAGTCTGTAGGCATACAAGTGTGACTTGACTTTTCATAAACATGACTCTTTATTTAAGACAATTTATGACCAGAAGACAAATCCCTAATAGACATCAAGAAGAAGTCTATTGAACTATAATAAATCCTTGCTCATGAAACCCATGAGGCAAGCATACCAAAAATATATTTATTATATTTGTCTTCCTCTTTACATTAATACATAATTACATAGTCAATATGAACACTGATCGTAGCTACACTTTCCAACATACCTCACTCAATCACTGGAAAATACGGCTGATCCAGACACTGGAAAAGCTATCCCTGGAGGTCTCTGCGTAGCCTTTACATAGGCCCTGCATCACCTCCTCTAGCACTGCATCACCCCAGCAAAAGATCGATCTGACTCCTGGAGTCTCAGATCTTGGCCTCCTGGTCTCACACCTTGGCTCCCGGCTTTCGGATTTGATCCGACAGCTAAATCTCAGAAACCCTCTCAGCCACTACACAACCTCTGCGTAGCCTTGCGTGGCTCTGCTCTGGCTCTGCGCTGGCTGTGCTGGACATCTCTCAGCTTCTATGTACTGATGATTCACCGGTTGAGAAAATATCTCTCCGGAAACTACTCTGCCCCTCACTGCATTGAATCACTTAGATCTGATCTTTGTCCGAGCACTTGTTTTGTCAGAAGAATTTGATCACTTGATTCACTCGGTGTATCTTTCCAAATGACCCTCAAGCCTTCCTTTATAGTCTTCTGGCCGAGATTAGATCTCTAATCAACGGTTAGGATTATAACATCACTTGATCTTCGCTTTCTAGATCATTCTCACTTTGTTTTATTAATACTTTTTAATTATTAAATTTCTCTAAGTTAGACTTACGGTCCCCATTAAAATAATTAATTTTTATAATAAAACATGAACCGAGTGGAATTTTCACAAACTGTTTCTGTGGTCTTTGGAATACCAGTGTTTAAGCCTCTCCACAAAATTTGGGACTTAGAGCACTTCCGATGCTACAAAAAATCAATACTCCCTCTTAGCAAGGATAATACTCTAACAATATGCTTGTTGCATAATGCTCTGACCTTGAAGCATCCTCTGCGCTGTTGAAGTCTGACAAGCTGTCCATCAGCCACTCCGCTGTCGCTGCAACTGTACTGCTGCCCATAACACTGCCATTGCCATTGCTGCATCCGTACTACAACTCCCTCTCAAGTACTGCATCTGCTATCTTGCTAACACTGCCACTGCTAACACTTCAACTCAGATGTTGAGAGAAGCAGCTGAAATCACCCAAAGAAGTGTTCTGTGGATGCACCTCGGTGCTGAAGACTCTGACTGTTGATAGCTACAGTGATGTCGCTCTAATTCACTGCGTTGTTGCTTCTTTGCATTGCGCACCATTGCTCTGCACTGCACTTCACTCCTGTGCACTACGCTGCTACTGTTGCTCTGCTCTGCATTGCTCCAGAAATAGGCGCTGCTACCTACTGCAACTGTCGCTCCATCACTCCTTGGCTCCCACTGAAGACTCCTCCATCCCACTACTGCAGATATGAGCTCCCGTAGCGAGGTAATGATCCATGAGATGGGCTCCTCAAGGATCTTGCCCAACTGAAGTTCTGAGTGAACTACAGTTCAATATCACCCCACTTCTCTCCTGGAGAAGCATGTGTTGATTTTGTAGCATTGAAAAGTGTTCCAAGTCTCATATTTTGGGAAGAGGCTTGGACATCAGTATTCCAGAGAACTCAGAAATCATTTGTGGAAATTCTACTCGGATTATGCTTTATTAAAATAATTAATTATTTTAAAGTGATCCCTAAGTCTAAACTTAGGTAAGTTAAATAATTGAAGGGTATTAATAAAGCAGAGCGTGAACCTTCTAGAAAATGAAGATCAAGTCATATTTTAATTTGAGCCATTGATTAGAAATCTAATCTGGGCCGTTGATTCATCAATGAGAAGACTATAAGAGAAGGCTTGATGGCCATTTGGAAAGCAAGGCAGGCACACCCTCATTACTCAAAGGAAATCGATTCTGAAGTAAGAGAATTCGATTTCAGAGGGTGAGGTTGTAGAGGCGGGGTTGCATACGCATAAAGAGAAAGGGAAAGTTAGCAGAGTGAGAAGAAGACAGAAGGAGGATGCAGAGAGAGCAACGCTAGGCAGCAGCACTGACCCTCCACGCAGAGTGACACAGTCTAGCATAGTGACTATGCAAAAGGCCACGCAGAGTGACACAGAGGGAGGAAGGGTGCCTCCAGTGTGTCAGAAATTCTTCCGAAGTGTTTGGAAAAATTATCTTAGGTGTATGCCAGAAATCTTCTCGTCATATTTTCTGTAAAAGATTTTGCCACTGCTGAAGAATAATATAAACCCTCATCTGCTGCACCGGTTTTCCCACATTGGGCTTTTCCGGGGGACAATTGTCCAAAAATAACTATGTTCATGTGATTCTTTCTATTGTGTTATATGTGTTCTATTTGTTCTTTTGCTTTTGATTAAGTGAATGCAACAACTGTGTTTATTTCATAATTTACTGAAGCATCTATAAATAACTTATCATAAATAAGTAGGTGAAATAAATCAATCACTGCAGTAGTATTTCAGATTGAAACTTTCACATGGTATCAGAGCAAAAGGAAAAAGACAAAAGAGGAGGTTCTGCAATGGAACTAAGATCTGACATCAATGCAACAATAACTTGGAAGGGTTCATGTAGTCCTCCAGAACACATGGAGAAATAGAGGGATCATGATATTTCAGTTTCGGCATCCAAACAAGAAGAGGATTTCACTTGTGTGTCAAGCACATGTTGAGATTTTGTGTATTTGGGGTAGCATCAGTTGTGCTCTAGGTCCCAAATTTTGAGGAAGGACTAGAGTTCACCTGATCTACAAGACCCAGAAATGGATTTGGAAAATTTCATCTAGTTTAGGAGATATTAAATTAATTAATTATTTTAATGTATTTCCTAAGTTAAAACTTAGGAAAATAAAATAATTAAAGTGAATTTAATTAAACATGTGATGAAATTGTCTTAAGTCACACGTATCAAGCTTTATTTTAATCTTAGCCATTGATTAAAGATTTAATCTTAGCCGTTGATTTGTCAACGAGAAAAGTATAAAGGAAAGGCTTGGGTTCTTTTGTAAAGACACATAGAGGCTAAGATTCTAGGGCGGGGTTGCTAAGAATACTCGGAAGTGTTTCAGCTGCAGAGATGGGAATTTAGACCAAGGGGATGATCTGATCCTAGGGTCTAGAATACACAAGAGGCAGAGATCAGCTCAAGGACAGCGCGGAGGAAGGCAACAACAACAAGGACAACGTAATTTTCAGGAAACCCTTCAGGGGTTATGCAGAGACCCTTAGGGGCAGCGTAGTGACTATGTTACCCATTCTGGGGTAACGCAGTCCCTTCCGGAGCAACGCTGAGGGTTTGGAGCCCATCCAAGGCTGACGCAGAGGGTTTCAGGGGCTTCAGACACTGACGCAGTGCATTTCAGGGACAACGTTGGGTTTCTAGGCCCTAATCTTGGTTGAGTTCTGTAAATCCCGTTTGAGGGTGTGGATCAGTCATTATTTTGGCCCTAGATCAGCAAGTGAGCTGTAGATCTAGTGTTATCTCTGTCGGGTTTTCCAGATTTGTGTATTCAGAAATATTCTTAATAATAGAACCCTCCAGCAGCCAGAGATCGATTTTCCCACCTTGGGTTTTTCCAGGGACTGTTTGTCCATAAATAACTGTGTCACTTTGTCAATGTGTGCATGTGCTTATTCTAGATCTGAATTGGTAGAGATTTGTTATGTGTTTTGCTTTGATGTTAACTTGAATTTATTCAGTTGATAACTTATTTAAGTAGGAGGAGCTTAACAAAATTAACAATAATAATTTCTTCATAAGACATAAGATTCAGAAATTTCTACAGCACAACCTCTCCAGGGGTCTGGTATATTGACAGTGGAGCATCTTCTCACATGACGCAAGTTCAAGAATGCTTCTCGAGCTACCAGGAAGAGCAGATTAATTTTCAGATCACGATGGGAAACAAGGCCAAGTGTACCCCCGTTGGAAAAGGAACCATAATATTTCAAACAAAATCTGGTAACAAGCTTTGGGCCACCAATGTACTGCATTTACTGGGATTGGGGATGAATTTGCACTCGATTTCTCAACTTCAAAACAAGGGTTACGATGTATACTTTATTGGAAATAAGGTTCATGTCAAACACCCTATTTGGAAAAGGAAGGCACAAATAGGAGTAAGGAGCCATAAATTGTATAATTTACAGCTCGTGTCTCTAATGGCACTGATAGGCGGTACAGATGAAAGGGATTTGAATGAGTTATGGCACAGAAGAATGGGGCATCTACATCATGGAGCCTTGAAGATCCTCAAAAACACTGTCATGGGAGCTCCAAAACTTAGCACAAGGAAAGATGATGTCTGCAGGGGGTGTGTACTAGGGAAGTAAGCCAAGGCAGCATTTCCAAGAAGTAGTAGTAGCGCCAAGAGTGTGTTGGATTTGATACACTCAGATATGCTCTCAATGGTGTAAAGTATTTTGTGACCTTTATTGATGACCATTCTCGGAAGACATGGATCTACTTTCTCAAGACCAAAGATGAAGTCTTTTGATTCAAAGAATTCAAGGCTTTGGTAGAAAATTTAATCGGAAAGCGGATCAAGAAATTGTGATCAGATAATGGTGGAGAATATATTGATAAAGAATTCACAAGATTCTGTGCAAAGGAAGGCATCAAGAGAGAATGGACAGCTCCATATAATCCAGAGCAAAATGGAGTTGCAGAAAGGAAGAATAGGACCATTGTGGAAGCTGTGAGGCCGATGTTGTATGATCAAGACATGCCCAAATTTCTGTGGGCAGAAGCTTGCAATATGGTAGTGTATGTGTAGAACAGGGTGCCTCATAGAACATTGGGAAAGTGATTCCTGAGAGTGTGTTCACGGATACTTGCTCTTCTTGAAGGGGATAGTCGAGTATGGGTTGAAGTACACCAAGGTCAATGAAATCCAGTTGGGTGGGTTCACTGACGCAGATTGGGCTGGCAGCCTAGTGGATTAGAAAAGTATTAATGGGTATTGTTTCAGTCTCGGATCAGGAATGACTTCCTGGTGCAGTAGGAAACAAAAATCCGTGGCACTGAGCTCAACCGAGGCTGAATACATGGCAGCTAGCACAACTTCGTGTGAAGCCATATGGCTTCGTAGGTTACTCATGAACTTGCTTAAGAAGAGGATGGAACCAACCAGAATTCTGTGTGATAATCAGAGTTGCATCAAGCTCTCAGAGAATCCTGTGTTTCATGACCGGTCGAAGGACATTGACATTAGGTGCCACTTCATCAGAGACTATGCCCAACGAGGAGTTGTACAGTTGAAGTACATTCCTACAAGAGAATAGGTGGCAGATATCCTCACAAAGGCTCTAGGTAAGATTAAGTTCACTTACTTCAGGGAAAAAATGGGGATGGTCGAGAACCCATTCTAGTAGAAGAATGGGTGGACTTCAGATTCAGAGGGAGCTGCAGTACGGATGAGGCAGTGGCAGAGATGGCGTCATAGGCAGCAGTACAGGAGGCAGCACTGCAGAGATGAGGGGCAACAACCAAGACATCAGTGACGTAGCATATGCTTCAGGTCAAAGCAGATACAATTGGTACCTTACTTGAACACTGTCCTCGCTAAGAGTTCCAAGTCTCATATTTTGGGAAGAGGCTTGGACATGAGTATTCTAGAGAACCCAAAAATAGTTTGTGGAAATTCCACTTAGATTATGCTTTATTAAAATAATTAATTATTTTAAGGTGATCCCTAAGTCTAAACTTAGGAAAATTAAATAATTAAAGGGTATTAATAAAGCAAAGTGTGAACCTTCTAGAAAATGAAGATCAAGTCATATTTTAATCTGAGCCATTGATTAGAGATCTAATCTGGGCTGTTGATTCATCAGTGAGAAGGGTCATTTGGAAAGCAAGCCGGGCACACTCTCAATACTCGAAGGAAATCGATTCTGAAGTAAGAGAATTCGTTTTCAGAGGGTGAGGTTGTAGAGGCGGGGTTGTAGACGCAGAAGGAGAAAGGGGAAGTCAGCAGAGCAAGAAGAAGACAAAAGAAGGACGCAGAGAGAGCAGTGTTGAGCAGTAGCATTGGCCCTCCACGCAGAGTGACTCAGTCCAAAGCAGTGATTGTGCAAAAGGCCATGCATAGTGACACAGAGGGAGGAAGGGTGCCTCTAGTGTGTCAGAAATTCTTTCGAAGTGTTTGGAAAAATTATCTCAGTTGTATGCCAGACTTCTTCTCATCATATTTTTTGTAAAATATTTTTCCATTGCTGAAGGATAATATAAACCCTCATCTGCTGCACTGGTTTTCCCACATTTGGTTTTTTCCAGGGACAATTTTCTAAAAATAACTGTGTTCCTGTGATTGTTTCTATTGTGTTATATGTGTTCTATTTGTTCTTCTTCTTTTGATTAAGTGAATGTTGCAGCTGTGTTTATTTTAGAATTTACTAAAGCATCTGTAAATAACTTATCATAAATAAGCAGGCGAAATAAATCAATCATTGCAATAGGATTTCAAATTGAAAATTTCATAGTATGGGCACTCATGGCGAACTCATCCAGCTCGATCTTTGCAGCTGCAACTTTCAGATCGTGCTTCTCATCCTATTCCTTTTTCTTCAAATGACATTGTCATGCAAAGTGGCCCATCTCACCACATCTGAAGCATTTCACCTTCGAGACATCTCTCTTTTGTCTTCGTTGCCCTTGCTGCCCCTTTGATGGGAGGGCTGCATTCTCCTGCTTCTCCGGATTCTTAGATCCACTCCCGTTGCTACCGTCAAGCTTGCACTTGACTAGATCTCTCCTTAGCTATTCCTCCTGAAGCACTGATCACATCTGCTCCCAACTAAGAAGCGTAGCCCTACCCAGAATGCTTTGGAAAAAAACTTGTCACTCCTCTGTGACTGCGTTAAGGTCTAGCCTCACCATAGTTGCCGAATATGGGATGGATCTCACGGTTTCCAAGTGGTCTCGAATCTCTTGAACTCTCATAAGGAATGAAGCAATGCGCTCCCCCTTCTGCATCTGGATCATCTGGAGGTTTTGCTACAAGTACATCTTCTGCTGCTCAGAAGTTCCTTCATACAAGAAGGACAAGGCCTCCCACATCTCCCTGGCAGTGTTCTTGCTAGCTACATGAGAGACTGTGATCCTTGGCACCATCAAGTATCATCCTCTTGACCTTTGCCATATCAGACCGATACTTCTTAAGTTGATCCCGGATCTGAAGGTACAACAACTAGATTCACCATGAACGTCTTGAGATCGTAATCATCCAGAAGGAATTGGATCCTTTCCTTCCGGATTATGTAGTTGGAGGAAGCCTCCAATCGGTCCTGATCTCTAAGACCATGAGATGCCATCTCAATCGAAAAATTGTCGAACTGCTCCCTCTACTTCCCCCTCTGCGCAACACTAAGCAGGCTTATGCACTCCTTGTGGAGCTCATAGATCTGCTGCTCAGATCTTGGAAAAATGTTGAATTCCTCGGCCAGGAACTCACTGAGGAATAATTCCCCATTATGTGCTCTTTTATTTCTTCTGATGCTTCTCTACCAAACAACTGCTTGCAGAAAAACTGCGTCCCTCTAGCCCTGTGTGAAGGCTCTACGCTGCTCCCTCTGCCTCGGCAAAATATCGAACTAGAAGTCCTACCTCTCTATCGACTCACTCAGTGAGAGACAACCTCAAAACATCAACCCTTCTGGCTAGAACTATGCAATCCCTCTGGGGATTTGATTTGTTGTTGCTGTAGCAATTCAACCTTCTCTTCAGTTCTCAAATGTGCTCTTCCTGTTTCACATCAAATCCTCTCATACCATGTGAAAATTCCTAGATCTGATAATCTTAGGAATCCTACTGCAACTATCTGAGTTGACTTCTCCTATTATGTAAATTACATTTACAAAATTAATTCAGAATGAATTATTGAAGTAACTACTGAAGCAACCTACACTTAATTAAATATGATTCCGAAACAAGGAAACTGAGCAAGAAACCAATCACACATAGGACACCTTTATTTTGGACTAAGTCCCCAAAAAAATCCAATACGGGAAAACCGGTAAAACAGATTTGAGGGTTTGTATTATTAAGCAGTAGAAATTTCTAAATACATTGTTGAATACCTCAAGGGTTATTCAGTTACTGAGAGAGAAATACTGGAATAAAGAATTGTGAGTTTTACCTCACTCAATCACTGGAAAATGCGGCTAATCCGGACATTGGAAAAGCTGCCTGTGGAGGTCTTTGTACTGCCTCTGCGTAGTCACTGCGTAGGTACTGTGTCACCTCCTCTAAGCACTGTGTCACCCTAGGAAAGGATCAATCTGAATCCCGAAGTCTCAGATCTTGGCCTCTCGGTCTCACACCCTGTCTCCCGGCTTCTGGGTTTTTCCGAGGACTTAGTCCAAAATAGAGGTGTCATATGTTGGAATGATTTTCTTGTTCAGTTTCCTTGTTCAGAATCGTAATTATTGCAGTGTAGGCTGCTTCAGGGATTGCTTCAATATTTCATGAATGTATTCAGAAATAATTATGTAAAGTAAATTACATAATAGATGAAGTAATTCAGATGGTTGCAGTTGGATTCCTTAGATTGATTGAGATCTAGGAATTTTCACACTCTGCGCTGCGCTGCACTCCTGTGCACTGCTCTGCTTTGTGCTACTCCAGAAACAGGTGCTGCTGCCTACTGCAACTATCGCTCCATCACTCCTTGGCTCCCACTGAAGACTCCTCCATCTCGCTACTGCAGATATGGGCTCCCATAGGAAGGTAATGATCCATGAGGTTGGCTTCGTAAGGATCCTGCCCAACTGAAGTTTAGAGTGAACTACACTTCAATATCACCCCACTTCTCTCTGGGAGAAGCATGGGCACTCATGGCGAACTAATCCTGCTCGATATTTGCAGCGCAACTTTCAGATTGTGCTTCTCATCCTTGTCCTTTTTCTTCAAATGACACTGTGATGCAAAGGACATTGTGTGCTTCTATCTTTTGTGTCTGTTGCCCTTGCTGCCCCTTCGATGGGAGGGTTGCATTCTCCTCCTCCTCCGGATTCTTAGATCCGCTCCCACTGCTACCGTCAAGCTTGCACTTGACTAGATCTCTCCTCAGCTCTTCCCCTTGAAGTGCTGACCACATCTACTCCCAACTAGGAAGCGTAGCCGTGCCCAAAATGCTTTGGACAAAAACTTACCACTCCTCTGTGATTGCGTTAAGGGCTAACCTCACCATAGTTGTTGAAGATGGGGTGGATCTCACGCTTCCAACTGGTTTCGAATCTCTTGAAGTCTCGTAAGGAACGAAGCAATGCGCTCCCCCTTCTGCATCTGGATCATCCAGAGCTTCTGCTCCAAGTACATCTTCCGCTGCTTGGAATTTCCTTCGTACAACAAGGACAAGGCCTCCCACATCTCCCTGGTGGTGTTCTTGCCAGCTAGATGAGAGACTATGTGATTCTTGACACCATCAAGGATAATCATCTTGGCCTTTTCCATATCGGACCGGTACTTCTTAAGTTGATTTGGATCTGAAGTTACAACAACCACATTCACCACGAACGTCTTGATATCATATTCATCAAAAAGGAATTGGATCCTTTCCTTCCAGATTACGTAGTTGGAGGAGCCCTCCAACCAGCCCTGATCTCTAAGACCATGAGATGCCATCTCAGCCGAAATTTTTTTGAACTGCTCCCTCTACTTCCCCCTCTGTGCAGCACTAGGCAGGCTTACGCACTCCTTGTGGAGCTCGTAGATCAGCTACTCAGATCTGCTGCTTAGATTCTGGAAAAACTTTGAATTCCTCGGCTAGGAAATCACCGAGGAAGAATTCCTTGCTTTGTGCTCTTTTCTTTCTTTTGGCGCTTATTTTCCCAACAACTGCTTGCAGAAAAACTACGTCCATCTGGCTCTGCGTTGCTCCCTCTGCCTTGGCAAAATCTCGAACTGGAAGTCCTACCTCTCTGTCAACTCACTCAGAGAGAGACAACCTCAAAACTTCAGCCCTTCTGGCTAGAACTACGCAATCCCTCTAGGGATTCAATCTGCTGTTGTTGCAGCAATTCGGCCTTCTCTTCAGTGCTCAGATTTGCTCTTCCTGTTTCACATCAAATCCTAATATACCATGTGAAAATTCCTAGATCTGACAATCTTAGGAATCCTATTGCAACTTTTGGAGTTTACTTCTCCTATTATGTAAATTACATTTACAAAATTGGTTCAAAATTAATTATTGAAGTAACTACTGAAGCAGCCTACAGTAATTAAATATGATTCCGAAAAAAGGAAACTGAGCAAGAAATCAAACAGATCTGAGGGTTTGTATTATTAAGCAGTAGCAATTTTTGAATACGTCACTGAATGCCTCAAGGGTAATTTAATTACAGAGAGAGAAATATTGGCAGAAAGAATTGTGAGTTTTACCTCACTTAATCACTAGAAAATCCAGCTGATCCGAACACTGGAAAAGCTGCCCCTGGAGGCCTCTGCGCACTCACTGCATAAGCCTTGTGTCACCTCCTCTAAGCACTGCGTCACCCCATCAAAGGATCGTTCTGACTCTCAGAGTTTCAGATCTTGGCCTCCTGGTCTCACACCTCGATTCCCGCCTTTTGGATCTGATTTGACAGCAAAATCTCGGAAACCCTCTCAGCCACTACGTAGCCTCTACGTACCCTTGCGTGGCTCTACCCTAGCTTTGCGTCAGCGTGTCTCGCTCTACGGTGGTTGTGATTGAAGTCTCTCTACCTCTCTCTTTTGATGATTCTCCGGTGAGAAAATCTCTCTAGAAGCTATTCTGCCCCTCATTGCACTGAATCACTTAAATCTCGTTCGAGCACTTGCTCCGTCAGAAGAATTTGATCACTTGATACACTCAGTGTATCTTTCTAGATGATCCTCAAGCCTTCGTTTATAGTCTTCTGGCCGAGATTAGATCTCTAATCAATGACTAAGATTATAACATGATTTGATCTTTTCTTTCTAGATCATTCTCACTATGTTTTATTAATACCTTTTAATTATTTAATTTCCCTAAGTTAGACTTAGGGTCCCCATTAAAATAATTAATTTTAATAATAAACATGAACCGAGTGGAATTTTCACAAATAGTTTCTGTGTACCAGTGTCTAAGCCTCTCGCACTCACTACGTAAGCCCTGTGTCACCTCCTCTAAGCACTGCGTCAACCTAGCAAAGGATCGATCTGACTCTTAGAGTCTCAGATCTTGGCCTCTCGGTCTCACACCCCGACTCCCGACTTCTGGATTTGATCCGACTACGAAATCTCGGAAACCCTCTCAGCCACTACGCAACCTCTGCGTAGCCTTGCGTGGCTCTGCGCTGGCTTTGCGTCATCCTGTCTCTCTCTACGGTGGTTGTGCTGGACGTCTGTCTACCTCTCTCTTCTGATGATTCTCCAGTGAGAAAATCTCTCTCTGGAAGCTACTTTGCCCCTCACCGCACTGAATCAGTTAGATCTTGTTCGAGCACTTGCTCTGTCAGAAGAATTTGATCACTTGGTACATTCAGTGTATCTTTCCAAATGACCCTCAAGCCTTCCTTTATAGTCTTCTGGCCGAGATTAGATCTCTAATCAACGACTAAGATTATAACATGACTTGATCTTTTCTTTCTAGATCATTCTCACTCTGTTTTATGAATACCTTTTAATTATTTAATTTCCCTAAGTTAGACATAGGGTCCCATTTAAAATAATCAATTTTTATAATAAAACATGAATCGAGTGGTATTTTCACAAACGGTTTTTGGGTTCTTTGGAATACCAATGTCTAAGCCTCTCCACAAAATTTGGGGCTTAGAGCACTTTTGATGCTACCAAAAATCAACATGCTACCCATGTCAATCTAGAATAGTCATCAATTACCAACATGAAATATTTTTCTCCTCCTGGTACTTTTGTTCTAGAAGGACCACACAAATCCATATGTACTAACTGCAAGGGCTTACTACTTGACAACTTATCCTTGGCTTTGAATGAAGTTCGAGTCTGTTTTCCTATTTGACATGACTTGCAAGTAGGGTTTTGAGGTTTCTTTATCTTTGGTAGATCTCTAACTGCTCTCTTCTTACTAAGTCTGATGATGTGATCAAAATTGAGATGCTCCAATGTCCTATGCCATAGCCAAGACTCATCTTGTTTGCTGATGTAGCACTCTTCATTATCTTCCTTCAAAATATATACATTATTGTCTGTTTGAAGAGCTTTAGCCAAAACCTTCCCAGTAGTTGTTGACCTAATTTCACAATCCTGAGCTCTAAAGAGAACATCACATACTCTGTCACACATTTGACTTACACTCAAGCAAATTATGTTTCAAACCATCTACAAAATGTTCATCCTGCACCTTTCCTCTTCCATTATTCAAACTGACTATACCCTTTCCTCTAATTATTCCTGCTTCATCTTTTCCGAATGTGACATTTCCGGTTTTATTTTCATCTGAGGATACAAACTTGCTTTTATCTCCTGCCATATGTCTAGAGCAGCCATTGTCCACATACAATTTACTATTTTGATCTTGAGCATACAAAACTAGGCCACACTTATCAATTTTCTTCTCTTCTTTCTTCTTTCTCCACTGCATACATTCATCTGTTTTGCAATTGTTCTGAGATCGTGACCTATTTTTTTTAAGATATTTATATGACTTATGCCCAAAATCGTGACAGTAGAAACACTCAGTGATACCAAAGAGAGGGATAAATGGGTTTCTAGAGGCTTGTTTGCCTTAAAGGTTGTATCTCTAGTAGTTGACTTTCCTTTTGAAATTCTCATTTCGTATGCTGTCAAGGAACTAAGTGATTGATCCCTGGTTAGAGTCTCAAAGTTGGTTGTCTCTTCTATAGCTGAAAACTTGGGATTAAAATTTGAAGGTAATGACCTCAATATTTTTTGGAATATTACACTCTCTTTGATTGTTTCTCCTAGACCCATCATGACATTAACAAATTTATCTACTCTTAGAAAGAACTTAGCAATATCTTCATCTTCATTCATTTTTAATGTCTCAAACTACATTCTGTATACTTGTAATTTGGCCATCTTTACCTTGTTATCTCCTTCATGGATATTTTTTAGTTTATCCCAAATATCTTTATCTGTTTTACAATGCATTACCTTAATAAATTATGATTCACTTAATCCACTAAGAAGTGCATTCATAGCTTTTGTATTGGATGTGAAATCCAGTTTGTCATCTCTATCACTACTCATTGTCTTTGGTCCTTCATGTCCCACCTGTTGAGATTTTGTGTATTTGGGGTAGCATCAGTTGTGTTCTAGCTCCCAAATTTTGTGGAGGGACTAGAGTACACTTGATCTACAAGACCTAGAAATTGATTTCGGAAATTTCATCTGGTTTAGGAGATATTAAATTAATTAATTATTTTAAATGTATTTCCTAAGTTAAAACTTAGGGAACTTAAATAATTAAAGTGAATTTAATTAAACATGTGATGAAATTGTCTTAAGTCACACGATCAAGTTTTCTTTCAATCTTAGCCATTGATTCAAGATTTGATCATGGTCGTTGGTTTCCCAAAGAGAAAAGTAGAAAGGAAAGGCTTGGGGTCATTTGTAAACACACAAAGAGGCAGAGCATTGAAGCTAAGCTGAGATTCTACGGTGGGTTTGCTAAGAAATCTCAGAAGTGTTTCAGCTGCAAAGAGGGGAATTTAGACCAAGGGGATGATCTGATCCCAGGGTCTAGAATCAGCAAGAGGCAGAGATCAGCTTAGAGAAGTAGGAGGGCAACAACTTGTGCTACGCAGGTGCTGCACAATCCCTCAAGGACAGTGTAATTGCTTCAGGAAACCCTCAGGGGTTATGCAGAGACCCTGAGGGGTAGCGTAGGGACTACCTCACCCAGTTTGGGGTAACGCAGCCCTTTCCAGAGCAGTGCTGAGGTTTAGAGGGGCCTCAGAGGTTGACGCAGAGGCTTCAGGGGCAGCGTTGGGGTTTCTAGGCCCTAATTTTGGTTGAGTTCTGTAAATTCCCGTTTGAGGGTGTGGATTAGTCATTATTTTGGCCCTAGATTAGCCATTGAGTTGTAGATCTAATATTTCTCTGTCGGGTTTTCCAGGTCTGGAACCCAGGCTTGTTGTATTCATAAAATTCTTAACAATAAAACCCTCCAACAGCCAGAAGACCGGTTTTACCGCATTGGGTTTTTTCGGGGACTATTTGTCTAGAAATAACTGTGTCACTTTGTCTATGTGTGCATGAACTTATTCTAGATCTAGATTGGTGGAGATCTGTTATGTGTTTTGCTTTGATTTTAATTTGAATTTTATTCAGTTAATAACTTATCTAAGTAGGAGTAGCATAACCAGAGTAACAGTAATAATTTCTGCATAAAGTGTAAAGATTCAGAAATTTCCACACCACCAATACAACAACCCCGACTTCTACTCCAAGATACATTAATAATTTTTTCATTCTCACTTCCCATAATGCATAATTTGTTCCAGTGAACAAAGGGGCTTTATTTGTTTAGCATCCTTCCTGAAAATCCATTTTAATGATTTAGGACCTACTTTCAGTTGTTAAACTGATACTGAAGGAACAGGCTCTGATACCAATTGTTGGGATCACTATTGTCGTTACACCAAAACCCATAGGTGTTAGTAAATGGACACATAGCCAAAGTTAATGGGTCCTTGAAAGGAAATCGAGCACATGTTGCGAAACACACAGGGAGTGTTTCCAAGTCCAACACCCCTTCCGTAAAATTTCTCCCTAAGCCCTAGTTTCTAGCGTTAACCTTGAAAGGACCAAATTTGAGAGAGTGAAAATATGGATAAAATATGAGATTGATCAGCCACAATTTGGAATTGTTGACACTGGAGTGGCACCTCATGATTATATGAAGACTCCATGCCCAATGATGAACCAAAGGACACTTGTACCATCAGATAATATCAGATTACCAAAGTTTTTAAACTCTAATTCTACTTCTCATAATTTTCTCTTGTACCTAGATTCCACACCCTGCGGGGAATTGTAATAAGTGATGCTAGTAATGATGAGTTTTGAGTCATGTAACAGGCTTAGGTAGCTTGGTACCTTGCCAACAAGTGAGTATTACTCTGGGAGGTTTTTTTCACTTGGTTAATTATCATCTCCCTATCAAGACTGAATAATTAATTGAGTTTTTCCCTCCAAATTTACTGCAAAGCCAAAACGGCTGGTGAGGCCTTGGGTGATTCATAGTGTCTAGAGTCGCTGTATATTACCAAACTAGATCACACAAAACTTCTTGTGGAATTTGGTTAGGTCTAGGTAGTCATTTTTTAATTTTTTAGACTTTCTGCGGGGCGGAAATTGCAATAAAAATTGTATATGTAATGTAATACTATGATGTCTATATAAGTTGTATGGGGTTTGAGTAATAAAATTCACACCACCATCAACTTTCTACTATGACAGACTTTGAGGGGTCAAAAATGTGTTTAGGACCTCCCAAGACCCACATTTCCTAAGTTTAGTGAAAAATGTGGGAATAAATTAGGATAGAAATAAATTAAATAGAGAGAAATAAATTATTCCATGTGACAAAATTATGTGGAAATGACTTGGAAATTGTCCTAAGTCAAAGAGTTGACTCAAGGTACATGTGGACGATGACTGAGCACCTTACATCACAAATACACCAATATCTCATAAAATTGAATTTCTGGGAGTTGCACATATGGAAAATCGAATTATTTGGAGGAGCTCATGCACTAAAGGAGTATTCTATGGAATATTTGGACTGAGGATTTCGTGGGGGCTTCTCTCACTGTTAGCTCGAGTGCTTCTACACTTAGCACTTCACTTTAGAGGATTATGAGTTTCTCTTGGAGGAGATCACGTAGTTCCTGGGATCTATGCAAAGCATCTTTGGGATCATCATCTGAGGTGACAACACTTGGTTCGAGTTTGGATGGTTTGACTGGAGTTATCTCATTTTTCATTGGTTCACTCATGGATGTGTTTACTATGCCATATAGAGAATTTGATTTTCCTTGGGTACCACATATGGAATTCGATTTGCCTTGGTGTCTCTATCATCTCCACTTGGAACTCGACTTGCTCTTTCTTGGGATTTGCTTGAACGCCAGTTCTCACATGCATTATTCCTTGGGATTTGCTCCCAACTCTCTATATAATAGAGCCATATGCTCTCATATGTATAATGTAATATGATTTGTTGGGTTTGAAGATACACTGTTGGATTGTACACGCATTTTGCAATATAATACAACAGACTTTGGGGTTACTTGTGATGGTGTTCTTCTCCTTGTATATGGTAAATTAGTGACATGTTATTATGTTTCTATTTACTTCGTCATGCCGTTATTTCCTTCATGCTTGTTTCAAGTTATGTTGATATGCAACTATCTCATATTCGCACAAGAATTTTTTAATTGCTCTAGGAAGAGAAATATTCTAGTTGATGTCAAATATATCTCTCGGAATTCTTTCCATTGTATTTATTTAATTTCATGTGAATCTAATGGGTTATGGTGAAGATTTGTAGAAGAATCCTTCTTTCGTCAAACTTTCAAGCGTGAGGGGAAGTTCTTGGAGGAACCAACCCACCCTTGAAAATATTCAAGGAGAACCTGCATGTGTTAAATTCCAAAGTCTCATCTATTTCAATTTGTCTTGTAGGGTTTCCTTTAAGTTATAGGCATTTATTTGTTGCATCAAAATGAAAATTAAAAATTTACATTTCAAGTACCACACTTCATTTAGTAATATATGGCTATTTCAAAGCGCTAAGTCATGCCTCCTCAAAGAGGAGAGTTTACTCATACTCTTTTGCTTAGCCTTTTGTAGATTATTTTGTAACATATTTTGTAGTTTTTTGATCTAATATTTGTTGTGTTGTAGCACATTTCTAACTTGTTTTCTTGCAGCTACTTGTGGGATTCATCTTCAAAAAAACTACTTATAAGTTTGTATGCAGGACCTTGGGGCTCAAATTTAGAGACTATTTCCACCTTTAGGCCATGTTCGTCTTGGCCCTCTCTCTCTCTCTCTTGGCCGTGGGCATTAAAGAGGCTTTTCCTCTCTTCTCCTACAAAAATTTGAATTTTGTTGAGCCTTTTTGGGCCTCAAATTGCAGAAATTTTCAGCAAGGAAAGGTCTATGGCTTAAAGTTCAATTGTGAAGACTTTCCTTAGGTTTTAGAGGAGACTTCATGGTCTTCCCTCTCTTGTAACAACTAATAAAATTTTCTCATTCTAGGAGCCCGGGTTTTAAATTCATAGTGAAGATGGGCAAACCTTTGGTGCCATAACTCACTTTGATGACTGCTATCATGTACCAGTGGTCAGATTGGTCTTCCATTGACTCTATAGAGTCCTTGAATTCTAGATGCCAAAGGGAATGCATCCCTCACGCGAGATTCCATAGGCCAAGTGAGGATCTTTCCTCTTATAAAGGCAACTCTCATCTCGTTATCTTCCAAGGCAGATATAGATACAAAGTTTTTCTTTAATCCCAGTACATACATAACATCATGAAGATGTACAATTTCCCCATAATCCAAATGAAATGTAACAAAACCAAAACCCTTCATCGGATAAGTAGAATTGTCCCTAAGAATGATTTTCAAATAAGTCTCCCTCACAACCAGGTTTGAGAGGACTTCATGATACCCAGTGAAGTGTCTAGAGGCCACACTATCTCCTAGCCCATTAGGGGAATTTTGAAGTCTAAAATGGGCCTCTTAAGGAAATTCTAAAATAATAGTGGAAATAATAAAATAAGATTTGATTACATCATCAAATTTTTGAGGGAAAAAAGAAAAAACTACATTTTCAACTCGTATTTTCAACTTATCTCCCTGTAGGTTGTGAGTTTACTCAAATTTCGAGCGAGAACACTTGTTGGATGCAGAATTTGATTCTAATCCAAGGAGTACCCATGTTGTATATTTTCGATGGACCCTGCTACACGAAAAATGAGAAATACATGAAAAACGTGATTGCAATCACTTGTTTTCATGTATTTTTAATTTTTTGTGTAGCAGGGTACATCGAAAGTATGCAACATGGGTACTCCTTGGATGACCAATTAAATTGTGCATCACGCTCGAAATTTGAGTAAAAACTTAAGGAGGTACGTTGAAAATACAAGTTGAAAAAGTAGCTTTATTATTTTATTATTTTTTAATCTTTTACTTTTTTACCCCAAAAATGGTGAACCATCCCCATATGGTTGACATCATCATCTTGAATCTTATTGGTTCTTTTAAAGTTTATTTTGGTTGTACATTTTTTAGGAGGTCCATTTTAGACCTCAAAAGTTCTCTAATGCAATTATCAAATGAATCTAGAGGAGAGGAACTAGAAAGAGCAGAAATGAGAAAATATTCAAATTGAATAGAAACTACATTATTTCCATACCTTGTGTTCCTTGATCTCTTTTGAGGATTACGACCTTCATCTTGATCTTCAAGAGCATCTCTTCTTCTATTATTGAACCTCCTGTTGTTGAACCCACGATTGTTGTTGTATGACCTAGGAGCATTTTCATTTTCCGAACAGTCTTTGGCAAAGTGTCCATACCTATGGCACTTGAAACATTCAACTTTGTCCTTCTTAAATCATCTTTGAGTCCCTGGATGTTGGTGACGAATTTCTTGAATTAGATGGTCTTCCTCTTCCTTTATTCTTCTTGTCTTGAGTAGCAAAGGCAGAGGGCTCTCCTCCATGCTTTTGAATTCTCCCTTTAGAAATCGTCCCAGTTTCTTCTTGAGTACACTTTCCAACCGGCTCATCAAATGTCGAGAACTTGTCATTGTTGCTAATAGTAGTAATCAATGTCTCCCAAATTGGAGGAAGACCTTGAGGTGCAACGAGTACCAACTCTCTATCAAACTAGATTTCCAACAGTCAGCAATTGATCCTTTAGTTGGGATATCCTCATGAAGTATGACTGCACAGTCTCCCCCTTGTTCATCTTGATGTTCTTTAGTTGATTCTTCAAGGAGAGAATATGATTCAAATTGTTGACCTCATACATCGTAACCAACTTATCATATATTTCCTTGGACTTCTTCAGCTTAGAAATGTAAGTAAGCAAATGATCTCGCAAAGAGTCAATAATTATTTTTTTGGCTTTGATCTCACCTTCCTATACTTGGCCTTGGCAACAGTAGTGTTGATTTATGGTAACATCGAATGTGCTCTAGCCTTGTAATTTTGTATATGGGCTAAGACACATGTATTCCATAATACCCAGAAAGGCTTTTGGAAGATTCCACTTAGAGATGGTTTAATTAAAATAATTAATCTTTTTTTAATGTTTTCCTAAGCGTAAACTTAGGGAAACTGATTAATTAAAGGGTATTAATTAAACTTAGTGTGAATCTTCTAGAAAAAGTCATGGATCACCTCCAAGTTAATCTTAGCCCTTGATTATGTTTTAATCTTGGCCATTGAAGGTTCAACAGAAGAATATAAGAAGGAGGGTGAGGGGCCGATGGAAAACACATCAGACGGAGAAAGAATCAAGATTTCGATTTCTTCAGTGAAAGGAAGAATTGAAGTGATTCTCATTTTCAGAGAGGGGAAGGTGAAATCTCTAGGAGTGAGAAATTTTGAAGCATAGAGAGTGCATGAAGAGGAGTGAGGGAGGAGCCAAAGCATCAACACAGAGTTACCCTAGCAACAGTTACACTGGGCCAGCACAGAGACGTAGAGGGAGTTTCGATTTTTGTTGGAGGGGCAGCTGAGGGTTCATCTGGTTTCAGGAGGACAGTTCTGGAAGGAAGGAACACTCTAGTCTCACACAGCAGCAAGCACAGAAGCAGCCACGACAAGCAGCAGTAGCAGTGACGTAGTGACAACGTGAGTGACGCAGTCACTGCGCAGAAATCATGCAGAGCCAGTCAGTGTGGGTGCAGGTCAGTGCCGGAACTTCGTGGTGAGGTGAGAATTGTCTCACTCAGCCTTTTCTCATCAGAATTCTTCAGGTGATTGATTGACATTTACAATCACACATTTGTACTCAGAATTTCTGCATAATAAAGAAACCCTTAGATCTGTTGCACTGGTTTTCCCACATTGGATTTTTTCGAGGACGATTGTCCAAAAATAACGGTGTCTATGTGTGATTACTTGTGCTATTTTTATATGTGATTTGTTAATCGTGAAGTCTGCAACATATTTTATTTTGTTATTTAACACCAGAGAAATGTTAAATAATTGTGTTTGGCAATGCAATAGAAGAAATTCAATAAGTAGCTGCAATAGAATTCTCCATTATAGAATTTTCACATGGTATCGAGCTGTCAGATCGAAAGGAAGAAAGGTTAGAAAAGGTACTGCGTAAACCAAAAGCTTCAAAGGGGACGCAACACAGAGAGAAGAAAGCACAGATAAGTATGACAGAGTTAGATGTTCTATCCTCTAGGTTAAAAGAGGATGGTACATGCCTAACAAGTTCAACATCTGCAGAAATCTAGTATATTGATAGCGGGGCTTCAGCTCATATGACTTGAGTACGAGAATACTTCTCGAGCTATAGGGAAGAGCAGATGAACCTCCAGATCACTATGGGCAATAGCACGAAGTGCACTCCAGTTGGGAGAGGATCCGTAGTGTTTTAGATGGAAGTCGGAACCAGTGTCAAGATCACGTATGTACTACATGTGCCAAGGCTTGGGATGAATCTAATCTCAGTATCCCAGTTGCAGGACAAAGGGTATGACATATACTTTACTGGAAAGAAAGTATATGTCAAGAATCCCAGTTGGAAGCAAACAAGGCAAATCAGAGTCAGAAGCAACAGACTATACAGGTTGTAGATCGAAACCCCAATGGCACTAGTCAGTAGTAATCTCGAAGACAAGAAAGGGTTGAATGAACTTTGGCATAGAAGAATGGGGCACCTGCATCACGGTGCATTGAAGATGCTCAAAGAAACAGTTCATGGAGCACCTGTTCTCAGCACAAAGCATGATGATGTATGTCGAGGATGTGTACTTGGGAAGTACGCTAAGGCAGCTTTTCCCAGAAGTAAAAACAGGGCAACAAGCATTTTGGGATTGATACACTCAGATATCTGTGGACCAATGTCCACTAACACTCTCAAAGGTGGCAAATATTTTGTCACATTCATTGATGATCACTCCAAGAAGACCTGGATCTACTTCCTGAAGAGAAAAGATGAAGTCTTTGAAAAGTTCAAAGAATTCAAAGCTCTTGTTGAAAACATGATGGGGAAGAAGATCAAGACATTGCGTTCAGATAATGGTGGGGAATACATAGATGGAGACTTCACAGATTTCTGCGCAAAGGAGGGCATCAGGAGAGAGTGGGCTATGCCATACAATCCATAGCAGAATGGTGTGGCAAAACAGAACAACAGGACAATTGTAGGAGCAACCAAGGCCATGTTATTTGACCTTGATTTACCTCAATATTTATGGGCTGAAGCATGCAACACGACAATGTATATCCATAACAGGACACCTCATAGAGCATTGAGGAAGAAGACTCCTGAAGAAGTTTTCACAGGGAAGAAACCAGAGGTAGGGCATCTTCGGATATTTGGTAGCATGGCATATTGTCATGCACCCAGCGAGAAGAGAAGCAAGCTAGATCAAACTGCAGAAAGGGGGTACCTTGTAGGGTATAGTGACACTCCAAGGAATATAGGATCTATTTTCCTGACAGTAGGAAGGTTGTGATAAGACGCAATGTTAAGTTCATGGAGGATAGAGCTTTTCAGAAATCGCATGATATGTTGGCAGCGGATCAAACTGCAGAAGTTCCCTTGGTCCAAGAACAGTAGGGGCACCAAGAAGAACAAATAGGAAGACAGACTTTGGTACCGAGGACAGGTACTAACATTTTCATAGAGGATGATCAGGAAGATACTCAGTCCGAGGAGCTGTTAGATCAGGAGGAAGAGTTGATAGAGAAGCCTTCCACCAGTGGTCGGATCAGCAAGGAAGCTCTGCAAGTACTGAGGGACGCAAAAACTTTATTGGGACTCCCAAGAATGGGAAGAGACAGCACAGACCTCCTAACAGGTGCCAGGCCTTGGTGGCTCAATTAGAGGAACCTTCCAGCTTCCAGGAAGCTATTTAGCACCAATTATGGGTAGATGCCATGATAGAAGAGTATGCTTCTATCATGACAAAGGATGTCTAGGAAGTTGTACCCAAACCTCAGTGCAGATCAGTTGTTGGATCACGTTGGATCTACAAGATCAAGTACGCTGCAGATGGCAGTGTAGATAAATACAAGGCAAGGTTCGTGGCAAAAGGGTATGCTCAGAAGGAAGGCATTGACTATGAGGAGACCTTCGCACCAGTTGCTAGATATACCTCCATCCAGACTATTTTATCTTTAGCTGCACAGATGGGATGGGAGATTCATCAAATGGATGTCAAGACAACGTTCTTGAATGGAGAAATTGAGGAAGAAGTATATATCGAACAACCAGAGTGTTTTGAGACTCATGAAAGGAGGTCTCATGTATGCAGATTAAAGAAATCTCTGTACAGGTTTAAGAAGGCTCCGAGAGCATAGTATGGTCGGATAGACAGCTATTTGCAAAAGATGGGATTTGTCAAGAGTGATGAGGATCTCACTACTTGCTGGTAAAGGATGAGCCATTGGTACTAGTACTGTATGTAGATGATATGTTTCTCACAGGATCATCTAGGCCAATGTTGCAGGAAACGTCCCCCCCCCCCGCTCCAACCCCTGAAACGCAGTCCGTACGGAACCATACAGGATCCACCCCCCAAAACGCATTTCGGAAAAAAAATTGCGTTTCCTGTTTTTTTGGAACCGTACGGTCGGATCCGGGGTTCCATATGGCGGATCGCCAGCGCCGCGATTCCTGTACGGATCCGTATGGATCGCCAGCGGTTCTGTACAATGCCGTACGGATCCGACTAACGCAGCTCAGAAAAAGCGATTTTTTTTTATTTTTATTTTTTATTTTTGTCTTTGGTTGGGTTAGAAGGTGAGTTAGTGTTGAGTTAGGGATAGGATGAAAAAATTATAAACTCTATTTTACCTCCTTAGATGTTTCTTAGATGCTCTCATTGGCGATCCGTACAACGCCGTACGGATCCGACTAACGCAGCTCGGAAAAACGATTTTTTTTATTTTTATTTTTAATTTTTGTCTTTGGTTGGGTTAGAAGGTGAGTTAGTGTTGAGTTAGGGATAGGATGAAAAAATTATAAGCTCTCTTTTACCTCCTTAGATGTTTCTTAGATGCTCCCTCATGATAATGTTAAATTAAAGTAAAAGTGACATTCTCATTTATTTTTCATTTTCATCCTTTTGCTTAAATTTTTAACATTACCATGAAATGACTCAGGATGTTTGAGAGTGGTTCCAGCCTTATCGGACTTCATATGGAGAAAATAGAATTTCTTATCTTATTCAAAATTCAGCAGACTTAACAGTTTTAACTTTTCAGGAATTCAGGATCAATGGTATGATGGCATGTCATTAGATTATATCATGTATGTGATTAGCATTTAATTAAGAGCACCAAGCCCTATATGTACCTTAGTGTTGGTGGTGTTAATTGTTGAACTCCTTTGTCATGTCGTCAGCAAAAAATTACATTTTAATCAAGTCAAAATAATCGATCAAGCATGTTAAGTTCTTTCTACCATATTTTAAGGCTTGCATTAGGTAGTTTGATCAAAATTGGGCAATTTTGACTAATGTCCCTAGATATCAAGGCAGAGGCAAAGGCTAGACAAGAGGAGAATAATCTAGATTATAGATGGTTGATGCTCAAATAATTAATCATTAATGTACAATGGATGTCATATCTATCTTGATTTATGTACAAATATGCATGATTCCATATCTTCTACAATTAATATGGTATTTTGGATGTTTTTTTAATATAAATGAAAATATATATATATATATATATATATATATATATATATATATATATATAGTAGACACTTCCGAGATGCTTTGCTTCCTAGATTTTTTGGAAATGACGCTTCCGTGTCCCCGCTTCCAAAAAGTGTTCCCGCTTCGTCCCTGCTTCATGCAACGTTGATCTAGGCTCATCAAGGATTGCAAACGAAATCTAGAATTTGAATTCGACATGAAGGATTTGGGGTTGATGCTCTACTTCCTAGGATTGGAAGTTTGTAAGAAAGATGGAGATATCTTCATGGGAAAGGAGAGGTATGCCTCGGAAATTCTGAAGAGGTTTAGAATGCAGAATTGCAGGCCCGTGGCCATACCCATGATCACTAATTGGAAAAGGATAGATGCATCAGAAGATACAGAGGTAGACCCCACCTTATATAGACAACTCATCGGGTCATTGATGTATCTGGTTAACACCAGATCTGATATTTGCTTTGTTGTCAACACTCTTAGTCAGTTCATGGTGGAACCCAAAAGAGTGCACTGGGCCGCAGCAAGGCACGTCTTGAGGTATGTACGAGGAACAACCAAATTTGGTATTAGATATGGCAGAGGAGAGGATGTCAGACTCGGTGGATTCACATATGTAGATTGGGCAGGAAGCTTAGTAGACAGGAAAAGTACCTCTGGATATTGTTGCAGCATTGGATTAGGAATGGTGCCCTGGTGCAGCAAGAAACAAAGGTCAGTAGCATTGAGCACAGCCGAAGCCGAGTACATGGCGGCTAGTACAGCTACGTGTGAAGCAATCTGGCTTCTGAAACTTCTTGTGAGTCTATTCAGAAGCAGGATGGAGCCAACTAGTGTTTACTGTGACAATAAGAGTTGTATCAAACTCTCTGAAAATCTAGTATTTCATGATCGGTCCAAACATATTGACATCAGATGTCATTTTATCAGAGATTGTGTTCATCGTGGGGTAGTACAACTCCAGTACATTCCACAAACGAACAAACAACAAATATACTCACTATGGCTCTGGGGAAAATTAAGTTCACTCAGTTCAGGGATTAGCTAGGTATGACTGAAAATCCATTTTAGTAAGAAATGGATCCTCAGCGCAGTTGAAGGAAGGAGTTGCAGTACAGTAGCAGTTGGCAGCAGCATCAAGAGTCAGCAGCAGTACAGATGCAACATTGGTGCAGTGTTGGTGAGCAGCATCTACAACACAACAATAGATGGTACATAAGTCAGAGTAGCACATTGAGTGTTTTTTTTGCTAGAGCACTTTCCTCGCTAAGAGGGATTGTTGATTTATGGTAGCATTAGATGTGCTCTAGCCTTGTAATTTTGTATATAGGCTAAGACACATGTATTCCATAATAATCAGAAAGGATTTTGGAAGATTCCACTTAGAGATGGTTTAATTAAAATAGTTAATCATTTTTTAATGTTTTCCTAAGTGTAAACTTAGGGAAACAGATTAATTAAAGGGTATTAATTAAAATTAGTGTGAATCTTCTAGAAAAAGTCATGGATCACCTCCAAGTTAATCTTAGCCCTTGATTATGTTTTAATCTTGGCCATTTAAGGTTCTACAAAAGAATATAAGGACGGTGAGGGGCCTATGGAAAAACACATCAGACAGAGAAAGCATCAAGAGTTCGATTTCTTCAGTGAAAGGAAGAGGAAGAATCGAAGTGATTCTCATTTGCAAAGAGGGGAAGGTGAAATCTCCAGGAGGGAGAATTTCTGAAGCATAGATAGTGCATGAAGAGGAGTGAGAGAGGAGCCAAAGCATCAGCGCAGAGTTACTCTAGCAACAGTTACGTTGGGCCAGCGCAGAGAAGCAGAGGGAGTTTTGATTTCTGTTGGAGGGGCTGCTTAGGGTTCATCCGGTTTCAGTAGGACAGTTCTGGAAGGAAGGAACACTCTAGTCTCACACAATAGCAAGCACCGAAGCAACCATGACAAGCAGCAGTAGTAGTGATGCAGTGACAACGTGAGTGATGCAGTCACTCTGTAGAAATCACGCAGAGCTAGTCAGTGTGGGTGCAGGTCAGTGCTGGAACTTCGTGGTGAAGTGAGAATTGTCTCACTCAACCTTTTCTCATCAGAATTCTTCAAGTGATTGATTGACATTTACAATCACACATTTGTACTTAGAATTTTTACATAATAAAGAAACCCTCAGATCTGCTGCATTGGTTTTCCCACATTTGGTTTTTCCAGGGACAATTGTCCAAAAATAATGGTGTCTATGTGTGATTACTTGTGCTATTTTTATATGTGATTTGTTAATCGTGAAGTCTGCAGCGTATTCTATTTTGTTATTTAACACAAGAGAAATGTTAAATAATTGTGTTTGACAATGCAATAGAAGAAATTCAATAAGTAGCTACAATAGAATTCTACATTATAGAATTTTCACAAGTAGGAGCATTTTCAAGAGGCTTAGGTACCGTTCCTTCAACATATTCCAAGACATCATTCTCATCCAAGGTCACCTTCAACTTGATCTTCCAAGTACCAAAATTAGGTGAGTCATTCAACTTCTCTCCCTCCTCGAAGTATGAGGTAGACATCTTGACCAAGTCAAATAAGCTTCCTTCAAATCTTTCTGAAGGTGATTGTTGGTCTCTTGTCTTCACCTCGGCTCTGAAACCATGTTAATTTTCCAATGTTCAACACTTAGCACAATCACTTATTTCAATTCTTCTTCAATCGACAATCAATTTATCCAATATAATTCAATTTTCCAGTAACAGTAAGCAATTGTAGATAGAACAGTAAGTCTTGTTGACCACTGGAGTGGCACCGGATGATGATGAGAAGACTCCATGCCCAAGGATGAACCAAAAGACATTTGTACCATTAGATATCATCAGATATCATCAGTTCAACAGAGTTTTTAAACTCTACTTCTACATCTTATCATTTTCTCTTTTACCCAGATTCCACGCCCTACGGAGAATTGTAATAAGTGATGCTAGTAATGATGAGTGTTGAGTCAGTATTGAGTTTGTAACAGGCCTAGGTAGCCTGGGACCTTGCCAACAAGTGAGTATTACTCTGGGACGTTTTTTTTTACTTGGTTAATTATCATCTCCCTACTAGGAGTTAATAGTTAATTGAGTTTTTTCCTTCAATTTTACCCCAAAGCCAGAGTACGGCTTGATGGTGAGGCCTTGGGTGAGTCCTAGTGTCTAGAGTCAATGTATATTACCATACTAGATCACACAAAAAATTTCGTGGAATTTGGTTAGGTCTAGGTAGTGATTTTTTAATTTTTTAGATTTCCTGCAAGTCGAAAATTGCAATAAAAATTGTAATTGAATTGTAATAAGTGTTGCCTAGAGAAGTTGTATGGGGTATGAGTAATCAAAATTACACCTCTCACGCTCAAACTTCTACTATGACACACTTTGAGGGGTTAAAAATGTGTTTTGAACCCTCAAAACCTACTTTTCGTAAGTTTAGTGAGAAATCTGGGAATTAATTAAGCCAAAAATTAAATAAATGGAGAAAAATAAATATCCACACATGTTAAATGAGGTGGAAATGAGGTGGAAAATTATGAAGGAGTTAAAGTGAAGTCCCAGGATGATGTGGACTCTTAAAATCAAGGAAAAGACATGTGGTCAAATAAAATTGAATTTCCGGCATTAAATGAGAGTTGCTTACTTGGAAATTCGAATTTGTGAAGTTAGTGCACATTTGGGAGAATATTTGGTGGTGATTTTTGTGGGAAATTGTCCCCACATGGGTTACCGACCATATACACGTCCTAGGAGATAGCTTAAATGGAAAGAGTTGGGAATAGGTGACAACCCCTTCTCTGAGTTCCTTGCCACCAACCACACCTCTGGGGTTGAAGGCTTTTCCCACTAACTGTAGGTAGGTGTAGGCAACAAGCGATAACAAGTCCAATGCACAGTAGAAGAAAACCAAGAACAAGAGAGATACAATATTTTGTCAAAGATCAAGGAAAAACCCCAGAAGGGGGAAAACCTTAGTTGCACGAAACGGGGAAACAGAAACAAGTTTCCGAAATGGGAAGCGATACGAAATGTGACCTCCTCAAATTTTGGAAACGGGGAAACACGGTATATATATATATATATATATATATAATTTAAATTTATATTAGAATTGAGGACATTTAAGAAATGTTATGTGAAATCATAAAAGTTTAAAACATACATGATAAATCATAAAATACAGACACAATGAAAATAGAAATATCGGAATATCGAAAACTTGCCTTTATTATATATCAAAATCTCAAAATCAGCCTTTGTTATATATATGAGGCTGCAAATACAATAAAGTCAAAAGACTAATACTCATTATCAGAATCCTCATCAAATATAGCAGCAGAAGCATGCTTAGCAGTGGATGGTGTAGCTGAAGAAGATGTTTGGCCAATTCTGCTTCTATGATCCTGGTCCTCAATATTCAAGGCAGCAAGAGAGAGATCCAAATCAGGATTTTCTAGATCCACATCCTATTCCTTAGAAAGACCATTGCCATATTCTGGACTCCTACGAGATGCAAGGCGAAGGTTGGAGTGCACATAAACAAGATCCTCTGCCTTCTGTGATCCCAACCTGTTGCGCTTCACAAAATGAATAAAACCATAGGTGCTCCAATTACTTTTTGCTGATGAAGAGCTTGCCACTTATGAAAGGAGGCGAATGGCAAGGTTTTGCAAATGTACACCATTTGCTCCATGACAAATCCACCATCTAACTGGATTCATGGTGCTTCTCTCCTCCAAAGATGATATATCTGAATAATCATCTATTCCTACAGCAAAACTGGCAAATTCTTCTTTCACATCCCTGTGTAGATGAGCTGCAAAAATTCTCATAAGGGTTGTTTTCACTGCATTAGCCACCTCTCTATCCTTATGGGTTGCCTTCCTCTTCCCATTGCTTTGAGCAATAAGTTTCTCATCATAAAATTTTGGGTTCAAGGCATGTGCTAAAGTATGCAATGGAGTGTTGAAATTGTTCCACCTATCAACAATGATTTTCTTGATTAATTAGGTAAAATGATCATCTACAAACAAAAGCTGTGGAGACTCTTGTGAAATGATTTCCATAGTTTTCTCAACCATGGATTCCATGCCATCATATACCTCTCCTAAGAAAGGTTGGTCAGTGTCAGCATTCCGAAGAAGCTCAAATGTAGTAGTTGTGAACATTAACAAGAAATCTATCTTTCTCCACCAATCCTCATCAAGGTATAATCTACGCACCGTAGATCCCCGCTCTGAATCTACCTGTCTCCACTCAGCCCAAAGCTAACTCACCACTGTAGACACTAATGCTTGCTTAACCTCAACAAGGCGGCGCAACATTATGAAGTTTGAAGCATATCTTGTCTCAACAACTTTTAACAACTCCAATTTGGAGTACTCTCAAAATATTGCTCGACATTGATGGTGGTTGGTCATGAATTTAACAATTTACCTTGCTTCCCCTATGAGTTCCTTTATCCATGGAACTTTATTGTCAATCTCCTATAAGATCAGATTCAAATTATGGACAATGTAGGGTGTCCAAAATATGTGGTCATAACTCCCCTCAATAATCAAACTTGCAGCCAGTGTTACACGGGGTCTCGCCCCCCCACCTAGGGGTCTAGATTCCTCGCCCCCTCGCGCTCCGGGGCCTTGGGGACTTCTAGGGGACGTTTCCCTCACGCCCCCTCACGCCCCCGCACACCCCCTTTCACGCCCCCTCACACCCCCTCACACCCCCCTTCACGCCCCCTCACGTCCCCTCGCCGCCCCTTTTAGTTTATGGTTTCGTGTTAAAAGTTGATGTGCCACTTATCATATTTGAGAATCCAAGTGATTCTGATTCAGATGGTGACATGGTTGTTCCTGATATATTCGTGCAGAAGTTGGATGCAGAGACTACTGGGGCATTAACTTGAGCATTTATGCTCATTTATCATTATGATGATATCATTTGATATTCATATGTTATGTTTTATGTTTTATTTTTCAGACATAACTTATTTGCGTTTAAGTTTTATGTTTCAGACTTGAGTTGTAAACTTCAGTTTAAACTCTATTTTGAATCTTGATATAATATGTCATATGATATCTTAAGCTTTATTTTCATTGTACATTGTTAGTAGTTACATTAATGATTATATAGTTACAAACTTAAAAACTTACATGCATGATTGTATGATGTATGTTTTAACTTTTAACTTTTAAATTTGTTTCAATTATATGATTCATCATTCATCGATTTGTAATTTTATCATTTATGATTTATCTTTCATGATGCAAGTGTATGATGACTGTATATACATTCCTTACAAAAATATAGTTACATTATAAATATTAAATTTTATAATTTTTATGACCTCGACGTCCCCCCACGTTTCCTGAAAATTGGTAGGGAGCTTTTGCATAGGCCGCTCCCGCGCTCCCTCACCCCCTGGCTCCCACCTCCAGGGGACTTGGTGGAACATTGCTTGCAGCTTTCCATACTGGTGCATTATCCGTGATATTGCACCACCCTGTTAGGACCAACTTGTTCAATAGATTTGATAATAACATCAGCAATGAATTGTGCATATTTTACCTCTCCTGAGCAGTCTTCCACCTTTAGAAACATTGCTCCTTTTGGTGAAGTGGCAATGATATTTATCAGTGGTCTACGCCTTTTATCTATCCATCCATCTGAGACTATGGTAACCCCAGAGCTATTCCAAGAAGAACGAATTGGTGATAACACATCCTCCACAAGATCCTTCTCATTTTTGAGAAGCTGAGTTCTAACTTTCTCATAGTTGGGCCCCTTGTAGCCTTGAGGAGCTTTGTTAACTACCCTTATCATATCTTGCCAGTAAGGAGAGCGAACAACATTGAATGGGATACCACATGCATAGATGCACAGAACCACTCTGGAATCAACTTCTTCTCTTCCTTGCACATTCACTAGTATAGCAATTCTGCTATCTTGAACTGTATCGGATGCCCCTCTGGATGGTGGTTGTTCGGGTTGTTGTGTGCCTCTCCTCTTCCTTGCTGCAACTACAATCCTTGGCCCAATGTTTGCTGGATTTTTAGCTTGACTAAGATCATCATGCTTTCTTTTAATTGCATCAACCTGATCTTGTTCTCTTTGATATTTCTTCCTTGCCACATGGTCTGATGTTCTTGTTGATTTATGGTAGCATCGAATGTGCTCTAGCCTTGTAACTTTGTATATAGGCTAGGACATAGATAAAACATATAAGCAAATTCAAACATAATAAACACAAACACGAAAAGGATGTTGATTTATGGTAGCATCGCATGTGCTCTAGCCTTGTGACCTTGTATATAAGCTAAAACACATGTATTCCATAATACCCAGAAAGGATTTTGGAAAATTCTACTTAGAGATGGTTTAATTAAACTAATTAATCGTTTTTTAATGTTTTCCTAAGTCTAAACTTCGGGAAACTGATTAATTAAAGGGTATTAATTAAACTAAGTGTGAATCTTCTTGATAAAGTCATGGATCACCTCCAAGTTAATCTTAGCCCTTGATTATGTTTTAATCTTGGCCGTTGAAGAGTCAACAGAAGAATATAAGAAGGAGGGTGAGGGGCCTATGGAAAATAACATTGAGACACTTGAGCCATTGAGCATTTTCGAGTTTGTGTGAGGAGACAGGTTTTGGTCAGAATCGAATCACTAGGGCAGGGTTTGCTAAGTGATTTTGATTCTCTGATCAAATTCAGAGAGGGGCAGAAGCAGAGACTGGTCAGGAGAACCAGGAGTGCATTTCAGAGAGAGGAAACATTTACGCAGAGAGAGACAACGCATTTTTCCTAAGGGGTGACGCAGTTCCCGCGGGAAAACATGCAGAAGCAGCGTAGTGTCTCTTGGAGTCAGTCTGGAGGTAGCTAGAGGCTAGGGTTTCTGAGCCAGGAGGGCCAAAACTCAGTCTCAGATTAGCTTGGTCAGTTGCAGAGAGAGGTGACGCAGTTTCTCAGGCTTGCCCACATAGGCTTACGCAGTTCCAACGTAAGCACTCACACAGAGGCAAAGAGGGGCTTCACCAGCGCTGTTTAGATCAGCCAAAGACTTGCAAAGTGAGGTATATCTCACAATTACATTTGTTGTATAGATTTCTCTGATAGGTGAGCCGGATATTGGCACCCTAGTTGTACTCAAGTTTCTGCTTCTTAATAATACAAAACCCTTAGATCTGCTGCACTGGTTTTCCCTAGTTGGGTTTTTCCGGGGACTTAGTCCAAAATAACTGTGTCAAATGTGGTTGTTTTTCATTACATTTTGTTCAGTTTGTTTCAGCACTTAGATTTATTCCGCAGTATTATTTGTGTAGACTGCTTCAGAAATTACTTCGAGATTTCACTGTAATGAAATAATTATCAAAATAATAGGAAAAGTAATTCAGATTTGTTGCAGTAGGAATCCAGATCTAGGATTTTTCACATGGTATCAGAGCTTATTCAAGCTGAAGCGCAAGAGAAACAAGAGTGAACCATTAGATCAACGTATAAGAGACTGGGATCTGCGTAAGCAGCAACAGACCCTCCCAGAGATTATGCTGTCCAGGCCAGAAGGGCAATCTAGTGCAGAAAAAGGCTCCCTTTGAGAGAGTTGACAGAGGGGTAAGCATTTTTCAGTTGCAGAAGAAGCAGCGTAGTAGTCCAAGTGTAGCTGAAGGACGCAGTTACTGCACAACAGTAAGAGCTAGTGCATAAAGCGTCAGAAAATTCTGAAAAACACAGATTGGGGATTTCTTGATCTCAGAGAATTTCTTACTCAAAGAAACTCAGTTTCTCCCGTGCAGCAGTAGAAGCAGTGACTTACTCCACAAGGAGTGCGTAAGTCCAGCTGAGCAGAGGGTTAGAGAGATTAATCAACAGTTGATGAGATGGCCAACAACGAATTGCGTGACCAAGATAGATTGGAGGGTGCCTCCAACTATGTCATTTGGAAATCAAGGATTGAGTCTCTCCTTGATGAGCATGATTTGAAAGCCCTCATAGAGAGCGCATGTGCAGAACCTTTGGATGCAGCACATCTGAGACAATTCAAGAAGAATATGGTAAGAGCCAAGCGATTGATCCTGGATGGTGTGAAGGATCACATCGTACCCCACATAGTAGCACAGACCACTGCTAGAGAGATGTGGGTAGGGCTAGAAAAACTATACCAAGGATCTTTCGAGCAGTGGAAGATGTACCTTGAAGAGAAGATGCATAATACTAGGATGAAGAAGGTAGAGCGTTTTGACTCCTCCTTGTCTCGTATTCTAGAAAACCGAGATCAATTGTCAGCAGTAGGATCTGCTCCTAGAGACTCAGAGCTAGTAAGGCTCACTCTGAACTTTGTTTCAGAGGACTATCAGGTCTTTGTCCAAAGTATTCTGGGCAGAGAAAGACTTTCAGGATGGGAAGCGATGTGGGCAGCCTTACAGCAAGAAGAGTTGAGGAGAGATCTCCTCAAAATCCATTTGGAGGATGGCAACAACGGTTCAAAGATCAAGAAGGAGGAAGAAGATAACATTGCCCTTGCATCAAAGGGGCAACAGAGGCAAAAGAAGAAAGATCTGTCCAAGATCAAATGCTTTCGGCATGGGGAAATGGGACATTATGCCACACAATGTCCTCTTAAGAAAAAGGATAAAGAGGAGAAGGAAGATGCACAAGCAGGAGCTGCCAAGATTGAGGCAGAAAAAGATTGTGCTATGTTAGCTTATATTTTGAAAGGAGAGAAGTGGGCTGACTTGGAGTTGTAGATCCAGAATCTAGAAGTGGTAGGATCCTTGAATGTTTTTCCGAACTCTTGGATCACATGCAAGCTACGACAACTTTATGATAGTAGCAGGATGGACAGTTGCAACAGAATATGATAAGATAGTGCAGTGGCTAGCAGTACTAGAGCTTGATCAACGCAGAGAGGGAGCAGCAGCATCAGCATTTGAGCAGCAGCAACGTAGTGCACACTGGTGCAATGCAGTGCAGAGCAGCAACAATGCAGTATTTTTCAGAGAGCTAGTGCAAAAACTAGCAGCAGTCAGCCTTATTTTTCAGTTGCAGATTTTCTTGTCCAAATTTCGGATGTTTTTCTGTTGCAAGTAGCAACAGTGCAACAATGCAGCAGCAACAGTAGTTAAGCAGCAGCGGCAACAACACAGTGTAGTGCAGAGTAGTGCTCACGCAGTGCAGAGCAGTGCTCATGAAGTACAGCAGCATGGTTGCAGAATTCAGAGGGAGTTGCAGTACAGTGGCAGTTGGTAGCAGTATGCAGAGTCAGCAACAATACAGATGCAACATTTTTTGTGCAGTGTTGGTGAGAATCATCAACAACACAGTAGTAGATGTTCCAAAAGTAAGAACAACAACACATTGAGGTGTTTTGCTAGAGCACTTTCCTCACTAAGAGGGAGTGTTGATTTATTGTAGCATCAGATGCGCTCTAGCTTTGTAACTTTGTATATAGGCTAGGACACATGTATTCCATAATACCCAGAAATGGTTTTGGAAGATTCCACTTAGAGATGGTTTAATTAAACTAATTATTCGTTTTTTAATTTTTTCCTAAGTCTAAACTTAGGAAAACTGATTAATTAAAGGGTATTAATTAAACTAAGTGTGAATCTTCTAGACAAAGTCATGGATCACCTCCAAGTTAATCTTAGCCCTTGATTATGTTTTAATCTTGGCCGTTGAAGAGTCAACAGAAGAATATAAGGAGGGTGAGGGGCCTATGGAAAATAACATTGAGACACTTGAGCCATTGAGCATTTTCGAGTTTATGTGAGGAGACACAACTTCCGGTCAAAATCGAATCACTAGGGCAGGGTTTGCTAAGTTATTTTGATTCAGTGATCAGATTTAGAGAGGGGCAGAAGCAGAGACTGGTCAGGAGGACTAGGAGTGCATTTTAGAGAGAGTCAACATTTACGCAGAGAGAGACAACGCAGTTTTCCGAAGGGGTGACGCAGTCCTTGCAGGAAAACACGTAGAAGTAGCGTAGTGTCTCTTGGAGTCAGTCCGGAGGTAGCTAGAGGCTGGGGTTTTTGAGCCAAGAGGGGCCAAAACTCAGTCTCAGATTAGTAGAGAGAGGTGACGCAGTTTCTCAGGCTTGCCCATGCAGGCTTACGCAGGTTTAGCGTAAGCACTCACACAGAGGCAGAGAGGGGCTTCACCAGTGCTATTTAGATCAGCCAGAGACTTGTAGAGTGAGGTATATCTCACAATTACATTTTCTGTCTAGATTTTTTTGAAGGGTGAGCCGGATATCAGCACCCTAGTTGTACTCAAGATTTTGCTGCTTAATAATACAAAACCCTCAGATTTGCTGCACCGGTTTTCCCAAGTTGGGTTTTTCCAGGGACTTAGTCCAAAAATAACTGTTGCAAATGTGGTTGTTTTTCATTACATTTTGTTTAGTTTGTTTCAGCACTTAGATTTATTCCGCAGTATTATTTGTGTAGAGTGCTTTAGAAATTACTTTGAAATTTCACTGTAATGAAATAATTATGAAAGTAATAGGAGAAGTAATTCAGAATTGTTGCAGTAGGAATCTAGATCTAGGATTTTTCACAGTTTTCGTGCAACCTATAATCCCCTGTCCTCCTCCATGCAAAAGATGTGCCTTCACTCTTGGGTAAGAGCCCATGAGTCACCACCTCCACATCTTTGCAGCTTCTCAACATGCCTCCAAAGAGGATAATATTCAGCCCTTGGGTTGGCCTTGGGGTTTTCACTTGAACCTTTGATGGAAGAAGCCATTGCTACAAAATACAAAAAAAATAAAAAAAAATAAAAATAAAATAAAAATAAAATCTATAAATAAAAAACGTTTTTTATAATTTTGGTAGCATAAACCCTAGAAAATAGACAAAACAATGGGAAAAAACCAAGAAATTGAATGATTTTTACCCAAACTAATTTTGTGTCGCTGAAGCTACCCCAAAATGCCAGAAAAAACAAGAGAAATATGGTTGCAACTAAGCCAAAAACCAAGAATGTTGTAGCTGGAAACTTCGCACTCCAAATCTGCTTTTCAAATCTCTATCTCTTGCTACTGAAATCTCCTTTTCTCACTGGTGAAAGCATCCTAGCTGAAGCATTACTCTCTTCATCCTTTCTCCTCGCCAAAATCACTCTTCTCCAAGTGAAACGACTTGCTCAATTAGTGTGACGAGAGAATGAGGCAAATTGTCTTTTTATAAGTTTAGAAAGCTATATAGAAGCATCCAAGGGACAAATAGAATAATTAAAGTAATATTAGATGGCACGAAAACCAAAAAAAAAAATCAAGTTAAAACGCAGTTTGGGAAGGAAACGCGTTTCCGGCCGTACTGGCAACGTTTCCCTTCCGGGAAACGTACCAGGACGGCTGGAAACGTGTTTCCCGGCCATACTGGCAATGTTTCCCTTCCGGGAAACGTACCAGGACGGCCGGAAATGTGTTTCCTGGCCGTACGGTATGCGTTTCAGCATTTCCATTTCGTTTTTTCTCAGAAACGAGCCCTAGACCCACATTTCTTGCAACTTAGGGGAAAACCCTTCTGAAATTCTTCTTCTATTTGATTGTCATCAAATGTTCAACAGAGAGATACAATGTTCCAATTCATCAACAAAGAGTCAAGGTCAATCCTTTGACTATCCAAGAATCAACTAACCAATATCTAATCCAAAAATGAGCTTAAAAATCAAATCTAGTCAACAAGTCAAATCTACAATTTTGGTCAAAGTCAACGACAACAGTAGTGGCCCTAACCAGTCAATGGTCAATGGTTAATCCAAGTCAAAACAGTCAAAAAAATCCCCACAAAAATTGGTCAAAGTCAATCCTTTGCCTGCAAAAACCTTAGCTGCAGAACTGCAGTCAACATTGATCAAACTTGCTCAAAAAAATTTGGTCAACCTTCTAGTCAACTCGGCCTCCCAAACAGATAATAAATTCGGTCAAACAAGGTGAAAATATCCAAACAGAAGTCAACACACCAAAACATAAGTCTTACTTCCCATCGCACGTGTGGATTCAACCCTGCAATTTCAGATGTAGTACGAACCAATCAAGAGAAGAGAGATGTGTGTGATGATGCTCCAAAGTGATGTGGCATGAGGTCTATTTATATGTGGTGGAGGTGATTCGGATTTATGCAGGAACACAATAATACATAGAAATAAACATAAACACAGAGATTCCGCGGAAATAATATTTCATTTCATTAATATCAAATAACAGAAATATGCTTACAGACATAATAGAAATAAACTAGCTAAGGCACTGGTAGTGTATCTCTGAGAAGAGATGTGGTTGCTGTAGGCCTCTGAACTGTGTTACAATGAGGCTTGAAGGCCTATTTATTGTTGAGAAACAATGGAAAACCATAAACGTCCAAAATCCTAACCCTAGGAGATGAAGCGCCAAAACTATGGGCTCTGTTTGGGTAAATTGGTGTTTCAACTTCCTTGGGACGTAACTTTAGCATATGATCTTCGTTTGACGCGCACCATACCTCGTTAGAAAGATCTATCCGAGGACTACAACTTTTGATGTGAGAAACATCGGTCTATGGACCCATGTTGCTCATGGTTTTCCCAAAAAATGTTGTTTAGGGCTTCAAAACGGCTCCGAAAGTTGAGGACCCGAAAAACTGCTAAAAATAGTAAGTTGTGCTGAAACTGAAAAACTGAAAGAACTGCTGGTGGAGGTTCAAATGGAATAGGTGGGTGGCCACCAATATCCACCTAGATCATTAGGGCCCCAAAACGACTCCGGAAGTTCGGGACCCAAAAACTTGCTAAAAATACTAAGTTGTGCTTAAAGTGAAAAACTAAAAGAACTGATGGTGGGGGTCCAAATGGAATAGGTTGGTGGACATCAATATCCACCTGGATTATTCCTCCCTCCTTAGGAAGCAATGGTCCCCATTGCATTAAGTTCCTCCATGAGAGGCAAACTCTGCTGAACTTGGTATTGGATTTGTCTAGGATGTCGTGGACCTGCTGGCGGGTGTGCTGGATGCGTTCAATAAATTTAGTTTCCTTAGACAGTACATGTGTGGATTATATTTGTGTAATCACATGAGGTATGGCAATATTAGGCGGCAGTGTGTCAGGGGTTAGATCGATGGAGTGCTTGCCCTGACAGTGTAGAGAAACCTCCGTGGGTGAGGAGAAAATGTCCTCGTATTCCTCCATGACTTTGTCCATCTGCTGCAGCCATGCAGGGGAGCCCTATTTCGAGGCTGTGACCACAATCTTCTTCTTTCCCTATTAGCGAGTTGTAAGGAAAATAATTTTCTTGGTTTGGGAAAAAATCTTACTGCGTTGTTTTGCAATAGTCAAGGAGATGGCAGGGGGCGGTATTACCTCCGGTATCCTGTACAATTATTTCCCAAAGTAATAACAACAAAACGAGGCCTAGACTCATACACAACATGTCGCCTCCACAAGTATGGTTGGCCCAATAATACATCAACTACATCAAGAGGAGCAACATCACACAATACCTCATCCTTGAATGGCTTGATGTTGTACAGAAGGCGACACTGCAGGTGGACGTGGAGATCTCTCTCTGGGTGAAGCCACCCGATGGTATACGGCTGCGGGTATGCTAAGGTTGGTAGACCGAGCCGCTTCACGACCTCTGCTGAAATGAGGTTCTTTTGGCTTCCACTATTGACAAGAAATTGCAGTGGAGAACCCTTCACCCACATCTGCGAATGGAAGAGGCGCTCCCCCTCCTCTGGATCCTCGGGATCCTCCCTCTAGAGCTTGGTGGTGGCAACAATGGCACGAGGGTCCGCATCAATGATCTGCTTCTCTTTTTCATCTCCCTTGTCTGGTTTTGGCTCAGGATCAGAACATGCATCTGATTCGAGTGCCTTTAGTTCATCCACCAGCAACTGTTTGGCTCGACACTTGTTTGTGCTGTGAGTGGGGCTGTTATGAAATTCACACCATTTCCCCATGTCATTTGGATTTGTGGTGTTGTTCTGAGTCACCCTGTTTTGGCTTTGCCCCCTATTCTGTGGTTCAAGGGCGCGTTTCCATGGCTTCGGATTCACGGCTCCAAAGTTTCGCTTATTTTACTTAAATTTTTGCTCGATCTTGGTGGCATAGCGATATGCTGTGCCAAGCGAGGTAATGTCGAGGAACTCCATTTCCTCCTGAATGTGTCTGTGCAGACAGCTGCGATACTTGAGCACCAAATGTCTCTCTGAATCTTTAATACCCAAATTTGTGAGCAGGGTATGGAACAAATTCGTCAGTTTGTGCACATCTTGATCCCTTTGTTGCCGCGGCGTGGTCTATTGGATGTACTTGTCCTCATAGCTCCCCACAGGTTAATATTGTTCCTTGATGCCGTCTTCGAATGAATTCCAAGTGGGTGCGGCCGAGAACAGAGAGGGTTCCCTCTTGTCTTTTTGCTCACAGTGGGTTTCTCACCAGTCTTTGACATGGGGGGCAACTTTGAGGAGTGCAAAAATAATCTTTTCTCAGTCAGAGAAATCATGGACTGAGAAATACCCTTTCAGCAAATTCAACCATCTATCGATGGCGTCTACATCTATCTGGCCTTCAAATACAGGAATGTCAAAGTTTACCTATACCTTGAAGGGAGTGGCGCATCCAGAGTGGTTGTTGGATGCAAATGCGCTGTAGGTGGGCAGTCGTTGAAGGATCTAAGCAAAGTTATCCATCATCGTGTTCCTTTGTTTCTCGAGGGCCTCCTCGAGCAATTTTTGATAGGATCTCCTGCTTCCTCGTCTTTCTTTTCTTCCGCCATGGGAGGTCGTCGGGGTTTGCAAGGCTGATCTTGCAGAGGTTCAACCAGCTCGATCCCTAACTCCTTATACCCTGACCTCGTTGGGGACATGCAAAGAAAAACAGAGAAAGAATAGACCGCTCTGACACCACTGATCCGGATTTATGCAGGAACGCAATAATACACAGAAATAAACATAAACACAGAGATGCAACAGAAATAATATTTCATTTCATTAATATCAAATAACAAAAATGTGCTTACACACATAATGGAAATAAAATAGCTAGGGCGCTGGTAGCGTATATCTGAGAAGAGATGTGGCGGTTATAGGCCTCTGAAATGTGTTACAATGAGGCTCGAAGGCCTATTTATTGTTGAGAAACAATGGAAAACCCTTAACATTCAAAAACCTAACCCTAGGAGATGAAGCGCCAAAACTATGGGCCGCGTTTGGTTAAATAGGTGTTTCAACTTCCCGGGGATGTAACTTTGGTATATGATTTCCATTTGACATGCACCATACTTGTTAGAAAGATTTATCCGAGGACTGCAATGTTTGATGTAAGCAACATCGGTCTATGGGCCCATGTTGCTCTTGGTTTTCCCAAAAAACGTCGTTTAGGGCCTCAAAACGGCTCCGAAAGTTTAGGACCCAAAAAACTGTTAAAAATAGTAAGCTGTGCTGAAACTGAAAAACTAAAAAAACTGATGTTGGGGGTTCAAATGGAATAGGTGGGTGGCCACCAATATCCACCTGGATCATTAGGGCCCCAAAATGCCTCCGGAAGTTCAAGACCCGAAAACCTGCTAAAAATAGTAAGTTGTGCTTAAAGTGAAAAAAATGAAAGAACCGATGGTGGGGGTCCAAATGGAATAGGTGGGTAGACACCAATTTCCACCTGGATCAGGAGGAGACCCAATTTGTTCTGTAATTTTGTACACATGTGGGTTTCATCTTAAAAATAATATTTTTCCTTGACCAAATTAAGTTCTTCCAAGGGCTAGTAGGGGCTTCCCTAGATGAGGAAGACTCTCTAATAGAGGAAATTTGTCTCTGAACTACCAAATTAATAAAGATACCACCAAAAAATGGGTAAAAATTGGCAAACATTAGCTAGGCCAAAAAATCACAATTTCACAATTTTTTTCGCGATAAAATCAAGATGTTTGCGACACTGGTTACACGTTACCTGCAAAGAAATTTATGATGAAAGAGTATATTTACCATGTTGAAAGGGTTTATGTGAGGGTTCTTCCTCCCTTATTTCCTTGTTTTATTTTAGGAATATATTATCTTGTATCTATCATCTCGTTGAGAGTGGTTGCTGGATGGATATTTCATTGCAGTTAGAATGGCAGTTCTAGGGCTTTCTATGTATATTTCTGCATTATTTAACAGCAAGTTAAGGCTGATTTTGGCATGTTTATCAGCTCTAATTGTCTTAATCATTTATAAATCAATCTTCATAGATTGATGACTCCAGTCTGCTTTATATTGGGTGGAACCAGTTTATACCGTGATTAGATACATTATGTGAACTTTTTCATTGGGTTGTTTGTTATGCAACTGATGCATTAAGATAAAATTGTGTTAGACATTTGCATAGCATATAAAAACATCATCACATGTAAAAAGATCCATCCAGAAATAGGTATGTATATATATATATATGTGTCAAAATGTTTACATAGTGTGCATCACATAAAATCAAAAAATATACATGTTTGTCTGATAGCAGCCGGAGACAACATGTATCTCAAAACAAAAATATGCATGAAAAGTCCTAAATAGCTAATCAACATGCTGCTCGTGGTAACACACCATCGCACGCACCAATCGCCTCAGCAGTCTGTGAAGGCGACTAGGCACCCCCATAGTGTGTCGCTGGTAAGCTAATGGGACGTCTGCCAGCCGTGCATAGTCCGGGATCCCCGGGGCAATGCCCTCCAAGTTCTAGATCAGTTCGCTCCCTTCGCCACCCTCAGCCTGAGGGTCATGTGCAACATGGGTCCTCCGCGCGATGGGCGACATGCCCACGGGCCTCTCTGGGCCAACGTCTGCATACACATAAAATTGTTGTTAGAATAGACATGTATTACCAAAAAAATCATAAATACATAAAAATCAAAAAGAGAATCATACCCAGCTCCTCGTCCCACTCCTCCCCCTCTGGGAGTGGAAGATCGGGATCTCCGGTGAAATTCGTCCCAGCATAAGGCCAATCCTTGACCACGATCAGTTGTCGTCGTAACCACCCAAAGAACTCGGGTCTCCAAGACATGTGTTGACCCCCTCCTGACCTGGGCATAAGTGCTGCCCAACAAGCCATCCTTGGCTCCCTCGGAATTGGCTCGGCAACTATTGCCCCTTGGCCTTGGAAAATGGGTAGTCGTTCCAGGATGAACGACACCAAAATGGAACCGTAGCCGAACTGCTTTAGTTTGGCTTGCTTGCATCTTGTTAGCTGCCTCTTTATGTTGGTTGTCACCGCAGTAGCCCAATCGAACAATGTGGGGTTCATACACTCGGAGGCTAATATGAGTTGGGCCTTGGTTTCCTCATGTGGAGCTTGCGATCCTGCAGCTCGTGTAATGGTATGAAGCACTACCTTGAGTGCTAGGTCCCAGACAGTGTGGATGTCCACCTTCCCGCTTCCCGATCCTGTTCGTGCCCCTGGGCACACTCTTGCCATTACCATCTCCATTTTCTCTCCGGAAAGTCTTCTTCCGGTTATGATTGGCACTGGACCTCTGCGCGACAACCCGGTAATAAAATAGACGTCAAAAACCTCAAGTTCTAGCACTTGGTCCCGAAGTTTGAATACTTCCTCATTTTCATCCCATATGCTGACCAAGTACTGTAGCAGCTCAGGTTGAGCTCGTAAACATGGAGTAAGGAAGAATTTTTTGAGTCCACAATTCCTTAGTGCATTCATACAGGCTTCGTTCTCCATAGCCATTTCATCTTCCTCCCCATGTTCCCTCTCCTTCCATTCGATAACCATTTTGCCTGTATATCTACATCAACACAATAAAAAATGCTATGTTAGATCTCTGGTGCATTTAAAAATCCACATGGGTAGCTCACATTTTGAAATGTTTAAGCGGAAAATTGTGTTGCGCCATTGGAAAACAGTCGCTCCAGTTGGCGCTACCCCTTTGTGAGGAAATGTCCATTGGCGCGGGTCCGTGCCTGATACCCGCGCCAATGGAGCAAGCCATAAAATTTTAAAAGGGCCCTCCCAGAAGTCTAATGCACAATGAAAACTCATAAAAAATGGATTAAAATGGAGCTTAAGGGAGCGCCTTTTACCTGGAACAAACGAGGAGCTGAATGACGTCCCAGATCAGTCGCAATCACCGTCGCAAGTTTGCACACAAACAGACCACTATTGCTCTCCAAGTGAGGTAAAAAGTAAAAGTAAATTTGTTTTACCATTTGAAGCCTATTTATAACTTTTTAAGTCAAAAATTAAGTTTTAAATGTCATTTTCTCAATATTTTGATATATTTTGTCGAAAAATGGATTTTACACTTGCTTTTATGTGCAGCGACAGGTTTTTATGCAACTTGAACGGTGATACGAGTTGTATTTTATACTCTTTCTCGACTGCAACCTACCATAGAGGCAATCCCTACTAGCTCAGACGGGGTCTAGCAACATCGTAACACGCAATGGTGCAAGCTCCTAATTGCAATAAACCAACTTGCGAAGAAGGCTGCATTTTGAATCCAACGTTGTCGTTTGCGAGAGGAGGTAGCGTCCCCGTTCTCTTTGCTCGACGTATCACAATCCTTCATGCTTGTCGCGACGAACACCTGCACACGCAAGAAACACGACAAACACAAGCGTAAAATCCAATATATACAACTATGCGTCAGTCAAAGAAGACACAACTCATCATCATAATGAACAATACGAGTGGAACCATAACCAATAGTCGCTTATCATTAATTCATACAAAGGAAAATACAACCTGGCTTTGACGCTGAATTCTCCTTCGGCGGGTCGTCAGCGGACTACGTCTCGATAAAGCTTGTCAGGAATGGGGAAAAGCCTCTCTCTTTGATCGTCAATCTCCTTGCTATTGATTTGGCTCTATGAGGACTATTGCAGCATTCTTTAGGCTATGGAGGCTCTTGGAGATTCAACCATTCAACCCTTCAGCTATTCATCCCTTCAGCCATTCAACCCCTTCATCAATGGATGAAGGCTATATTTATAGAGGAGAGGAGGAGGTTGGGATCCCTACAATAGTGGAAGGGAGGCCTTATCCCTTGGGAGGTTCCCCATAAGGTGGAAACAAGAGGCCAAAGGAGGAAGGCCGCGGTTATTCAGTCGAAACCACTCCTCATGACTCATCTACGAAGTTGTTGTAATTGAAACTTCCCCTCTTTTTTTTAAAAATTTTCTATAAGAAGATTGGCGCGGGTGCTTAACTCGGACAGAGTGCCAATTGGCGCGGGCTCAGTGTTAATTTTCCTCATTGGCGCGAGGACATAACGGGCTACCAGTGCCAAGGCAAAAACAAGTGTTTTTAGGGGTCTGCTCAGGAAATGATCAACAAAAGGAATGTTGTCCTCATGGCAAGGGATGCAATGATGGTATTTGCAAGGCATGAAACTGCTTATTGGTCACATAAATGACCCTCCAATGGGCGAGATGGGGATTGCAGGGACGGTGACAAGTGCGTAGCAAGGTGCCTTAATTTTCTATGTCATTTCACTCCTAGTTAAAATGGAACTTTTAGGGCTCTCCATGTATATTTCTGCCATGTCACTTTTAGGGCTCTCCATGTATATTTCTGCGTTATTTAACAGCAAGTTAAGACTGATTTTGGCATGCTTATCAGCTCTATTTGTCTTAATCATTTATAAATCAATCTTCATAGATTGATGACTCCATTTTGCTTTATATTGGGTAGGCACTGGTTTTGGTACCTTATTTTCTATATGCAAACTAATTTTTGCTAAAGTCAATTCCTTATAGCACCTTGAACCTTTGTCATAGTTTCCCTAATCCTATTTTAGGGAAGCCAAGCCCCCTTGTGTGCAGAAGCCCTCCTCCTCTCCTCTAAAAGAGGGGAAGTCATAGTTTCCCTGCCCCCTTCTTACCTCACAAAACAGGTGAAGTCATAGTTTCTTTAAACCTACTTAAGGGAAGCCTAGTTCCCCTTGTGTAGGGAAGCCCCCCTTCTCTCTCCCAAAAGAAGGGGAGTACTACCATGGTGATAGTGGATAGTTTTTTTTTTTGAGTCTTTTTAGGATTTTAGGGAAGTCGAGCCCCGTGTAAGGAAGCCTCACCTCTCTCAAAAGAGAGGGGAAGTACTATCACCTTGATAGTGTGTGGGTGGTTTTGTGAATGGTTTTCTTGATTTTTTTTTAGAATTTTACTTTGTGGTTGGGACTTTTTACACCTTAAATTAGAATTCAAGATGTGACAATTTCCAAACATTTTATTTTCGAGCAAGGAGGGTTGACTTGATAAATGTTCATAAGGATCATACCATATTTTGCATAGTCATTTTCAAGTCTCTCTGAGTGTTGACTTTCTTAGACATGGGTTGATAAGGATAGTTACATTATAATTTGCATAGTCATTTTCAAGTCTCTCTGAGTGTTGACTTTCTTAGACATGGGTTGATAAGGATAGTTACATTAGGGGAATTTTGAGGTTTAAAATGAGCGTCTTAAGGAAAATAATAAAATAATATTTATGAATTTATAAAGGAAACTAATTTTTTTTTTAATTGTATTTTCAGCTTATCTCCTTAATTGTCAACTGTAGACACCCATTGGATGCAGAATTCAGTTCTACATCCAACAAGTATCCACTTTGCATGCAGCACTGCATGCAGAGTGGGTACTCTTTGGATGTGAAATTAGATTCCACATCCAACGGGTGTCTACATAAACATTAGGTAAACCTGGGAGATAAGCAAAAAATACAATTAAAAAAAGATAGCATTTATCTTTTCCCTCTAAAATATTTTTCCATGGCATCATCTTCTTGATCCTATTGGTTCCTTTAAAGTTAATTTTGTTAGTACAGTTTTTGTTTTGAGACCCAATTTTTACCTCAAAATTCCCCTAATGCATATCTGTTATGGCAATGCCACCAATGTCCAAGCCAACAAACAAGGCCTTACTGCTGCTATTACCGATTGGAGCTAGTTGACTTAGATGAGTGTTGGTAAGGATAATATTTGCACATCCCTTGTGGTGACGTGCCCCAATGCCTGAGCCAGCATACAGGTCCTTTCCATGCCTCATTGCTAAAATGAGCGACGTATCCACTGATAAGCTTGAGAATATAGACCAGAGTACAAGGAAATTATGGTATCACCCCAAAAGCCCAAGCTAACTGACTTGAACGAAGTCTTCACTGCAAAGCTTGACAATATATATACCAGAATACAGATACGAGGGGATCACATCCCACCTGCTATGCTGAAGAGTTTGTTTAGCAAGTATTGACAAATGGAAAACCTGATGTCCCAAGAAAGTTCATAACATATGTACTCGCTCATTGGATCCCAATGCAAGAATTAACTAAGATAGTTTTGATTCCAGCAGATTTTACTGTATGGGGTGTAAAAAAAATGGATCGTATGTCTTTCATTCATTGAAATTGATGGTGAACAAACCTAAATATGATTTCTGGCTGACTTGTTTGGTTTGTGATTTATTCAGTTCTTGGCAGGGATGGCAATATGCACAAACTGTGCTCTTCTTGTGTGTTTATATGACCAAGAAGAAAGATGGAAAATAGAGCCTGGGCTGGCAGCCATTTTGTTGATGGAACATGTGTTACTTCTAATCAAATTTGGGATCGGCTGCTTAGTGCCCGAGGTAAGAATTTACTATTTTCCATGATTTGACGTGTTTCATGTGGCATAAGGTTGATATTCGATTCAATGTCGATATGTTTGGTGATGAAGGAGCCTACATGGGTGAGAGCAAATCGAATCAGACATGCACAAGCACGGGATAGTTGCTCCCAACAACTCCTGGAAAACATCTGCAAGCCTGAGAAGAAGATATGCTAGCTCTGTGTTGAAAAACATTTGGGTTTAAAATCGAACATTCCCACTCCTCTCTCTTGCTGTGTATAGCCATAGGCATTTCGTACTGGAAATGTCTCTCTGTAAAGGTTTAATTTAATGAACACACTCTCTGTTTCATTTCTTTTTTTTAATTAGCACTTCAAGAGAATAATCCCATCATTAATTAGTACAAAGTATGAGTTTAAGCATGTAGGATATTGAGATGTTATTATTTCTTGGTTACGTAAGAACTACAAATTTGCATACCAGGAAAACGAAAGCTTTTTTAGAGAATACATACGCTATCTTGTGGTTATTGATACGAACCTTCAAGATCCATTTTAACTTCAAAGTAGATGTTGACAATTGACTCAAAATGTAGAAACACAACCATGTACATGGCTCTCATATTTTCACACCTCTGTTAAATAATTGACACAATATGATACTTACCAATTCATTTATATGGTCAAGGCCGTTTGCGTCCTCTTGGACTTAATTTTGCTCCTTGTGAGCATCACTCTCGCGTGAGTATTATAAGCAATGAAATGGCTTCACAGTTTGTTTAGTCATCATATATTCGAGGTGGTTTGCCTATTATTGGACTTATCTTGTGGCTTGTGAGTGTCACTCACTGAATATTAAGGCCAACGAAACACCATGACAATTTGATTATATTGAGGGTGGTTTGTATATCATTGCTTTCATCTTTCTGTTCTTAATTTTTCCATCTAACCAAGTAGACAATTCGATTATATTGAGGGTGGTTTGTGTATTATTGTTTTTATTTTTTTCTGTGACTGAGTAGGTCTTTTTCCTTCATGCTGCTCTGTTTTTTTTCAATTTCATTTTCATATATTTTTTTTTTCATGTAATTAAGTATTCCGTTTTCTTAGTCTATAAATATTTTACTTACTTTTTTAGCCTATTTTCTTAACCTATAAATAAGGGTAAGATAATATTTTCAGGTTTAAGTTATTTTTTTCCTATTTTTCTGAACCTATAAATAAGGGTAAGATAGTATTTTCAGGTTTAAGGTTTTTTCAGGTTTAAGGTTATTCAAATAACAAGGCTTCAAATCATTATAACTATATAATCATATAAACTCAATATTTATTTCATGTACACGAATTGAATTGGTTTAATATACTCATATAAACTCAATATATATTTCACGTAAAAGAATGAATTTTTTTTTTTTAATTTGAGTCTTTTCCCTTTATACGTAACAATAATTTGTTTTTTAATTTGTTTTTTAAGCCTTTCACCAACAACATACTCTCGTATAAACTCAATATTTATTTCACGTACAAGATTCGGATTTGTTGTTTTTAATTTGTTTTCAATACCAAAATTGAATTTGTTTTTTTTTTTCTATAAATAAAGATATGATGATATTTTTCAATTCAATATTTATTTCAATACCAAAATTGAATTTGTTTTTTTTTTTCTATAAATAAAGATATGATGATATTTTTCAAAGTTCAAGGTCATTTAATAACAAGGTTTTAAGTTATTACAACAATATATTTGATATAAATTCAATATTTATATTATTTACATAATTGGATGCAGATTGAGAGGATAATAATCACTCCTTTCAACTACTGAGAAATAAAATCAATTACTTTTTTTTTCTTTTTTTCTAATTGAAATAAATTTGATTAATCTTTAATATTTGAATCTGCTCACTTTTCCTTAATAAAGGTTGCACGAATCTACTCACTTTTCTTTAATATAGGTTGCACAATCTTTTGAATCTGCACACTGTACAATTGATCGAGGGTGCACAGGTCTTCTTTAACATGCAACATGACTTGACAGATCCCAACTCGGCTCTTCTACGAACTCTTCACAGAATGCACACAATCCAATGCGCCAAACGGATCTACTCTGCCTTCAATGCTCTCAACCTAGCTCCTTAATGCATGACTCTATTCCCTAGAACTCAGCTCGGCTCTGATCATAGTATTAAAAACTGAAATCAGTGACCAGACCAGTCCACCTAATAAATCGGGTTTCAAATCGGAATCGATGAAATTGGGACTGGTCAGATCTCAATGAATCGGCTTTTAAAATATTCATTAAATAATTAATTTTTAATGTAAAAAAGAAATATTTTTAAGATTTAAAACCATGATTCCAAGCTAATAGAGTTAATATTGACAAAATATTCAAAGTTTTTTCATCTATCTACCATGTAAAGGTGAATATATCAGTAATACATATCATCGACAAAATACATAAGCAATGAGGCTCTAAATAACCTTTAGAGTATGAAAACAATGCTCTAAGCTATAGGGCTACTGACCTACTACAAATCTGAATATCAATGATGAACAACATGATCACTCCTCATCATGATCAAACTCATCACCACTACTAGACAAGAGATCATCAACATGAGCTACATAATAAATATGGCTCAGAGTTTGAGGACTCCTAAAACTCTACAACTTTAGTAGTAGTAGTAAAAAAAATAGACATCAAAACTACAAATCATTGATCAACATGGTCACTCATAAAACTCATCATTGATTCATTGCTACTAGAAATGGGATCATCAATAAGAGATACATAAACATCATCTAGCTCAAAGTCTTTAGACTTGGATTGATCAACCTTATAACATGATAGAAATTGAAAAAGTTTAACATGCCTAACCAATGATTTTGGTTTGAGTGAAGGGTTCATCTCCTCAACCTTACATTGTGGTAGAAAAAAATTAGCATACCTAACCAGTTATGTTTTCCTTTGAGTGAAGGGTACATTCTTGTTAAGGCCACGATAGAGGAGTTCAACAATCAATACCAGCAACATCAACAAAGTTCAACAATCAATGCCACCAACATCAAGGTTCTTAAAGGGCTTCATGCTCTTGATCAAATGTTAATCTCATACCCTCACACATGATAGAATCAAATGGAAACATTGCAAACCCCCAAACCATGAAATCTTGAAAACCATTAAGTTTGTTGAATTTTGAGTGAAATCTAAAATTCTAGTTTCTCCATATGAAATCCAATGAGGTCGAAACCACTCTCAAACATCCAGAGTCATTTCATGGTAATATTAAAAATTTAAGTAGTACTTTAAGAATTTAACATTGCCATTAATTTCCAACATTGCTAGGGTTGAGATGCGTCAGGAAAATGAGAGGGTAGGCATGCTTTTCTTAGAGGGGATTTTTGTGGATGAAAACAACCCTAAATTTCCCTCAAAACAACTCCAAAACTCACAAAAATGCATTATGTGGGGTCCATAGTTGGCCTGGCAATGAACCGACCAGTTTAGAACAAAACCGGTTAATTTGACCATAATCCGGCCAGTTTCGTCCTAAACCGGCTGGTTAGCACTGGTTGGACCGGTATTTTTGGCGAAGAGGAGGGTCGAACCTGGTTTGACCCGGTCGGCTAATGAAATGGCCAATTTGACTCGGTCAGTTAATGAAACGGCCACTGGTTAGAACTGGTTGGGTCGGTGTTTTTTGGCGAAGAGGAGGGTCGAACCCGGTTTTTCTATCGGTTTGACTTGGTCGGCTAATGAACCGACCGGTTTGACCTAGCCGGCTAATGAAATGGCCGGTTTGACCGGTTTCTGGTTCAAGTCGACTGGTTTTTAATACTATGGATTTGATCCGATCCAACTACCCTCAACGTGACTCATCAACACCTCTTGGTTGAACTTTTCACACTCACAAACATACTCTCCAAGGTTGACTCGCAGCCTCATCAATCCCTATCACAAACCCAAGACAAGCCTTGTGCTCTAATACCAAATTAAAAAATATGGAAGATGAAATTTAGGAATGAACCGCACAACTCATATGTGAGACGAGCTCGCTGCCAAGCAGCTCTACAAAATATTCATTAATTAATCAAACAAGATTACACATATTTATGTGATTACATTTTTTGTTAGGGAGATCAAACAAACACCTAGAAATTAGGATCTAGTATCTAAATAAAAAAACAATCTAAACCAGTCATAACTACTTTCTCCATTATTTCCAAGTCTCCCCCTTAATGGAGAGAGGATTAATTTCCATACCTAGTATCTCCCTAGGCAATACAAATTTCATCTTTCCAAGAGGCTTAGTAAAGATATCAACACCATTTTCATAAGTATTACAATATTTAAGAAAAAATTCTTTGGACTGTATCTTTTCTCTAATAAAATGAAATTGTGCATTATAAACATGCCTTGTTTTTGCATGATAAACTGGATTATTTTCCAACTTGATTGAGCTCTGAAACTCACATTTTATCACTATAGCCTTATTTTTTTCTTCTCCAACATCTTGAAGAACTCTCCTCAACCAAACAACCTCACAGTGCACACAAAACTTTATACTCGGCCTCAGTGGATGACAAAGATATAGTAGGTTGCTTCTTGCTACTCCATGAAACAATCCTGAATCCAAACTAAAAACATAACCATAACCTGTAGTAGATCTTTTATCATTCGGATTACCAGCAAAATCTGAATCTGAGTAACCTGTCAACTTAACATCAAATGAATAAGTATACTCAAGACCAAAATCAAATGTTCCTTTAAGATACTTTAGCACTCCTTTCGCTACTTTCCATTGGCTTTCTAGAGGTCTCACCATAAATTGACTTAACACACTAACATAATATGCTAAATCAGGTCTGGTTGTAGTGAGATAATTCAAGCTTCCCACTAGTTGTCTATACAATGTACCATCAACCTCTTTGGAGCTATCATTAAAATGAAGTTTCAAATTATGTTGCATTGGAACAATAACAGCTTTATATTGATCCATTTTAAACTTCTTAAGAAATTCTCTGACATACTTACCTTGGGAAGCAAAAGTATGACCTGCATTTCTCCACACTTCAAGACCTAAATAGTAATGTAACTCACCAATATCTTTCATCTCAAATACTTTGACATTTACACCTTAGTTCCAATTTCCTGTAATAATTAAATCATCAACATACAAAGTAATCAATACAACATGCCCCTTTGAATCAAATATGGTATACAAGTTTAGATCACTTCGACTACTCATAAAACCCTGTTGAAGAAAGAAGAAATCTATCTTTTCATACCACAACTTAGGTGCCTGCTTCAACCCTTACAAAGCTTTCTTTAATATGTAAACTAAATGTTCATGACCCTTTTTCACAAACCCTTAAGGTTGTGTCAAATACACCTCCTCCTTTAAATCATCTTTCATAAAAGAAAATTTTACATCTAATTGGTGCAAGTTCCAATGGTACTTTGTGGTTAATGCAATTAACAATCTAATAGTATTTATTTTAGCTATAAGTGCAAATGTTTTTGCATAATCAATGCCTTCTTTTTGCGAGTACCCTTTTGCCACCAATCTAGCTTTTTATTTATCTATACTACCATCTGCGTTAAACTTGGGTTTGTACAACCGTTTACATCCTATGGGCTCTTTATCTTTAGGAAATTCAATCAATTCTCAGGTTTTGTTTTTAATTATAGAGTCACATTCTTCCTTCATTGCTTTTCTCCAATATTCATGTTCATTGGCTTCATTAAATCTCATGGGTTTTATAACATTTAAAACACTACTCATAAAGGCATAATCCTTATACCTTTTAGGTAGGTGAATCTGACAAGTAGATCTCCTTGGCACTTCACACACTACTATTCACTAAAGGTACTTCTGCACCTATGGGTGAGCTTTGACCTAGTAGTATCCATATCATTGGATTCTTCTTCAAGCTTCTGATGCTCATTGTCTTCAGCTTCTTTATTATCTTCAACTTCAGGAAGTATGTGCCACCTTTCATATTTGTTGTCTTTGTTGCCTTCATTTTCCTGCTCATGGAAAATTACATCTTTACTCGCAAATACTTTGCAAGTAGATGGATCAAACAATTTATATGCTTTAAATTATGAACAATATCCTAAAAAAATACATTTGATAGCTTTAGCGTCAAGTTTCTTTTTGTTCTCATACGGGATATGTACAAATACATTATTGGTTTTTGTAGCATCAAATGTACTCTAGCCTCAAGATTTCACAGAGAGGACACATGCATTCTCCAATACCCATAAATCGTTTGAGGAAATTCCACCTGGAGAGGATTTAATTAAAATAATTACTTATTTTTAATTTATTCCTAAGTCTAAACTTAGGAAATGAGAATAATTAAAGGGTATTAATAAAATCGGGTGGGAATCTTCTAGATAAACATGCGGATCGAGTCCAAGTTAATCTGAGCCATTGACTAGGATCTAATATTGGCCACTGATATGTCAACGAGAGATTATAAGAAGGAGCTTGATGGGCACTTCGAGAACACATTGAGATAGCGAGAGAAAGAGATCTAGAGATCAAATTCTCAAGAGAAGCAGTGCTGAGTTGCCGGAGGGTGATCGAATGATTTTCTTGTAGTAAGGGACAAGGATAGTTGAACAGAGGAATATTTTCCAGTTCCGATGAGTGCACGGCATAGGAGGCAGTAAGAACCACAGAGAGGCAACACAGTTCTACACAGTGCTTCAGAGGGCGTTTGCAAATTTGCTGAGGAAACAGTCGAGGCTCAGTGCCAGAATCCAGAGGGAGTTTCCGAAGGCCAAGAGGGCCTCGTTTCCAGTCAGAAGAAGATCCAATGGAAAGAGGAAAGGCTACATCGTGTTGTGACACAGTAGCTTCGTAGGCTGACACAGTCACTGCATAGAGGTGTGAAAATTTCTAGATCTGGAATCTTATTGCAGCAACTAGAAAATATTCACCTAACTGTTAACTTTTACTTAACAATTTATTTGCAATTAACTACGACAAAAATTGAATACATCACGCTGCAACCCTCACTTAAATAAACTACGGAAATGAAATGCAGATAGAAGACATGAGCAAGAAAATAAATAACACAGAAGTGACATCGTTGTTTTTGGACTAAGTCCCCGGAAAAATCCAATGCGAGAAAACCGGTGCAACAGTTGAGGGTTTGATATATTCTACAATAATTTCTGAGTACAATTCTCCAAACGCCCAAACTGTAAATCTTATACAAAGATCTAACTGAAAAAAAAAAAACTAGTGTGATGATCTCACCTCGTCACTGGAAGATTTGGCTCTGATCTACACTGGAGATGGCCCTCTGCACTGTCTCTACGCAGTACTGCGTCACACACATGCAACCACTACGTCTCTACTGCTGGGATTGAATTGCACCTTCTTTGATCTCTTTGCTAGCTAGAAACTTTAGGCCTCTGGCCTCCCGGTCTCACACCCCCTCCCTCTGAAGCTTTGCGTGGCCTATGCGTGGTTGGCTCTGCGCTGCCTCTCCGAACTACTCTCTTCTCTCTCTGTCTTGTACTCCCGATCAGGAAATATCTCCAACCAGAAATTATCTCTACCTCTCTCTGCAAGAATCAACTCGATCGATCTTCTCCCTGAGCACTGCTCATTAAATAATTTCGATCTCTAGACTTTGTTGGTGTAATTTCCAAATGCCCCATCAAGTCCTTCTTATAATCTTCTCGTTGAGACTTCAACAACCGAGATTAAATCGTTAATCAACTACTAAGATTAACTTGAGCTGATCTCCGTCTTTTTCTAGAAGATTCACACCCTATTTTATTAATGCCCTTTAATTATTTTAATTTCCTAAGTTTAAACTTAGGGTCCCATTCAAAATAATTAATTATTTTCATAAAACACAATCTGGGTGGAATTTCCCAAAACACTTTCTGGGTTCTTTGGAATACATGTGCCTAAGCCTCCTTGCAAAATTTGGGACTTAGAGCACATCCGATGCTACTAGAAATAAACACTCCCTCTTAGCGAGGAATGTGCTCTAGCAATACATTCAATTGAAGTACTACCCTGACTTTGTAACATCTCCCTCTGCGCTGCTGATGTTTGACACTGATGTCCACCAACTACTGCGTTGCTGCATTTTTGCTGCTGCTGACCTTGCGTACTGCTGCCAACTGCTACTGCACTGCAACTTTGCTGCCTGATGCAACAGAAAAACATCCAAATACTGAACTAAGTGTTCAACATGATGCATTTGATACTGAAGATCTAACTGCTGCTAGACTATGCGCTGACCCTATGAAGTTGTTGCGTTGCTGCTGAATCTGTGTTGTGCCTTCCTGCACTGCTGCAAACTCTGATTTGCGCTGTTCAGACTCTGGTGCTTGCTAGCCACTACATTGTCACTTTTTCACTCCTCTGCACCAACTGACACTTTTCCATCTTTCTACTCTTGATTTGGGCTCTCGTAGCAAGGTAATGATCCATGAGGTGAACTCCTCAATGATCGTTCTCATCTGCAATTCTTTCAAACTACAAATCTAGATCACGCCAATTCTCCCCTGGAGATATGTGGGCAATCATCGCGAACTCCTCCTCCTTGATCTTCGCAGTTACAACCTGCGAATCATGCTTCTCATCTTTGTCCTTCTTCTAGAGAGGAAATTGCGTAGCGTAATGTCCCATCTCACCATACCAAAGCATTTAATATTTGAGACGTCCTTATTCTGCCTCCGCTGCTCCTGCTGCCCCTTTGATGCAAGGTTGCATTCTCATCCTCCTCCTTGGGCTTCCTCCCACTGCTACTGTTGCCATCAAGCTTGCACTTGAGTAAGTCTCTCCTCATCTCTTCCTGTTGAATATTTGCCCACATTCCTTCCCAGTCTGGCAACTCTCTCTACCCAGGATACTCTGTACAGAGACTTGCCATTCTTTAGAAATGGAATTTAGAGCCAGTCTGACCATCTCTGTGGCTTGAGGTGCTGACCTTTCAACTGCCAGCTGGTCTCGAACCTCCTGAACCTTCATAAGGAACAAGTATATGCATTCTCCCTTCTGCATCCTCGTAGATCACATATTCTCCTTCAAGAACATCAACCATTTGGCTTTGCCATGTTCTTCTTAGGAAGCTCTCAAAAGAGCTGCATCCCTGCTGGTTCGACTGAAAAATTGTCGATGTGATCTTGAGCTCATGCTCATCCAGAAGGAAGGAGACCCTTACCTTCTAGATTACATAGTTAGAGGCACCCTCCAACCGATCTTGATCACACAACCTAGTGGCTGCCATCTCACCCAATCAAATGTCAAAATGTTGCCTCTAACCCTCTGCGCAACTGCCTCTATGCACTCCCTTATGGAGTCGGCCAAAATAAATCATGATCTTGTTGTTTCTGCACGAGAAATCAAAATTCTTGGGCAAGAAATTCCTCGAGGTTAGAATTCCCTCAGTATGCTTCTTCTTCCTTCTGGTGCTTTTCTACCCAACAAGATTCTGCAAAAAACTGCATCCCACATAGATCTGCTTTGAGTTGAAGTTGTTGCTGCGCTAATCCCTCTATGGGTAACAAACCACGAATCTGAAAATCTTACATCTCTATCGACTCACTCAAAGATATTTTCCTCATGAATCTAGCCCTCCTGGCCTAGGCTACACAATCCCCTGGGAAATCGATTTGCTGTCTACGCAACTCTTTGATCTCCTTCTTTCTGCTCAACATTGGATCCTTCTTGTCTGTTCTTTTGCTTCTCCTGCACTACTATACAAGCTCTGATACCATGTGAAAATTCCTAGATATGGAATCCTATTGCAGCAACTGGAAAATAGTCACCTAATTGTAAACTTTAACTTAACAATTTGTCTACAGTTTTCTACGGAAAACACTGAATACATCACACTGCAACCCTCAATTAAATAAACTACAGAAATACGATTTGAGCAAGAAAAGAAATAACACACAAGTGAAACCATTTTTTTTGGACTAAGTCCTCGGAAAAACCCAATGCGGGAAAACTGGTGCAACGACTGAGGGTTTGATATATTATGCAGTAAATTCTGAGTACAATTCTTCAGATGCCCAAACTAGAAATCTTATATAGATATTTAACCAAACAAAAAATTAGTGAGATGATCTCACCCCGTCACTAGAAGATCTGAATTTGATCTATGTTGGAGATGGCCCTCTGCACTGTGATCTCTGTGCAGTATGTTAGCTCCCTGTAATCAACAAGATTGGCAAAAGTCCGACCGCAGGGAGAAACATCGTTTCAACCACTTTGGGATTATAGGATCTAGCCCTCTTGAATCTGGAGAGGGATCTCTCTAATAAGTGCAAAGATGGATTTGTCTTTGAAGTTTGGGGTAATGATATTAGGCTAGTTATGAACGCCGCGGGTTTGTTTTGTTTTTGGATGGTTGAGCATGATTATTATTTGAGGGGAAAGTTCTAAGTGCAAAAATTTTCGAAGGTGCGAAGTTGCAAGTGAGTAGAACAACTTTGTCTAAAAAGATAGATATAACGCTGGTTTTTAGTCCATTGGGCTATGAAGTCATAACATGGCTTTAATTGAGCAACAACATCAAGAGTGATCCAAGGGGCAAGTCATCTATATCATAAGATTATTGAGATTAAAATGATGGAATGGAAACAATAAAGTGTTGGAGGGGTGGAAACTGATAATAATTTCACCAAGGATTTATAGTCAGTCCAAACAAGAAAAGCCTCTTAAGTAACTGTTTAAAACCAACCAAGAACAGGGCTAACCATAGACTTCTTGGGCAAGTTTGTATTAAAGTAGCTTAATTGACAAACAATCCAGTAATCCGCATAATTACCTTCAGAAAGTATGAAAACACATAAGAGAAAATAAAGTGTAACCTAAGATCAAATAAGGTACTTTTAAACCTGGTCTGCTTTCAGTCACCACCAAGGGAAACCTTCAGAATCTGCCTTTGGAGAATAGAAACTAGAAACAGGGAAAACCATCACTTTTATAGTCTAACTTTAATAAGAAAATGATGAAAATAACTTTCAAGAACAATGTTTAAAGCAAACAGTAGGACGAGGGAACACCAACATTCCTAATTGCTTAAACTGTATTGAATCATTCTTAAATAAACAAATTGGAGGAAAACATTGAGATAAAGCTTATCAGTGAGAGAAGGGTATTGGTAAACAGTAAATCCTAACTCTATAAATGTTGTTCTTTATCAGAGACTAGTGAACAATATGACATACATAGAAGGAAAAACAATAACAAAAAAATGGGCACTTCACCAGTGATATAGACCAGGATCCCAAGAAGCAGCTTGTTATTGATGTCAAACCAGTTACAGTCTCCAGGTCCAATGTTTCAGTTCAACAATCATCTCACTATTCAGCCTAACTAATCTAAACACAAACAGAGCTTCAAGGGCCAGTGAACACTATTTACAAGTAGAAGTTTCGAACTCAAGTATATTTCAAAGTTCTGCAACCAACAATTTCTCATCTTCTAAAGAAGTATTTATAGAAGAATGAGGAGGTGAGATTTGATAAAAGATCTCTCAGGACAATTAATACAGAGTGATGACTTCTCGGCCTTTGAGGGGCTCGATGAAGAAGTTTACAGGTGTTTCACTGTATTAATTGATATACATTAAAGATTTTAAGCTCGGTGGGAGCTCTTGTTGACTTTTAAGGCTCTGCGTTATGTTATAGTAACTCTGCTGATATTTTTGTCATTAAATTCTTTTAGCAAAATTAACTGTTTGGCTGCATTGAGGCAAATATCTGATTTCGAACAATAACTTCGGCCTCTGTTTGAATGCTTTAAGGCATAGGTGGATTTGTGGTAGCTGAGAGGAATCAATTTGCCTTAGATGTGGCGGTGGAGGCCTTTCTGTCTGATAAAACACTTATGATTTTCTTTTAACTGTGTTTTAATTCTGGGGATTAGGATTTTGATAATCATTCTTAGCCGTAATCTCAAAATTATCTCCAATCCTTCTGTTTTGCTGTGTTCTGTCTTCGACATTGATACTCTTTTAATTGTGATTTAATAACCCTATGTCTTGTTGATGTGCAGGCCGTGCAGGGCTCGTATGGCATCAATGCCTCATGAAGCATTGATGATACGTGGAATTTGAACCCCGCGAATGGTCTCCTTTGATGAATCAAAGGCATGGGAAACGTCTTTCCCGGCCTTCGGCCTTTCTTTCGATATAATGGAAAGCCATTAATCCCTACAAAATACAAACAATAATTAAAAAATCCTGCGTTTTTTGGGAAAAACTACTTCAGAGGGCGTGGGAGGAGCGTGGCTGTTGGATGGCATCATTCAACGGTGGAGAATAGCCAAGAGAAGGTTAAAAGGAGAGCAGGGGGAAGAATAAGACGGAACCGTCGATCGCGCAATGATCAACGGTGGTGATTGGTTTTGAAAACCCTTTGGTGGAAGGCGGAGGGCGATGAAATAATACGGGAAGGATCTGGGACCGTCCGATCTGGGCATGTGAATGGTCTAGATCCAATCGGAGGATCGCAATCGGGGGAGGAATCATGTTAATGCGCTCGGCAAAAATAACTTGCGATGTGATTGAGCGATGACCGTTGATCTGGGAATCAAATCAACGACGGAGGGTGAATCGGGAAACGACGATTGGAGGGGGGCAAAGTAAAGCAATTAGGCGCACTCGATGGAAAACTCTGATGCGATTAGAAGAAGACCGTCGATCTGCAGATCAGATCGACGGTGAAAAATGCGTCGAGAGGTCGCAATCGGCGGGGTAATGAACTTCGGAGTGCGATGGAGCGATTAGTTATGGGCCGTCGATCTGCAGCTCAGATTAACGGCAGGGAAAGAATCAGGAGATGTTAATCGGAGGAGGCATTATGTTAAGTGCGCTCAATGAAAATTTTGCGATGCGATGTTGCGCGCGCTGTTTGATCGGTTTACGATCAACGGTCAATATCGTTTCAACTTACGCACCGGCGGAAACCCTTATGATATATGAAAAGCCTAAAAATCTAATAAAACAAAGGTTTTGGTGGCGGAATATATATGTATGAAATGGCTGGTGCCCGTCTGCGGGGCCTTTAGTTATATGGAACATGATGGGCCCAGGGCATATATAATAAAGGGCTAATTGCAATCGGAGCCTCGGGCTCGGGCTTTTCAATCTGCGCATTGGAATTTTGCGATGCGATTGGCGCCTCGGGACTTAAACTCTTGGTCTTGGGCGTAGGTTATATGGAGTGAAGCGGAGGGGGGGTGGAGTTTGTATATATGTGACCCAATCGCATCGGAAATTTTGATACGGGTCTTTATAATCAACCCATTGTGAATTTCTTCGATGCGATTGCGCTTCAGGTCTTTTTAATCTAACCGTTTTTCATTTTAAAAATCGTTGTATGGGCGCGTTAGACCAAAACTTTGGATAAGTGGGTTTTTTGATATACAAAGGAAAAAATGGATCGGAGATGGATTTTCACAATGATTTAGCGCCTGATTGCGGGCCCACGGGTTGTATGGAGAAACAATATAATCGGGGGTTATGGAACAGAGGGCCAATCACATCGGAAAACTTGTGAGGCAAAAAGACTTGCGTGATGCGTATTGTTCCGATGCGATAGGCGCTGAAAGGCTTTAGCACTTGGTTCTAGGGTGCGAGCACATGGAGGGGAAGTGGTTTAGGCTTAGCCCAAGGGGCTTAAGCCTTTATACAAAAATGGTTTTTTTTATAGATTTTCAATGGTTTTAAAAGGAATTTGAGGGCTTCAGTAAGGTTAAAAAGTGAGTTCTTAACCTTGTAAAAATGATTTTCATGAATGGAAAGAAGAGGAATCATGAAAAATAGAGGAGTTTTATGGAGAAAAAGGGGAGCAAAATGAAGGTTAGTTTTGAGTGGAGGAAGGGGAAAAATGATGATTTTGTAGCAGTATTTTCACTTATGGAAACAACATAAATCCCGAGTATATAAAAGAGGGAACAACCGTGAAGATTTGGACAGAGGCATGAGGCCTTCAAGAGTCTTCAAGAGCCAACACTTTTTAGCAATAAAATTTGTTCCTTGAAGGCTCGAAAAAGTTTTAGCCATTTTTTGCTATAACAAATTTTATCGGTGGCTAACACAGTACTGCATCACACCTATGCAGTGACTACGTCAGCTACTGGGACTGCGCTACACCTCCTCTGATCTCTCTACTAGCTGGAAACTTCAGCCCTCTGGCCTCCCTGTCTCACACCCTTCTCTTCGACACTAGATCCTGACTTGTTTAAACGATCTTGTGTCACACCTACGCGTTCACTCGTCATTGCGGCGGGGCTAACGCTACACCCCCTACGATCTCTGTGATGGGAAACTTCGACCCCTCTTTTAGCCTCCTGTCTACACATCTTCGACGCGGATCCCCCGACTATTTCCCAGCAGAAATACAAACTCCCTCTTAAGCTCTGTGCAACCCTTGCATGGATGGCTCTGCAATGCCTCTCCAGACTCCTCTTTACTCTCTCCACCTTGTACTCTCCGGATCAGGAAATATCTCCAACCGGAAATTATCTCTGTCCCTCTTTGTGAGAATCAACTTGATCAATCTTCTCCCTAAGCACTGCTCACTAAAGAATTTCGATCTCTAGACTTTGTCGGTGTAATTCCAAATGCCCCATCAAGTCCTTGTAAATTGTTAATCAACAACTACTATTAACTTGACTTGATCTTTGTTTTTTTCTAGAAGATTCACACCCTGTTTTATTAATTCCCTTTAATTATTTTAATTTTTTAAGTTTAAACTTAAGGTCCCATTAAAAATTATTAATTATTTCATAAAACACAACCCAGGTGGAATTTCCCAAAACGTTTTCTGGGTTCTTTGGAATACATGTGCCTAAGTCTCGCCGCCAAATTTGGGACTTAGATAACATCCAATGCTACTAGAAATCAACAAGAGTCAACACAGAGTAGTTCATCTAGAGCTGAGGTTAGTGTCGGATCCTAGTGGTAGAGAGATTTTCTCACAAGACTTATTTGTCATATTTTTCCTCTGTATGATTTGTCAGTTTGGGCAATCATAGATTTGTACTTAGAAAACTACTACATAATATTAAAACCCTTAATTGTTGCACCGGTTTTCCCAAGTTGGGTTTTTCTTGGGACGAGTGTCCAAAAACGATGTACTTGTGTGTGTGTTTCTATCTTTCATACGTTGTATTTTCCGCGGTATTTTATGTTGTGTAGGCTACAGTGAATTTAATTCGATATTTTTCGTAGGAAATTGCAATTAAATTGTTTGTTTAATTAAACAGTTAGAATAATTAACATTAGTTGTTGCAGTAGGATTAAATTTTCACAGACCTTACAACCAAATACCCTCAAATGATGAACTGTTGATTTAAAACCAAACAAGGCTTCGAATGGGTTATTGAGATCAATATACCTTATTCGACTTATGTTCATTAAATAAACAAGAATGCTAATGGCCTCAGCCCAAAAATCATTTGAGAGATTCTTACCTTTAATCATACTCTAGGTACATTCACCAATGTTCTTTTTTTCCTTTCTACAACACCATTATGCTGTGGAGTGTAGGGTATTGTAAGCTGTTGCACTACTCCATCATCCTTGTAGTAATTGATGAAGTTACCTAACCTGTACTCTCCCCCTTGATCTGAACAAAGGATTTTTATGAACTTCCTTGTTTACTTCTCTATCATGTTTTTGAATTCTTTGAAATATTCAAAAAAATCACTCTCTCCTAAGGAAGTACACCCAAGTATACGTTATGAAATCATCAATAAACAACAGGAAATAATAAGCACCTCCTAGGGATCTGGTCTGCATGGGTCCATAAACATTAGTGTGCACAATTTCTAATACTTCTCTTCTTCTCCTATCAGGATTAGAGGGGAATTCATCTTTGTGAATTTTTCTATAGCACATCCCTCATAAGAAGCATACTCATTCTTTAACATAGGGAGTCCTTCAACCATTCTTTGTTTCTACAATAATAAAAAAATCGTTAAAATTGATATGACCATACCTCTGGTGCCAAAGACTTTCTGTTGACACAGTTGTAGAAGTCAATTCATGATGACTCTTGTTGGTGACAACAAGTTTGTACAAGCATCCAACTCTAACTCAGACTCCTGAAGCAACGAGTTTGCAGTGATCCAACAAGTTCTTTGTTATGCATTATGTTTTGAAGAATTCAACCTTTATATTTTGATCTATAATTGTGGACACAAAGATCAAAATTTTCTTGATCCCGAGCACATACATAACATAATGAGTGTGTCTGGCACTTCCATTTGGTAAAGTCATTGGAATACCACCATATCCCTTCATCTAATGTGCACGATCATCTCCAAGCTAAATATTGCCACCATTGCTCATTTCCTTGAAGTTTTCATACCAGACCTTATTGCATGTCATGTGGATTGAAACTCTAAATCCACAAACCATGCATCGACATCATCGGTTTGAATAGACAATGCAGCATTAGACACAAACAACTTAAGATTCTTAAGATCATAATTTAGGGCTTCTCCTACAAAGTGTCCTAAATGCCTTTTGTGTTTATGCCTCACGTTATCAATTTTATTCTTGTAACAATCTTTGGCAAGATGCTCACTTCTACCACAATACAATTTTTTAATTTGAGAATAATTTCTAGGAGGCGACATACCTTGATTTGGCTTTGGAGATGGCCTTCTTTGAAATGGACTTCCACCTTTACTTCCCTCTCCCTGTTTTCCTTTGAAGAATTTCTTCTTTGCCACAAGTGCTAAGTATGTATTTTGAGTCTTCAAATTCTCGTGCTTCTCTTCTTCTTGCATTAGTGTACCTGCCAATTCCTCAAAAGTATGAGCTTTCTCCCTTGCTGCAAGACGCATAATAAACATCTGATAGTCCTCTGACATTCCATTTAAAGTGATTGTCACAAGATCAATACTAGGTACTGATTCTCTTATGTTTCCCAGCTTATCTTTCAAGTCTTTGATTCTTGAAACAAAAGCACTCACTCATTCATTTTTTTCCATTTTAATATAAATGAGCTTACTTTTCAGAAACATAACACAATTTTTATTTTTGGTCTCATACAGATCCTTAAGTGTAGTCTAGGTTTCATTAGAAGTCTTACAATCACGAATATGAGGAATTATATTATCTTTCATGGAAATTTTTAATAATACCTTTGCTTTATTCTCCCACCTCTCCCAATCTTAAATTGATGCAGTTGTCGCGCCTCCAACAACGCTTGGTTTTTCTTCTTCTCCCTTTGTGATTGTCCAAACACCATATCCTTCCATCAGAGTGTGCAACTTGAATTTCTAATTAACATAATTTAAGACATCCAATTTATTGGCCTCATTGAGGTTGGTCTTTGCAAGAGGATTAATCATCTTGACCAAAAATCCCAAATTCCAACAACGCCCTGCTCTTTCCTACACACTTCACGAGCACCACCAATAGCTCCATGAATTGTTTGTCAAAACTGCCACAATCGACAAATTCACGACTCCAACAACAACCAGGCTAGGCTCTACACTCCACTCAAATTAAATCTAGAGAGAGACTAAACAACTTCAAATAAAAAAAAAAAATTAAGCTTAACCACTTTCAAAATTCCACATAAATAGATTTGTGCACTCTTACTGCAAACACTTTGCGCAAGAGTAGAATTTAGTTAAGTTACCTACAAACTGCACACTTTTCCTTAATGGACGCTGCACAAATCTGCTCACTTTTCCTTAATAGAGGCTGCACATATCTGCTCACTTTTACTTAATAGAGACTGCGCAGATCTGCTCACTTTTCCTTAGGGGAGGTTGCGTAATCTTCTAAATTTGTGCACTGTAGAATTGACTGAGGGTTCGCAAGTCTTCTCTAATATGCAACACGACTCTGATAGATCCCCAACTCTTCTCTTCTATGAACCCTTCATAGAATGTGCACAATCCAATGCGCCAAATTGATCTGCCCTGCCTTCAACTCTCTTAGCCTAGCTCCTTAATGCACAACTTTGTTCCCTAGAGCTCAGTTCGGCTTTGATCTGATCCAAATAACCTCAATGTGACTCAACAACACCTCTTGACTGAATTTCTCACACTCATAAACAAATTCTTCAAGGTTGACTTGCAACTTCACCAATCCCTATCACAAACCCAAGACGAGCCTTGTGCTCTGATACCAAATTAAAAAGTATGGATGATGAAATTTAGGAATGAACCACATCACTCAGGTTCAAATAAAATTTAGGAATGAACCACATAACTACAGGTGAGATGAGCTGCACGTGAAGGTTGTCAAGTAGTTGTGCCAAACATACATTAATTAATAAAACAAGATTACACTTATTTATGTGATTACATTAGTGTTAGGAAGATCAAGCAAATTCCTAGAAAATAAAATCTAACACTTAAATAAAAACACAACCTAAACTATTCACAACCGCTTTCTCCATTATTTCAAAAGATTATGACCAACCAAATGATTAATCTTGTATCATTCTCTTTTAAATATTATGGCCACCCAAACTCATAATACCAATGAAATTTTAAACTTATAAAACTAATGAAAAAATTAGTTAAACTTTTTTGCATTTCATTTATGTTCAATAAAATTGTAAACTCATAAAACTGATGAAAAAATTAATTAAACTCTTTTCAGTTCATTTCTGTTCTGAAATCAACAATTATATGCTAGAGCATAATCAGTAACATTATTCACCTAAACTTATTTTCAGTGTTTTTTTCTCCGGAATCAAGAGGTCTTTTCTCCGAAATCAAGAGGTACATGCCACGAGTTAATGTTACTGTTACCGCCTAAATTTCTTTTCAGTTCCTTTATCCTCTGAAATCAAGAGGTACACGACACAAGTGAATGCTATTCAATTAGATAATGGTGCACGCCTTGAAATTCAGCTTGTAATTTGTTGTAATGCGTAAAATCAATGTAGATAGATTTTAATACAGATCATTTTAATTCTTAATTGAGTTGTTGTTGTTTTGTTGTTTGCTTATTATTTTTTTATTTAAGTGTTTGCATGATATTATAGAAAAACATTTTATTGAGTAAGAAAAAGACTATAATGCAAAAGACGAAAAATAGGGAACTTGGAGTTTTATAGACAATTTTTAGTATAGTTAAAATTTCATTTCATTTCATATTATCTCAAAAAATTTATATATTATTTAAAAAATTAAAACTGATTTATTTTTATATTTTTATATTTGGATATTTTTCACATTAATTTATTTAAAAAAATAATATAATTTATTTTAATTTTTTATATGTTAAATAATATATATTTAAAATACCAATTAAAAAAATAATTATTTTTTATATTAAATTATTTTAAAAAATTAATGTAGATTCATTTAAATTTTGGATTTGGTATCTGTCAAAGAAATCATATATATATATATATATATTAAAAAATAATGTAGATTCATTTAAATTTTGGATTTGGTATGTGTCAAGAAAATCAATTTTTTTGAGAATCTTTTCAGATAAATCCATATACAAATATTTTCCATAACAAAAAAATCACTTGAAGATGTTGAAGTTTCCTTTTACACCAAAAATTGTATGAATGAATGAATAATATTTTAACGTCTAGACTAAAAATAGTCTATGAGACCACCAACTTCCTTGTTTTTTGTCTTTTGTAATTCAATCATTTTCTTACTCAAATTGATGATGAGCTGAAATCTTTTAAGAGTTCCCTCACTGAAAATATAATGCCATGGAATTGATGCTAACATACTGCAGTAACTGTGCGATAATTGTCCCTCCTTTCTTCCCAAACTTCTTTGGGTCTCTTCCACCGCCCCTTTTCACACGGAAGTTGATGTGAGTTAGTTGTTCATGTAGGCATTATTAAACTTCCAAACCATTATCTTTTTGAATGGTTTCAAGTGGATCCCAGCATGTTGAGGTTTTCCTTTACACCAAAACCTACACGCATTAGTAAATTTCCAAACCATTATCATTACATTTTTGAATGGTCTTAGGTGGATCCTAGAGTGCCAGTTAGTTGACATGATCGATTCCCAAAGAGGTGAGTGTGAAAATCTAACAGAAACAAAACTTATTGTTCTTTGTATATAAGATAAAAAATGATTTGGAAAAAACTTATTCTTCTTTGTATATAAGATGAAAGTATTTTGATAAACTTATTATACTTGTTGTAGGCATATTATGCATTCCATTTTTCTTTGACTATTTATTAGTTTGTATTTGACCAATTTTTTATTTTTTTTCTTATACATTGGAAATTAAATTTTGTTGTTTTTTATTATTATTTAAATTTATTTATTTGTAAGGTGATTGGTTGATGTCTTATTAGCTTCCATTTCTATTAGTTATTATTATTATTATTTTAGTTTTATTTCCTTTTTATTTAATTTTTTATTTTTATTTTTTCGCCTACTCTAAATAAACCCACAAAATAATCCAGAAATACCTGTAAGATTATGAAAAATTCCTGCAGAATTTTTTGAAAATATGAGTTGCTAGTGTCAAACTTCAGGATTTTGGGTGCCCTCAGGGTTTTTGATTGTGTTGAATCCATGTTCACCATAAAAAAAATGATTCAAACACTCCAACAACTGATTTAATTTTTTTTTTTTACCAAATTCCAGCAAAAAAATCCATGCTATTGTTGCTTAGGTAGACAACTCCTTATTTTTTTCTTTTTTCTATTATTTCATTTTTTATGAAATGTAGTTTTTCTACACATTTTCAATTTAAGATGACTTATTATTATATTAAAAACATATTTACTAAATTTAATTATAAAAAATTATATATATTAATAAAAATTAAACACCCCCCCACACACACATATATAAACAATATTTGTTTATCATATTTCTTAATTTTTGGGGATGACATTTAACAATACAATATTTTATTAGATGTTTCATTTTTGTAATGTAATTTTAGTTTTTATTATTATTTAGTTTAATTAAGTTATATTTAAGTTAAATGACATGTACTAGCTACTATGTAGTCCTCTTTTTTGTTTGTAGATAATTAAAATGGGTATATTTTGTTATATAAAACAATATATTAATATATAATCTATTTTTATTATAGCAAACTATTATCTTTTTCTCTATATGATAATTTAAAATTAAAATAAATTTATTTTTTTATTTGATATTAACTATTAATTTCTTTTCTCCTCTTACAAAATATGAAAATATATATGATGAATAAACATATGATTGTTCTTTATGAATATATGAATGACTTTAGTTCTATGATGAATGACTTTAGTTCTATGTTGAACATATACATATGTTTTTTACCATTTAGTGTCTTTTAGGCATAGGCATACCCAAATGGTTTATCTATCAAAACAAAAATCTAATCTTGATAACTCGTCTATCAAAACCTAATCTTGATAGACATGAGGAGAATTATGTTAACTATTAACTATTGAAATTACATTTAAAAGAAATATATTATCTTCAATATAAATTTATAAAAAAAAAAAGATTTTCTTTAAATAGAATATCATCAAAATATTCAATATAAATTTATCACAAAACAAATATTTTCATAAAATATGAAATATCATCAAAATTTTTTATCATCACTTTTAGAAAATGGTCCCATTTCATGATGTCAATTAAATAGATTATTGTTTATAATGCTGCATGTTTTCAGAAAATGGCTCTATTTTAAAATGTCCACTCAATAAATTATTTGTTGTTATATTTTTCAGACATATGGTTACCCTTTGCAGCACTATCTTATTTTGCATAAATATTCCATCAATTTCAAACACTGTGTTTTTAGCATTGCGGTAATTACACTGAAGGTGTTCTCTTTGCTGAGTTTGGTTGGAAAAAATTCGTCCTTCCTTCCAACTAAAATTTGACACGTACACTGCTCACCATCGTCAACCTTTTTGTATTTCATTGTTGATTCGACTTTTATTTTCCACCGTTGGATTTGTTCAGCACGCTGTCGCACACTACTCACTCACCATGCTCCGTGTTCATTAATTTCCCTCCGCTCCGTGGCCAACAAATTTGTCATGCCACAACAAATGCATTCAATTTCTTCACCAACTAAAACGATGGCTAGCTGTTCTCTACAGACAGCCTTCATTGCACCCAACAATAATGTCTTCAAGAAGGCATCGAATCAATGCGTACAATTACATAGAATGCTTCGTTTCCCAAAGAGAGACGAGAAACCTACTACCAGATGGCAGCTGAGCACTCTCGCTTTCCAAATTTCTATTCATTTTCTCTCATCCATACGGAAATGAGAGTTGGTACATCAACCAAAGAGGGAGAAATTATTATAAACTACAGAGCGTCTCCAGCTTCATTTTGGGAGTACTACCAGGGCTTCACAGGCGAGAAAATTGGATCGAATGATCAATGGCCAAACCACGTGCAATTCAGTCGAGAAGCAGAGCAATGGAGATTTGAACCTCGACATCTCAATTTCCGTTGCGGTCAGAGACAAGCCGACTTATGAGAGACATAATTGAGAAGGAAGATCCCACCTCCAAGGTTGGTAATTGGGTTTTGTTGATTTATCATTGTTTTATTTCTGAAATTCAAGTGAACACACAATCTTCTTCTGTTGGTAAAATTTCTATTCAGTGCAGGAAATGTATCATATAATGTTGAAGTTTTTCTTCATTTGGTCTTATGCCATGCCAGTCTTGATTAAATAGAAAACTATATGAAATGTTCTTCTACTGACACCGATTTTCTAGCACACTTGGATTTCTGTTATTTGCACCCCGTTCGAATGGTTAGGCCCTTGGATTTTACAGGCATTCCATTAGGATGGGGTAGAACACAATGAGACAAAAAAACTCTTTTAAAACAAAACTAGACTAGATTATAATCAATTAAAACAAAAAGCGAATATGGCTATTTGGGAAATTTATATGTTTTTGTATATATGTGATGCGTTCAGTGGAATTACATTCCACCACTTCATTTGACCCCTTTATTTTTGTGGACAAAATTCTCTCTATATACGTTAAAAAGCATACTTATTCTACAACGATTTATTTTTAAAAAAAGGGGTACAAGTTTATGTTCTTTGTTATATTTAATATTGTTACTATCTTTAATCGTACTTAATCACCTTTTTAATCCAAAAGTAAATATTGTGATCATATTACATAGATTTGAGATTCAAATATTTACAGAAAATGGCCTCACGACAGTGGCGCGCTGATGAGGTATCTGCTCTTACGTTTGCACATTTAAAAATCCTAAATAAAGTTGGCGTTATAGTTATAATTGACGGTTAAAATTTTTCAGATGGTTGATACAGAAGCTGCTACAGGGCCTGAATACGAATACCCCATGACGGGCAAAGATGAGCCAATTCTAGTTGTGAAAGATGAAGAGCCTGTTGAGGAATGTACTGAACCACCTGTTGTTGGAGAGGAGATGCCCGCCTTCATAGATAGATATATTGAAAGTAAGATAATCCTGATTTTTAAAAATTTTCTGTGCTTTTTTTTAAACTATAATTGCTGTAATTAGGGAATCTAGAGGACTATTTTGAATTTTTTTTTTAAACTCTAATTGGTGAATATGTAACTTTGGAGTACTATTTAGTCGTAGCGAAAATTCAATAATGAATTAAACTCACTTAAACCCACTCTTACTACTAGAGGTAGTGCTATTGATCTTGTTATTAAATCCGCTAGCAGCTACTCCAGTTATTGAACTTGTTACTATCTATACTTTTATGTTTTAGTTTACAGTTGGGAAGATAAATAATGATGTCATATGGTATGATGCAGAGGAAGAGAAGATGGAGGAGAAAGAAGCGAGGCAGTGGTCTGAGGAGATGACAGAGAACTATAAGGGTCTTACAAATAAAGAAAATACATATATGTTATAGGAATGAAAAAAGCCTCCTTACTCTGGCTTTATCTCATCACTCCCATTGGGCTTTGAAGCATGTCACCCTAGGTTCCCAATGTCTGATAAAAACCTTCTAGGCCTCGTTTCTACCCACGTCACCACTACATCATAGAGCATGCATATAATCTCTATCAAATTGGTCTCTTCTTTACACTAGTCATATACAACCATTGATATTCATATAAACACTTATCAAAATTTACTACCTATTTGTTGGTATTAGGTTTTGGTAAAGGGTTTGGACAATAGAATATTGTAAAATACCTTTGCTAGCCATGGGCTTGTTGGGCGAAGCTAGTATTAGGTTTTGGTACAAAATTTGGACAACAAAATACTGTAAAATACCTTTGCTAGGCATGAGCCTATTGGGCTTCGCCGCCCTATTTTCAATTCCAAATTTGGTTTGCTAAAAAGAAAAACACAGAGAATTTAGTAACTGTTGAACAATCAAGCCCTTCCAAACCTGACAAGGAAGCAATAACTGAGTGGGATAGCCACGATCCATCCATGCGTGGACGATCTGGATTAACCAGTCTACTTAGGGTTTTCTTTGCATAGATGATCCCAGTTTTTGTTTATGGACTTCTCTTTTGTTATACGACCATGAAGTTGCATTTGGCTCTGTGATGCATCTCTGTTATGAATGGAAATTTCTCATTTTGCGAGACCGAGAGTCAATCCGAGGGATAGCCACAATCCATTGACGCGTGGACGATCTGGATTAACCGATCTACTTAGGGTTTTACTTTGCATAGATAATCCCGATTTTTGTTTATGGACTTCTCTTTTGTTCTACGACCAGAACGTCGCACTTGGCTCTGTGATGCATCTCTGTTCGGAATGACAATTTCTCATTTTGCGAGACCGAGAGTCAATTTGTGTTACGCATACAGAGAATACCTTCAGTCTATTTACAGGTAACACGTCCCACACTCTTCTGAAATAAAACATTCTTATCGGTGCAACTTCTTTTGTTTTTCATTTATTTTTTTAATTGTTTCAGTTTATAACCTTAAGGAATTTCCTTTATGCTCAAGAACAGAACAAGTTGGATGAACACTTCCATACTCCACGTCGTTATGGATCTCAACACCTGTGTCTCCCAAATTGGACTCACACACAATGTGGTGGCGTATTCTGGTAAGTTTTGTTGCAGACTTATAGATCTTCGGCTTTGAAATTCTATTTCCTCTCTATGATTAAGGTATTTAATGAAATGGATGGCCTCAACTTTCTATCCCTTTCATTTTAGTTATTACAGGACTATTAATTTCTCCCACCTTCGTTGTTATTCCTTTAACTTTTCCAATATAGAGATTTTGAAATTCTTATTATCTGTATACTAGAGGGAAGCCGACATTTTCCTCCGAGTTCATACTGGAATGGGAATGTCTGACTATTCGAAATATGGTTTTGGTATCTTCTAATCGTTATTGGTCGTATTTCTATTTTCTATAACACTAGTATGTGTCATTATTTTCTTCTGACACTGGTTTTTGTTTTGAAATTGCAGAGAGGTGAAGCAACCTCCTACTCCACCTCGCTACGTTGTTTTTATAAGAGCTCACAAAAAGTGCAAGTAAGAAATAATTTTGAGTTTTCCTTCCAATCACGGATTTGACTGAACTGACCACAATAGAAATGCTCTTAACAATGGTGAGAGCATTACTTGCAATCTCTGTCAAATTGTTCAACATGATTTTGGTTTGAGCTTTCACTTGATCATTTGACGCCATGGTTGGAAGTCTGCCATACCTTCGGTGTATCTTTTCACCTTTAGGGGCAATTTCTAGTAGTATACAATATTGATAAATGTAAAACTTTAGAGGCTTTAACAGAAAGACTGGAGATAAACATTTTTTTGGAGAAAACTAATCAATTATGGAAAGTTATATGTCCTAATTGAACACAAGACTTTATTTCCATGATTATTTTCAAGCTGAGGAAGAAGCTTTATGCAATAACTTGTGAGGAAGAAGCATTATGCAGTAATTTGTGGAAGGATTGTAGAGATAATTTAGAATAACCTTCTGTAAAAAAGGAACCAGATTTGAACAATTAAGTTGTATTTTGAAAAATAATGTGTTAGCAATAGTTAAGACAATCTCTTTATTATGTGTAATATGATTAATTGATGAGTGGTTTATTTTGTGAGTTATTAGAGGGGCATTAGTAGAACATGGAAGCTTTCCATGGAATTTTGATGAAATATTGTCAAGTTAAAATGTTATGGTAAATATAATTACCTTGAGAATACTTAATATAGTATATATTTATATATGTTTTTAAATATATTTATAATTGGAAAATTAAAAAGGAGGATACATACACTGAATTTTATGGTTTTTTTCAAAAAAATTACAATAATATAAATAAAAGAAAAGTATTTTGGATGTTTTTTTGGGATTGGACATTTTTTATTAATATTTGTTTGCAATTTATCAACCATAGATTATGAACTTCATTATTTCAAATTGAATTGAAAAAAAATAAAGGGCATCGTGTTTGAAAAAAGGCATTAGTAGAACATAGCAGCCTTCCATGGAATTTTGATGGAATATTGTCAGGTTAAAATGTGATGGTAAATATAATTACCTTGAGAATACTTAATATATTATATCTTTATATATGTTTTTAAATATATTTATAATTGGAAAATTAAAAAGAAAGATACATACATTGGATTTTATATTTTTTTTTCAAAAAAATTACTATAATATAAATAAAAGAAGAGTATTTTGGATTTTTTTGGGATTGGACATTTTTTATTAATATTTGTTTGCAATTTATCAACCATAGATTATGAACTTCATCATTTCAAATTGAATTGAAATAAAATAAAGGGCATCGTGTTTGAAAAAAAAATCATACTTGAGTTTCCATAAAACAAATAGCACCACTATTCTTGAGCAATGTCATATCCTGGAAAAAGAAACACGACAAGAGCATGGCTATCCCCAAACAATTTTGTTTTCCAATTAACTTTCCCTGAAAAAACCACTTAGTGACAATTCTCAAACCAAATTCAACAACTCTAATAGGAAAACAGATCTAGTTATATTTAGGCGTTGACAAAAAAGACATAGGACATTCAACAAGCCAATCTTGGCCAACCTACTCTCAGAGTCCCTCAAGAAATGACAAATCAGGTAAACACTTTCAACTTGTAATAAATATGTATAGTCTAAACATTGGGTAAGCACCTCATCCAATGCTCCTTTGAGTCCTCAAATACCTAATGAGTACTAAGAAGGGTCCCCAATCAATCCCGGATCTCTTTAAAAGGGTCCATGAATACCAATTTCCATCTTAAATAACTTCCGAATGAGGACACATAACTCCTTGATCGGGATGATCATTAGTCAGATGCTTTAACTCTCAAGCAAAAGGCATCCACTTCTTCCATGTGTGTGTACCAAGAACCTATAAATCATGTTAGAGGAAGGTGCTTTTTTCTGCTCAGTTTGTGCACCTAAGAGTGTAGTCTCTCTAAATTACAAATGCTCCGCGCCTTTCAACTCAAAATTTGGTGCTAAGCTAAATCCCCATTAACCTAATCACCCTCCCATTTCCATTGAGCAAACCCCACTACAAATCTCCATGCACTCCAATTGCCCTTGAAAAAGTGAGCTCAAAACTTAAATAGGTGGGGAGTGGAAATAATGTCACAGATCAAAACCTTTGAACAATGTCAATATGACATGTTAATTGTATTCAATGTTGAAATAAAATATAGAACATGTCAAGGTATTGATCCCTTCAAACTCCACATCAATTACTTACTCATCAAAATATTACCTTGTGAAAAACATCAATCAATCAATCCATAACCCCTTTTGTCCCAAGACATAGTGTATATTGTAAACATCTTAAAAAACTAAAAAGAAACGTAACTCACTACTATACTTCAACAACAAGTATGTATTCCAAAGCTACTTCTAAAGCAATCAACTAGGAGCATGTTGATGGAGCTCTCTTTTAAATATAACTTTTATTTTTATTCAGTTATTATGATTATTACCTTTTTAAAATGTATTCCTTGGCTTAATAGGTTTAGATGGTATGAACTTATAATTTACAACAATACTTTACTTGGAAGTGTTTTACTTCGAATTTTATAGCTACATTACATTCTTAAGAGCCCTTGGAAGTGTTTCACTTTGAATTTTATAACTGCATTACATTTAAATAAAAGAACCCTAACTTTATATATATATATATGTGAACAACAATATTTTTAATACTATTTTGTAATAGAAGAAATTTTCTACATTTTCAACTAAAATGTATATGCCGATATGATTATATATTCATCAACATAAATGCATTATATTTAATTAATGATAAATATATTATTAATTAATTAATTTTGTTGAATAGATTATAAATTAAAAAAGATATAGATATTTTTTTCCAATGAGATATTGTATTTTACTTTTTAGTGTATAGGTAAGGATAAGATACTCTAGGGTTCAAGGCTATTTAACAACAAAGCTTAAAGTCATTACAATAATATACTCAATACAAGCTTATCATGTCACTTGCAAGAGTTGAATCTCCTCGGGAGGATAAAAAATTCCTCCAAACCATTTGAGATAAAATAAACTCAATTAAGGAAAACTTATCAAAATTTTTTTATGTTAGTAATATTTTTAGGAAATCTTAATTGTAGGGACAAGATGAAAGAGGTAGAAGAGAAATCATGGAACAATGTGATCCGAAATAGTTTCGAATGTAACATGGATATCAAACACACTAGAGAGGAAATGAATAAGCTCATCTAGTTAGACCATAGGAATAAAAAAGGAGCCTTGAAATTCATCATTTTTTATATTAAAGAGAAAAAAAGTGAAGATACACTTGCAATAATGAAGGAATAACTAAACAACAAATTAAAAATTGAAACTTCTTTACAAAAGAAAAGAGGATGGGTAAAATTATTGAACATATTTGTGCTAAGGTAAGCTTTAATGACCATAAATATAGCATACAGAGCAAAAAATACCAACTTAAAAGGGATAAAAGAAATTACAAATGAAGACCTCATTTAACAAGATAAGAATAATTAAGGTAGGAAGTTCAAAACTTTAAAAGAAGCTAGGGAGGGAGGAAGGAAGGCAAATGGACAATAATTAGGAATAAGAAAACTATTTTCAGAGATAGATACCAAAAATATAATAATAAATTGGAATTCGTTAACGTTTGCATGAAATTGATTTGGTTTTCCATGAAGCAAAGGGTTTTCATTAAGTTGGATTCTAATTGAAATAGATATTATATTTTTGGGTGAAATTTGGGAATATGAAGAATCTAAGGTTCTCCGCATTAAGGGATTTGTATTGTGGTTGGCATGGAACAAGAATCCTCCCATAGGAAGTTTGGAGGCATTTCTTGTTACATAAAAACGAACATCGATACTCACATTTGGTTTCATAAGATAGACCCTTTTGATCAATACATATGGATGTATATTTCTAATATTAATGCTAAGGTGTATATGTCAGTTTTTTACTTTGTGCTTATCAATTTTACTTAAAAATAAAATAGAAAACAAAATAAAGCAATCAAGATAAGGATTGTCCTTACAAAAGCTTAGAACGCGATATTTACACCTTAAGAAATGAAGGTAGTATCTTCCTGCTAGAACTGTAACTAATCACGTTATTCTTTAAGTATCGATTCCAACTCTAATCCTTTCTATCTAAACAAGGACCTTGTTTCCACTAATAGGACTAAAACAAACTCTGAAGACCTCATGGAGAAATTATTTGGTACCAAATTATGATGCTCTGTAGCTCTCAAGGATATCGAATAATTTTCAATAGTTTAATGAAATGGACAAATTATTACTACATGATTTGTGTCTATAGCGTTGTAGATTATATGATTTTAGATATTCTCATATACAACCAAATAGAAAATTTTGAATTTTTAAATGACTATGAGGTTAACTCGAATCTAGACCTTTATCCCTAATCCTAAATTTTGTTGTAAAATCTCTATGGAGAAAATTTAGTAACCAAAGGCACTTGCTTTTTCACAAAATTAAAGTCCATATTTTCTTAAAGGACTTAAATAGTGAATTAAATCTCAAGTTGTATGAAAACATTATTGATAACCTCTATCATAATTTTTGAGAACCCCTCTAATTCCATTAAAACATTCTCTATCAAAGTGTAGGGAAAAAGAAAAATAAGATAACCAACCTTCGTACGAAAACAAGTGCAAAATTGTTAAAAAACTAACATCATAGGGTAACATATGCTCTTTTTATTTACCCTAGTCATGTTGACTCTCTTCATTATTTTCCAAGAAAGCAAGGAGGCCATATAGTATAGATATGGGGGGCTCCACTGAGGACTTTTAAATAGTAGTTGTTCTATCCCATGCATGTCATTTTCCTTATTATCCTACCACTCTCAAAGTCAAGATGCTTCTAATGAGCTCTTAAAATTGAACATAAATAGATACAAATCCCTAATTAAATGGGGAAAATAAGCACTACATTAGTAGATAAAGTGAACATATTAATTATGATTATTAATAATAATAATAGTTTAAAATCAAGTTATAACTCAGTTAATTTTCATGGTTTTTTTTTTAAAATATTGGCAATGTCACATGTATCATGAGGTAGGTGTTTTGATTTTGTTGGTATTTACTAACCCTTTAATTTATATGACTGCACTAGTTATTAGGTTATTAGTTCGAATAATTGTTAGGCTTTTGAAAAATTCAAGGCCAATTTTCATTTTTTAATATGTAATAAAGGGGGGTGTGACATTTTTATTATTTTATTAATTAATTTGTTATATTTAAATAAAATAGGAGATAAATTATAAAAGTGAGGATTTTGTAAATATTCTTTTATTAATTAAAAGGATATGAGAGAAATATATTAGGAGAAAAATTAGGGAGTAGGAATTCTATGTATGAGACTTTTTTGAAGTCCACACCTAAAATATATTTAAAATAGATTTAGTTGAGGATTAGGTGGAGAGATTTTTGGAGTAAATTAAATTCATTATTTATGTATAAATATGAGTGGTTTTTGTGAGGAGAACACACTTGAATAGTTGCAGAGAGAGTGAGAGTGTGAGTAGTGAGAGGGTTTCTACTTGGGAGCCTTCGGGCGATTGTAAACGGCCATAGATCTCGAATATCTGGCCAAACAAGAGTTTGTAAGTAATTTTGTTTTGTTTCAGATTATATATATTGGTTGATTGGGAAATTTCTTGTTAGATTCTGTAATGGAGAGTTGAATTATGCGCATATGAATTGGGTGAATTTATGCTTTCAAACATAATTGAACAGTTGGAATGAGTTTTGAGAAAAAGGGATTTAAATCTATTAAAAATTCCAATCACTGTTAGTATAAATCTATATCAAAATTCGTGTGTGGAAATCGTGACTTGAATGGAGATCTGATTTTATAAATCATTGTCAAGTTTTATATTACAGACCCAATTCAAAAAGAGATGAATGTTGAATGTGTTAATGAAAATCCAACTGTTGTTATTAACTACGCCGGTGAAGTGGAGTGGTATCAATTTTGTAAGTCGATATCGAATGGTAGATGCAGATTCTGGTGTGGCGTTAAAAAAAACTAACTTCTGTAAATGTTAATCCACGTCTGGACACATTGATTCTGGTGTGTCAAATAGTGCATCGATTGCAGAAATAGCCATTAGCTTAGCGCGTGAAGCCACAAGAATTAATCTTGTGCATAACTAAATTCTATATAGGCCATGGCACGTGGGATATCAAACCCAACGTTGAGTTAAAAGGTTACATTTCATTATAAAGACCGATTGAAAGGATTGAATAGCATTGAATGGCATTCAGTCAACATGACTAGTGTTAAACAGTAACACATAGATGCGCCTTGAAATAAAATCGATTGAATCGATTTATGGTTTGACTGGAATTGAAATGAAGTTTGATTATTGAATGCGTTAAACTAAACTAATCTTGTTTTCTGGAATCAAAAGCATCGATTGTAATCAAACTCTATTACACTAATTAATGGAATTGCAGTCAATGTCTAAGTTGGATGGAAGCATTCCAGTAGTCTGAGTTGTTAAACGAAGAGCCAGAACAGATTGGAATTTATGTTGCAAATTATATGGAAGCCGCCTGGTTATGATTGTGAAATGATGAAATCGACTCTAATGATACTTGGTTCTGTAGCTGAATTTATTGTGGAGACGTTGTGGAAAAGACGCAGACTCTTGTTTTAAAACTTAATGAATCGATTAAAAGACCAAGGCAGCAGTACATGTAGTGTTGAGATTGTAGTAGAAGGTACAGTTCATAATTGATCAGAATCACATTGTAGTGATTAATTGGGTAAGGTATGAGGTGAGTTGACTTAACACATGTGTGTTGTTAGCGTTTGGAATTGTAATGTCAACTAGAAAATGTATAACAAATGAGTGCATGGCTCAATATTATGATAAGCTTTGGAGCTTGATTATAAAATCTGAGTTTTAGTATGAGACCAAATGGGTGTTAAATTAATGATTGAATATTGGTGATTTCATGAAGTAGGTGTTGAAATGGTTGATAGTTTGAGATTGCCAGATTGTGGAATTTGAGAACCATTTCGGTTTTTAAATGAGAAGATGTTTAAATCTGGGCTGGATGATTTGAGTTTAATAGTCATGGTTTTATAACCATAAATTGAAAGATAGCTTTCGCATGTGTTTAAAAAGCCAGAAAGTGTAATTTCTTGACATGAAACAAGAATTTCATTTTTATATGCATGGTGTGGTAAATATTCTGGGTATTGCAGGGTTTTCCCTGCATCATTTTGGTATCAGAGCTTGGCTCTATTGAAATTGAAGATGTTTGTTTTTCTGAATGAAGTGCAGGAAGATTCTGTTAAGAACTGAAGTGTGTGATGAATACTAAAAGGAAGATCATATTCTGAATCTGAGATGCAGCAGTACACAATTGCAGGGAACAAGATTGCCGAAATGAATGAAGAATCGTGCAGGTATTGTATTTGTTTAATTCCGATTTGAGTTTCGTTGAAAAAGGAATAGATTGAGAATTGATGGTGGCAGCAATGAAGTATCTCAGCAAAGGAGATCAAACCTTAAGGGATAGTAATGAAAGAAACTGTTAATGATCTCTGTGTGAAAAAAACTCAGCAAAGAAGGAAATGTTGCTGATAGCTAAAGCTTTGCCCAGATAAAGCCGAAAGATTGGAAGAAAGGATGAGATTTTAAAATCTGATTGACAGTAGTTGAATGTCGAGAAATTTTGTAGTGGAAGCATAAAGATTTGCTGAAATAGATTTGCAGGAATGGTGAGATTGTGAAGGTAATTAAAGGTATGCAGTTTTGTCTAATGATTAGTAGATATGAAATGAATGAAATTTTATAGTAAGATTGCAGTAGTTAAACTGTAAGAGGGATGTTTGTAAGTTTTGGAAGTAACAGAGTTTGAAGACACAGCTGAAAGCTAGTGGGAAGGACAGTCCATTCAAAAGTGCAGGTGAATGGAAGGACAAGATCAGAACGAGATCTTGAAGGTAAGATGATATGGTTTTATTTGGATTTGAAGGTTAAAATATTGTAGTCTTTGCATTGAAGCAGAAGTATTATTGCAACTCCCAAAAGGAAATTCCATAGAAGATGAGGTTAAATTGCTAACAGATAAAGGAAGCTGGTGAGAGTTTCTAAGTGAAAACATAGATGTGGCAGAACCTTGAGGAATTCCAATAGAGATTGGATAAGGAGGACAGTTGCGTTCTTTGAATATGCAGATGAGTTGAAACCAGAAAGAGCAAAGAGAAGTGCTCAAAGGAGGTTCCAGAGATAGAGAACCAATTGCTTGCCAAAAGGCTGAGTGAGGAGAGCTTGGTGAGGTAAGTGGCGGCAGGACAAGACTTGCTGTTATATAGGCTTTAGTGCAACTCATAGTAGAGTGAGTAAGGAACTCATAGAGATGGAGAGGATGATGAATAGTGACAGTCGTAACAGAGGTTCTGAAAGAGACCACAGTAGAGGAAAAAAGGAGAAGGATGTTAAGGAAAATGGCATACAGAGACAATTAAGAAAAGAGGAATATGAGCGGGAGAAGGCTGAGATAGTAGTTCAGCTTGAGGTGTTAAGGGAGATGTTGCAAAGAAATGAAGTAGACCAGAAGCATGGTTATGTCATGAGAAAGAAGGTGAAGTGGGCGAGGCTACAAGAGAAGAGGAATCATCAGGTGAATATGCAGTTGATGAAGGAACTACGGGAACTTGAATAGGTTATAGATGCGAAACAGAGGATAGAGAAGCTCGAAATAATTGAGCTACAGCAAAAGGAAGATGCTGAAGAAGATGTTGAAGTTTCGATATGTGAACCAGAAAGTGGACCATTACTTTTTGAAAGTGATGAAGAGCTAGAGGAGTTGAATCATATGAATGATTCGAAGCAGCCGGAAGACTTGATGACTGAAGCATTAAATAAGACCGTGGGGTCTTGTGATTTTAAAACTAATGATTTGTGTATGATTGCAGGTTTGGAAGAAGATAGGCAGTCTTTTAAAACTGTCAAATATGTGAAAGAATACCTTCCAGAAGATGAACGTTTTGAAGCAGAATATGATAAAGAGGCTGGGAAAGAATCAATTCACTACAATGGACAAATGATGGAAGACATCATTGAAATAGATGATGAGAAGGGGAGACTAGCTGACAGTCTCAAAAGTTCTTTGAGTTTGGATCAGCATACTGATATGCTGACAGAAAAAGAGAAATCAACGCAACATACTGAAGTGTTTCTAAAGGGAAAAGAGGTACAGAGGCCTTATATTTTTTATTATAATGATTGTCTTATAATTGAAGATGTTGTTGCAGACATTGGCACATATTTGGCATAGGTGGATAGCCAAATGGAAGAAGAAGAGGAAGAACATCTACTGAAGGATGTTAAGGAGAGACTGCTGAAGAAGGATGACAAAATAGTTGTCATAAATAATAATCAAGAAGAAGTTGACAGATGCAGAAAACAGAGGCAATAAATTTTTCTAAAAGACAATGTAGCAGCAGCAGAAAAGGTACAAAACAGCAGTAAGGGTGGAAAGGAAGCGATCAAAACAAGTGAAGAACAAGAAAGAATGAGAGTTCAGCAATCAAGAGATGGAAACAATCAGCAGACGGAGGATATATTGGACAGAGAAATTGAGTTGATAAGGAGGTTAATGATGAAAATGTCTCAGAGAAAGATAGTAGCAAGAAAGAAAAGGAGCAACAACAAGAGAAAGATAGCAAAATATTGCGAGAGCACAGCCAGTGGGGCAATGCAGCATAAAGTGTGGAGACCTGGAGAAGAACAACAGATAGAAGCAGCGACAAGTGGAAAGTTACAGCACAAGATATGGGATCCAGGCATACACAGATCCGAACACATGATCAGGCGATCATGTTTAATTTCAACCTTGGGAGTCTGATGCAGGAGCATCAAGGCCAATTTTCATTTTTTAATATGTAATAAAGGGGGGTGTGACATTTTTATTATTTTATTAATTAATTTGTTATTTTTAAATAAAATAGGAGATAAATTATAAAAGTGAGGATTTTGTAAATATTCTTTTATTAATTAAAAGGATATGAGAGAAAATAGAATTAGGTAGCAAAATTAGGGAATAGGAATGCTATATACGGGACTTAGTTGAGTCCACACCTAAAATGAATTTAAATTAGATTTAGTTGAGGATTAGGTGGAGAGATTTTTGGAGTGAATTAAATTCATTATTTATGTATAAATATGAGTGGTTTTTGTGAGGAAAATACACTTGAATAGTTGAGGCAGAGAGAGTGAGAGTGTGAGTAGTGAGAGGGTTTCTACTTGGGAGCCTTCGGGCGATTGTAAAGGGGCCATAGATCTCGAATATCTGGCCAAACAAGAGTTTGTAAGTAATTTTGTTTTGTTTTAGATTATATATATTGGTTGATTGGGAAATTTCTTGTTAGATTCTTTAATTGAGAGTTGAATTATGCGCATATGAATTGGATGAATTTATGCTTTCAAACATAATTGAACAATTGGAATGAGTTTTGAAAAAGGGGTTTTAAATCTATTAAAAAATTCCAATCGTTGTTAGTATAAATCTATATCCAGATTCGTGTGTGGAAATCATTGACTTGAATGGAGATTCGATTTTATAAATCACTGTCAAGTTTTATATTACATACCCAATTCAGAAAGAGATGAATGTTGAATGCGTTAATGGAAATCCAACTGTTGTTATTAACTGCGTCGGTGATGTGGAGTGGTATCAATTTGGTAAGTCGATATCGAATGGTATGTGTAGATTCGGGTGTATGGCGTTGAAAAAAACTAAATTAATAGAAATGTTAATCCACGTACGGACATTGGTTTTGGTGTGTCAAATAGTGGATCGATTGCAGAAATAACCATTGGTTTAGCGCGTAAAGCCACAAGAATTAATCTTGTGCATAACTGAATTCTATATAGGCCATGGTACGTGGGATATCAAACCCAGCGTTTAAGTTAAAAGGCTACATTTCATTATAAAGACCGGTTGAAAGGATTGAATAGCGTTGAATGGAATTCAGTCAACATGACTAGTTTTAAACAGTAACACATAGGTGCACCTCGAAACAAAATCGATTGAATCGATTTATGGTTAGACTGGAATTGAAATAAAGTTTGATTATTGAATGCGTTAAACTAAACTGATCTTGTTTGCTGGAATCAAAAGCGTCAATTGTAATCAAACTCTGTTATACTAATTAATTGAATTGCAGTCGATGTCTGAGTTGGACGAAAGAGTTCCAATAGTCTGAGTTGTTAAACGCAGAGCAGAACAAATTGGAATTTACGTTGCAAATTATATGGTAGCCACCTGGTTATGATTGCGAAATGATGGAATCGACTCTAATGGTTTCTGTAGCTGAATGTATTGTGGAAACGTTGTGGAAAAGACGCAGACTCTTGTTTTAAACTTAGTGAATCGATTAAAAGACCAAGGCAGCAGTACCTGTAGTGTTGAGATTGTAGCAGAAGGTGCAGTTCATAATTGATCAAAATCACATTGCAGTGATTAATTGGGTAAGGTATGAGGTGAGTTGACTTAACACATGTGTGTTGTTAGCGTTTGGAATTGTAATGTCAACTCGAAAATGTATAACAAATGAATGCATGGCTCAATATTATGATAAGCTTTGGAGCTTGATTATAAAATCTGAGTTTTAGTATGAGACCAAATGGGTGTTAAATTAGTGATTGAATATTGGTGATTTCATGAAGTAGGTGTTGAAATGGTTGATAGTTTGAGATTGCCAGATTGTGGAATTTGAGAACCATTTCGGTTTTTAAATGGGAAGATGTTTAAATCTGGGCTGGATGATTAGAGTTTAATAGCCATGGTTTTATAACCATAAATTGAAAGATAGTTTCCGCATGTGTTGAAATTTCCAGAAAGTGGGTTGTCTTGAATTGAAACAGGAATTGCCATTCTTAAAATGCATGGTATTTAGAGATTCTGGGTATTGCAGGGTTGGCCCTGCATCACATTTGCAGAATAAGGATCATTAAGAACCTCCATAGAATATTTTCTTAAAAGATTCACCTCTACTTAGAAGAAGCAAGTGTCAGATAGGTGGTATAAATTCCACCTTGTGTGTGATCCATAGTTTAGAAGGATGATGGTATGATGACAAATATGCGCAACATTTCAAGTTGGTTGAAGTATTTTTATCCTGAAGAAAGGAAAGGAAGTTGTTATAAGAAAGTCTAGATGACCACCTGAAAGAATAGGTATGTATATATTTGGTAATATATAGATAAAGTCATGTCATCACATAGTTGTAGATGAAGTGGTTAGAATTCTTTATCTAATGGGAATGATGAAAGAAAAGGAACTCTTCCCTATGAAAATATACATGAAGGCATGAATACAATATGCCTTCAACTCTTCTATATGATAGAATATATATGAATATAATCTCATATATGATATGTGGTGGTAGACAACGATGGTTCCTATGATTAAAGAATTATGTATAGAATATCACGAGGAAGAAATATGCGAAGAAAGGTGAAAGAAGAGTTCATGAAATATGTATATATAGTAATGTAAGAAGATATAAGTGATCAACATATGATAACAATGAGGACTAGCTATGATATATCCATGGAAAACGTATGAAGACCCTGATATATATGTTGGAGAAGGATAACCTTGGTAATGTATGCATTGGAGATGAATTCATATAGTATGTGAAAGGATGTTGATGTTGCAAGAATAAAATGTCATGACAAATCAGTCATCACAGAGAGGTAATCTTGATTTGATGCTCATTTTTTATTTTTGAAAGAAAGCATTTGGTTCAGTTATAATAGGGCTACGAAAAGAGGGTTTTATAATTCCATCTACAAATAAGATTGGATGGAAGATCTTGAAGGAAACATTACTTGGAAAACGTAGTAATATAAAGGATAGACAAATGCATTAGGGGAATTTTGAGGTCTAAAATGGGCCTCCCAAGGAAATTATAAAATACTAGTGGAAATAATAAAATAATATTTGATTACATCATCAAATGTTAGAGGGAAAAAAGAAAAAAACCACTTTTTCAACTCATATTTTCAACTTATCTCCAAAGGTTTTTATTCAAATTTCAAGCAGGAGTACTCATTGGATGCAAAATTTAATTCCTCATCCAAGGAGTTCCCATGTTGCATACTTTCAATAGATCTTTCTATACGAAAAATGAGAAATACATGAAAAGTGTGGTATTTCTCATTTTTCATGTAGCAAGGTCCATCAAAAGTATGCAACATGGATACTCCTTGGATGAGGAATTAAATTTTTCATCCAATGAGTACTCCTGCTCGAAATTTGAATAAAAACCTTTGGAGATAAGTTGAAAATATGAGTTGAAAAAAAGGTTTTATTATTTTGTTATTTTTTAATATTTTTACCCTTTTACTTAAAAAATGGTGAATCATACCCGATGGTTGACACCATCATCTTGAATCCTATTGGTTCTTATAAATTTTATTTTGTTTGTAAAATTTTTTTAGGAGGCCCATTTTAGACTTCAAAATTCCCCTAATGATGACAAGAAGATCACATACCAATGAAGAAAAGGATGACATGATTATTTTTTCAACACTTGCTTCGTTGAAGGGAAGTGATGGAGAAGATGATTTATTACCTACAAAGAAGTTCTCGAAGAAGATGGCTCCATGATGAAGAATTTGGAGTTCATATGTGACATGATAATGCGGAAAGGAGGATCTCTACAAGTAGATGATAATACCATGAAATTTACCAAAGAGAATATAATTGTTGTTGTAAACAAGTCCTTAGTTAAGAGGGAGCTTGTGCAAGTCCCTAGTTAAGAGGGAGCTTGGGAAAGCCCCTAGTTAAGAGGGAACTTGGGTATATTACTTTTACATGAATGAGTAGATCCTCCCTAGTTGAAATGGAGAGATAAGAACAACATTCATGTCTTCATGTAATGAAGAAATAATGGAGGTTTGTGTAAGCATCTAAATTCTGATACTCATTGAGGATGAGGTAGTGCATCCAATAGGAAAGAGTAGTCGAAGAGGAAATTCCATGAGGTTGTGTAAATACAAGATGGGAATGGTCCTAGAAGGACATACTTTGTTAACATCTAGATGGGGTATGTGCCTTGATAGAAAAGGATGAATGTGTCTATGAATCATTTGTCTCCCTGTTATGCATAATTGTGATGTATTGATAAATCAAATTCCCTAAGTGTGGTGCTAGGAACTTAGACCAATAGATGAAAGAATTTGCTAACACTTTCTCTAAAATAAGCATATACACAGAATGATAGAAGAACCTACTTGTAATCCAAGTGCTTCTCATTCTCCTTTTGTTGCTTTTTGTGTCCCCTTCAATCCAACTCAGATCACCAGATTGATTCCTGCAAACATAAACAGAGAAAAACAAACATATTGCAATATACAGATATCTACTTATCTTAATCACTCAAATCGATTAGATGTGAAACATATATATCATTCAAGAATCCATTGTATGAGAAATAGAAACATAAAGAGATACATATATGATAAAATGAACAACAATCTTTATTAAAGAGTAGAAGGGGGTGGTTACAACCAATGATCGATTTGATGCCACCAGCTCCAGCTTCATCCCAGCCTCATCACATCCAACATCATACTAGTACAATATCAATACTTTCACTCTATCAAATGAGAATCCAACAACATTTCTTTACAAAAATTATTGCTTCTTTACCGCTAGGATCTGTGCTCAATTTATGGGGAAACTAATGGTATTTTCTCAATGAATCATTTCTAAGAATAGGAAAGACATGTTACCAAGTTTAGAGGTATTAGATGGACACCTAGATTCGAGGTTTGACATATATGGACTCTTCTAGAAGCCACTGGCCATGTGGAGATTCCTGAAACAATGAGAATTCCACTCCCAGGTGACCAATGCACCCTCGAATGTCGGGAAGTGAATTGCAGTGCACCCTTGAATGGAGGATGCTACTTATGCAATATAGTTAGTCCCTTTAGATTCTACGTTGGTGAGTCTATAAGTGATAGAACATATACTTCAAACCTTGGAAATCTCACAATAGAAGCCATAAATGAATTGTTCTTCTCTTAGGGCATATAACAACTGAAAGGTAGGGGGATGATATACCCTTTTTCATTGGTCCTGAGGATGATGTCCAGTTTGACCAGGTCATGGGGGATGGTGCCAAATTGACCTATAACAGCTAACCCCTAAAGCATGAAGTCAAAATAATAATAATGTATTTGAATGAGATGCTTTACGACGTGATGAGTTGGAACTGAAGCAGAGTGGAGATCTTCATCAATCTTACAATACATTACATCATGATATTTTCATCTTGATCACGAATTATTGAGGGAGGCATTCCCATGCTTAGCACATAAAATATCTAATAACATGTACATAGTTCATAAATTCGTTTACACTGGAATGTTTCCAAATAAACACATGCCAATAGATATAGGCCCATGTTTGGATGATGATCTCTATGTAAGGTCACCGTACATATGATGTGTACAAAAATCCTGAAATCACAGCTCGGATGGCTGAAACTAGATCCAGGGTCTTCTTATCTCATTCAATTGATTGTTAGAGTACAAGTCTAGCCATGAAAATATATGATTTGTAGTCAAACATAGTAAGACATCGTTTTCTTACCAACCAATGATGTGAGTTGTTAATAAACGCAAGAGAACCACCATTAATGTTAATGTATCTCAAGGTAATGCAGTACATTTTGCAAGGTGTGAATATATGATTTGATGTCGAACGACAAACAAAATATTTTGGTCAAAGGTTCAGAAGCGAGGATCTTGTCAATGTTGTAACAAGCCTTATGGTATTGGAAGATGATGTTTCTAAGTAAACCTCCTGGATGATGAGTTGATGTTGACAGGAAGCCACTTTATCGCAAAACAAGAGTTACTAATTTTGGAGACAAAATGTGACTTGATATAGCAATGTTCATGGATGAATTTCATGAAAATGAAGGTTTATGATTATTGTAGAAGGATGAGTATTCACTGGATGAATTCTCTTAATCATATCAGTGATACTGAGTTGAGTTTGCAGCATTGACCCAAAATTGAAGTGAAGGTATGATGAACCATAGGTATGAATGAATCGTCAAGAAGAATACCCAACCCAAAAGTCACAATGATGGAGTGAAGTGTCATGTTCAAGAGTGACCTGCTACCGTAAAAGTTCTATTCACTTTTCCAAATTTTCCCTGGTCATTTGTCGACCACTACCTCTTTATTTTTTAACAAGCTTGAGGAGGATAACATATGCTTGATCTATAATTCAACCCTTCGGGCGAATATGCATTCCTATTCAATAATTTAACGAGTCTAGAGATAAATGAAATGATTCTTGCCATGATCGACAAGCTCATCGCTATTTTATGTTTTAAAGATCCTAACGATACTGACAACCTGATATTTTTTCATATTTAGAGAGTTTGAAAAAGAGGACAAAAGAAAACTCCATGAGTCTTTTTTCTTAAAGTTGTCGCTTAGATCCAAAAAATTGTAAAATAATATCTGAGAGAACCTCCTAGTCATGTTCGACTAAGGTTTTCCTTTTTTCGTAAATAATCTATCTCAGTCCAGAAAAGGGTTAAACTTATGTTGAGTAGATGTTGTTTCATTTACTTTTACGAGCTCGAAAATGCAATTTCTTGGAAATATTTTCACATTATCAAAGTCCGAAAAGAGCTAAAAGAAGACTCCAGGGGTTCCTTTTTCGTCATTATCGAAGCTCAAAAAAGAGATAAAATTGCACTTAAAGTCCTTTTTCATTTTTATCAAAGCTCAAAAATAAGGATAAAATTATGCTTTGTGGTCAAATCATTCTTGGATAAGTGTGCATAACTAATCTTCTATCTCAACTGTAAACTTGTTCAGAACGACATCAAATGGATTAAAAATACATGTTTCATGATAAAAAATGAATAAAAACCATAGTCACAGCGATAAATATGATTTGTAGATAATGAAATGACTAATTAAAAGAGTTTTACTGTTATTTTTTGCCATTTGCATTTTGGAGCGCTGAGCCTGTGTTATCCCCCAAACTTCAACAGTTGATTACGATCAATACCGAGGATGGTTTTCCTCATCGTTCGATCCAGGTTGGAGCTATAAAACTCCTCTTTCCTTCAATAGTCTTTTTGTTTCATTTCATTGAAATTTTTTAGGGATTTGGGCCCCTTAGGGTAAATTTATTTTGCACATAGGGAAATGCGCCCTTGAATGTCGAAAGGTGAATTTTAGTGCACTAGAATTGAAGGCATGATTAAATTGCAATGCATTGTCCCTTTACTAGGGGTGCATTGGGCGCAATTCAATTTTTTGTTCTTTGGTGTTTGCCCAAATATTTCCTGGCTTTTTGCATGAAATGGGTCCTTATGAGTCTTATGGTTGTGTTTTAGGGATTCAACAAACCAAAATGACGATTATATGGAGGGAAAGACAACACAAGGAAAAATACATGATTTCCTTAAATGATCTAGGTACTGTAAGAGCCCTTAGAGACTGTGGGTTGTTGAAGTACTTCATACTATCGGGTATGAGGCAACAGATGGAATTATTAGAGTTCCTTGTTCGTTCATGGGATCCAAAGATAGAGGCATTTCATATTGAGGACAAAGTGGTCCCAATTTTATTCGAGGATATCTATTTTCTCACAGGATTGTCGAGGAGAGGCCTACCCATTTATCTTTCAGGGTCTGCTCTCGGAGGAGAGAGAGAGTGAGAGATTAGATATTGTAGTATTGCAATCCAAGGGCAGAACCTAGCAAGGATGGGAAAATAAACATCCACGATGTTTGTGATTTTCCATTGAGAACCATCTTATTCATGATCACAAAGCTTTCTCGTACCGCTACACTACACGTAGCAAACAGATCTTACATGCAGTATGCACTAGAGTGCTTGGAACCAACAATTTTCACCTGGGCTGAAGTTGTACTCTCTCAAATGAAAGAACAACTGAGCAAGGCAAAGGGAGGAAGGAAGAAAAAATTCAACTATGGTTTGAGCCTCATTTCTTTTTCCTTAGAGCAGATTCCATCGATGCAACATCATTATGTGATGATGGGTATATCTAACCCTAGAGATCCAAGGATGCAGTAATGGGTAGAACTGATGGCTAAACATGCTGGTCAATCGACCATCATGATCTCGACTGCATTCTTCACCTGGTTTAGGCGACATATGTTCACGATTGATGATTATGCATATGCAGGTGCTGACTTCCGAGGAGATCCAGATTTAGCTTTACCAGAAGGTGCTCATTGGCGTAGAACTGGTAAGAATGTTTTGACCATGTTTTTTTCATTTTTCTAAGGTTTATATATGTTTTTATATTTTTATGTTTTCCCAATACTAAACTAAAGTTTTGATGCATGCAGATGTAGGTCGAGTTTGACCAGTGGGACAACCAGAGCAGGGAGCAGATGAGCTAGCATAGAGGGTTGTTGGGAGAGAAGTCCTTTAGGATTTGAATATGGCTGAGACTCTTGATGAGCTTCAGCAGCACATACAGGGGTTGACCTTTAGGATTCCGGATTGCTGGATCAAAGAGTTACCCATGCAACTTCAATGCCATACTATTGGTGTTCCTAACCATTGGAAGCGGTCACTGCGTAGGATAGCTAAGTTAGTAGCATGTTATCATGAGGACCACTAGTTTACTTTTGACATGTTGCATACATTTTAAGGTCAGATGAACAATGTATCTTGGACACAAATTTTGTAAAAACCTATAACTATCTATCTATTTGTTTTTAGTTTTTTCCTATGTTTATTGTGCAATCTTATTCAATTATGTGATTTGAATTGAAAATATGTCTTTTCATGTATTGAAAATGTCTATTTATAACATAATTCACTAAGGAATCAGTTAATGTTTTTAAGTTTCTGGAAATGTGTTGATATTGAATGAAATCAAAATGTATTTCCAAAATTCGAACTCATAGGAACATATGATGCAGTGTTGGGTTTCTGAGAATATAAACACTAGTAAGTTGCAGCACCACAAGTTGTGAGTCTAACCTAATGACGATGTTGTTAATACCAAATGAAATGAAATCAGAGAGAAGTTATATCAACATGCTATAATCAATGATATTGTTTGTAGATCGGTCGATACAAATCCCTTGAAAACTCACTAACTCGTCGTTCAGAGCAAAAATGGCCCACGCTACAGAGGATAGATTGTGTGTACTACAATTAGCACCATTAACATACCCAACAAATGGTTCCCTAGATTCAGAAATCTGTGATGAAATGTAAAGAGGATTGCTAAATTCAAGAAAACTCTAGACAAAAAATCTAAGACAGTAAATGAAAATCAACAACATATATACAATATAATACAATAGTTTACTTCGCTCATGTTTAAGCATAGTAACGTTTCCGATACAACCCATTTCGAGGCTATGCCAATCGAATTCCATCATAATCTACCAACTCATAGGCACCCTTATCAAGAATTCTTTTGACAATATAGGGGCCATGCTATAACAGCTCAAATTACCGTGTACCTATTACATTAGCTTCCTAATCATAAAGAAGGACCAAGTCACCCTCTAAGTAGATGCGAGGCTGGAAATGCTTGTCGTATTGCGCCTTTATATGTCTATTATGTGCTTCGTTGACCAATGAAGCTTCACGATGCATTTCATCAAGATGAATGAGGTTAAAAAGACATGCTTCTTCAGTAGAGGTGTCAGGTAATAGGTCGATTGCAAGTTTTAAAGATGGTATTTCACATTGGATTGGAAATATAGCTTCCAGACTATACACCAATTGAAATGGGGTAAATCCAGTTTTGTTTCTCACTGAGGTTCAGTATGCCCACAAAGCCGAGTAAGAGATTAAATGCCAATTTCATTTATGAACTCCTATTATTCGTTGAGGAAATTGTTTAAGAATATTGTTAATAGCCTCAACTTGTCCATTTGATTATGGATAATAAGGAGTAGAAATATCATGGGAAAATCCTAATTTGGTAGTCAAATCATTCATCATATGATTGCGAAAATGTGAACCATGATTTGTGACTATAGCCTATGAAACACCAAACCTTGAAATAAAATAATGTAGTTGTTTGTCCCATGTTATTAAAAGTAGGCATCGCTTTGACCCCCTTGGTAAATTATTCTACTGTGACAATAATATTACCATGCCCGCAGATGAACAAGGGTTACAGGTCATGAAGTCAATGCCCCATTTTTCAAAGTCCCACAAATACAACATGATGCATTGGTGCTGGCTGTTTGTAGATTTTACGATCAAATATCTGGCACACATGACAACTTCTAACCGCAAGGATGCTATCGCGAAATATTGTAGGCCAAAAGTAAACCACGGAGAGTATCTTCTGCACGGTAGCATATACGGACAAGTGTCCACAACAAGCCCCTTCATGACAATGATTTAAAACCTTTCCGGCCTTCTCATGAGTGAGGCACCTTCTTAATATTGTATCGACACCATAACGATAAAGTGTATCACCAAATATTAGATAATCTTTGGCTTGGTATCGAATATGTTGCTAGTCAGAGCGAGAGGCATCAAGCCGAAAAGTCTAGGTCTAGAGATAAATGATAAAATCCCCATACCAAGGATTAGATGATCTGATCAGAAACAGAGAATCATCCGTAATATATGGTTATGATGTAGTAGTACTATCAAATAGAAGGTCCAGAGAAGCCCAGCCAAAACTAAAGACTTATTTGACTTCAATTTGATGAATTCGAAATAAAAATACAAAAAAATGACAATCCATTTTGAATATTTTTTCCCCAGTAATTGACGTGATAATATGTAAGCTGTTGTTGCTCCTAGAGACAGCTTAGAGTTGTGATAGACCAGTGCCTAGGACATCTTAGCATAGCAAGGAGCGTATAATATAATGTATGAAGTTTTCAACTTCAGCTCACATGCTATCTCTTGTAAATAGGGAAATAAAATAGAATGGGACCAAAATCTCAGAAAGTGATACTGCAGAGGCAAGATGCAGAACTCTAATACAAAAGCAACAGACAATTCAGAGAAAGTTTACTGCAAAGCGGGCCGATTCAGAAATACTTCACAGACATAAATTATCAGAAGTTGTATGTAGTGAAAGAAATATTGAGGATATTAGTTAACATTGAGCTGATACCCAGATATACAATACCACCATGCATGGGCTTACCAGTCTAAGAATCCATACATGATAATAACATTTTAAAAGCACCCTCCCAAAGCAACTAATATAGCAGAAGTATGGTTAGCTGAATAATGGAACAGAATATCATGCATGAGCCATATTTAAAGCGCTTGACTGATCCGAGCATGGGCATTAACTAGGATGAATCCATACCAAAGACCAGTGAGCCACTCGCATTCCAAAACATGATACAAGAAGCATGGATGAAATGAAATGATATATTAAAATAACACATAAGAGAAGTTACAAAATGTGAAATACCAAAGACCAGAATCCTCTTTGACAGATAGAACTCCTCCTCACTGAGACCCTATGGGCTCTGTGCATTCATACCAAAGTTTTACAAACTGTATACAAAAATCATTTCATTGCATAATTTTCTGATAAAATCCGGAACCCTTAATCATCTGTTCTTCCGGGGTTTTATAGAGGAAGAGAAAACTTAATAAATGAAGTAGGTGATAAACATTTAATGGTATCATAAAAACAAAGAGGAGGAGACGTGCATGCCCATACTGCTGAATGGTTTAGAAGTGCTGCATGTATTTTGAGGCCGGTGTTCTGAAATAAATGCACTGGGTGGAAGACTGTTCAGGGACACAGTAGAAAAATAGAAATAGTATGAGTGGTCTGTCCTTCATGGAGAGAAAATTCTACTAAAAAAAACCTTGAGGGCATTGTTTTCTGTGCATTGTACCCTCTGCCTTCCCATTCCTAATTTAAGCTTTAAAATCTTCAACGTCGAACGCTGAATTCCTCAATCATCCATTCATCTTCCTTTGTTGATCCATTAATTTTCTCATCTATGAAATTGGCGCCTTGAATGTCCTTGCAGGGTTTGACAAATTTGAACCCTGCTTCTTTAATTGAAGTCTTGTCGATTTGTGTTCCGAGGACTTTCTTTATAATTTTTCTCTAAAAAATGGTCCTTTGACGTGTGCTCTATCACAGTAATTGAGACTGTGAATCATAATATTTCTCTGCCGCTGTAAACCTGCAAAATCCGCAAACTCGTTAAAGAAAACTAGGCCAGAAGATGATGGACGTGGCGGGATCGATGAAAATGGCAGTGCAGACATGACGAAATGGTGAAACAACGTAGAGTGGCAGAAAAATGTAGCGGAGGAATGGTGGACGAGCTGACCAGAGCTAAAATGTAGAACATTAAAATATAACGTATGAATAGAATATATGAATGGCAGAGAGAAAAATGTGATAGACACGTGGGAGGATGACGTGGTGGGAGACTGGGTCCAAGGCATGAATGTGACTAGATGTGGACCGTCTGATCTCATGGGGAGATCGATGGTTGAAAGAGTATTGGAGGAAATGGACAGTGGGCCAGGGGCGTGATTTTTTTATGATTAAACCTCATGCAGCTTCGAAGCGCGATGGTCGTTGGATGGAGATCTCCGGATCCAACGGCTGACAGCGATATCGCTGGGAGTCCTGATCCGAACAATAACGCGTGATGAACGGCGGTTTTGGAACCGTATGGTGGGATGTGTGGCAGACAGTGTATGGAATCGCTGGCCCAACGAGAATTACCGCCCTTCGCTGAAAGGCGGTGCGATGAATATCAGGCAGTTTTGAACAGTGCTCTTGGGCGCGGGGACCACCAGGACAGGCGGGCTACGGATCGTTGATTTCGCAGTTTGATTGGAAGACTAAGATGTGGTTTGGGCAGTAAATGGAGGATTGTGAATGTCGTTCGATATGTACAGATAAACAGTCGAGGGCGCATCCGATATTCATATGTGATGAGCGCCTAGTGTTTTTGCGCCTGGTTCCAGCACTGGGTTACGTGGAGGAAAAGAGCGGAAGCTTGGCCAAAGGGGCTAGGCCTGATAGATTTTCAGATTTACGATCTGTGGCCTTTTATAATGTAATTTGGCGGCGGGAAGGGCAACGATAGGCACAAAAATGACTCCTTTAAGGCTGAAAGAGTGGATTTGAGAGGTTAAAGCCAAATTGCTTGTGAAAATTTTACAGATAGCTGATTATGATCAACA